>CAJQZJ010032150.1:4421349-4520744 GCA_907164525.1 Lophiomys imhausi | reverse complement strand
GATTACTGGAGAGTTGCTGGCCTTTGGTCCACATTAGAAGGCAGAAGAAGGTGAATTCTGATGTCAATGAAGGATGTTGGTGTCAGGACCACCAACAAGAGGAATACAAGGTTGTGAACTTGCTCAACAACCAGAGGCAAGTGGAAGGTAAGCAAGAAGCCCTGCTTTTCCTGCAAACTATCCCTGGACTCTTGTGGGAAGGTGCTAACTCTTCTGGAAAGGACCTCATAGATGCACCCATAGGCATGTCTCTTGCTTGATTCCAGACCCAGTAGATTTGACAATCAAAATTATCCATCCTAGAAGGTTTCATTGATGGTTCAGCAAAACTTGTTATCCAGTAAGAGAAGGAGATGCCATTTAGTCAAGCTTTTTCTATAGCACGAGGTCCTAGGGTTGCTGACAACAATGGTCCAAAGCCATCTTTGGGACCCCAGAAGGCATGCTGTCTGCAGCACAGTGTTCTCCTTCTGCACGGGGAAAGCCCATTGCAACTGGCTGTCTCCATTGCAGAAGAGAAAAAAGCAGGACATGGTATGGGTTAGAATCTCCTTAGGAAAGAGGTGTGGGTAACCATGCCCCAGGGAAGCTATCTCTATAAGAACAAACAAGAATGATACAAGAAAATACCATTTGAATAAATATGATACCCGGAAAGAATGAGTTTAATCCACACATAGTGATATGGAAAAATCTCCAAAATATAAAAAAAAAAATTTTTTGTAAAAGATCAGCCAAGATGCAGAAGGGAGACTACTGATCCTGTGAGCATTTTTGGCAAAGGATAAACATGTGCAATGAGCTGTTTTAACTGTGATATGATCTTCGCCTCCAGGACCCAACATTCAGGGAGCAGAATTTCCTAAACACACTACCTCAGATATACTAGGCATAGAACAAAGATGGCAATACCTGGCTTTGGGGTTTTTTTAATGTTTATTTTTATCTTCAATTATGGGTGTTCATCTAGGTCTGGGTCTGTGCAAATGTATGTAGTACCCAGTCAGAAGAGGGCATCAGATCCTCTAGGTCTGGGGTTCCAGGTGGTTGTGAGTCATCCCGCATGGATGCTCAGAACCAAACTTTCTTCCTCTGCAAGAGTAGTACATGCACTGAACCACTGAGATGTTTCCTCCGGCCCTATGGCTTTGGAATTCTTCATTACATTCTGGGGACTCCTGACTCATAATGGCTTTGTGAAAGTCAAAAGCTGAAGCTTTTGGGGTGAATATTATTCATGCCACAAACCAAAGTTTTAGAAGACTATCTGTTCAGCTGAACCCAGTCTTGCTGTCTCTCATACCCAAGGATGTGACCCCGTGACCCTTAAACAGCAAAATGAATGAATCACTGCCCAAAGAATAGCCCTGGGACAGCACCCCTGTCTTCCCCTGTGCCAAGAGAGGACGGGCCGGAGTCTGAGTGCAAAGAAGGCCCCAGCCTCACTGCAGGAAGAGAACATCAAGTGGAGTTGGGAAGCACATCACAGTGCTTCGTATGCTACATTACATGGGGTCAGAAGAGCAGAAGCAGCCAAGCTAGTGGCCTGGGAAACAGCAGGTTTCCCCTGCATACCACCCTCAGTGGAACAGGAAGAATGAAACAGTTCCTGGGGTACTACAAGAGCCCCAGACATAACTGGGGAGCCAGACCTCAGGGATCTTTTTGTTATTGTTTTTTTGGTTTTGAATATATGGTTCCTCTGTGTAGCCCTAGCTGTCCTGGAACTTGCTCTGTAGACCAGGCTGGCCTCGAACTCAAAAGTGCTGGGATTAAAAGTGTGCACTGCTACTACTGCCCAACCAACCTCAGAGTTCTTAAAGCCACATAGTCCAATAACTGGGCAACAAAGGAAATGGGTCTCAGAGGGAGGTGACACTGAGAAGCTCATGCTGCACCACCTCACACCCTGGCTGTCGATCACCACCAAACCATCTGCCCCGTTCTCAAAGCTCCATCTCAACACCAGAGAAAAAGCCAGCGTAAATTCAGAAATGTCTATGCTCAGAGTTACCCACCCCAGAGGCCGTTTGAAAATAGAACTAATTTCTCTTATAGAAAAACATTAACTACATTTCCTGCCACCCAATATATGGCCCAAATCCCACCACTGCTCGTATACACCTATATCCAAATACTCGTATTAACATTTTCTGAAATGCTGACAGTGGCTACACACAGAGGACAGAAGTGGTGAGCGGATGAAGCTTTGTAATCTTCAACATCACTCCCATAGTTAATGTTTCATCCACACACAGTAATATGAATGCATTTTTACTTGGTGAGGGATCAGGTGGTAGAAGTAGATAGTCATTTCCTGAGTATTAGAACAGACTTAGAGGGTTCTTCAAATTTCTCCCAGGTAAATGTGTGTCCCTGAATTGTACACTGGCTATTAACAGCCAAACCCCTTACAGTCAAAATCCCTCTGGCCTTCACTCCTCCAGTTACCTACCAATCATTCCCAGGCTGTAATCATTTTTATGACACCTGTCAGTCATAATGTAAAGGATGTCACAAATCCCCAACTTCTCACTGAACTGTACCCCCTGCTTCTTCAACAATGTCATTGAAGAAAACTCCAGGTGCCCTGCATTTGAACACCTGCCATGACTGTCTCATTTGGCCTTGTAGTCTAGCACCATCAACCACACACCTTGAAAGGCTATCATTGCTCAGGTCAATTTACCAGAATACAAAATAATTGTCAGAAAGAGGGGCCACAATGGGATAATCAATACGCATCGCAAAGCTAAGTCAACATGAGACACAATGATAAAACAGTCACTATCTGGGAATTCGTAAAATGTGGTATGTTTGTGAATGCCTGGGGGGGGGGCGTATAGGGCAATCACCACATAAGGGGGTCTCAGGGAAAAGTGTGAGTGCACTGCTCACTCTCCAGCCTTCATTCTGAAGACAAACAGATGTGACAGGGTTGATGTCTAAGCATTTCCTGTTTTTAATATTTCATCCTCTAGCTTATATACAGAACCAAATGGGTGTTTCCACATGAGGCTACGTGGACCAATCCCATTGAAGGTCATCCTATTACATCACATAGCACAAGCCTGGTAACGTGGTGATCATGCACTGATCAGGAAGTCTTGCTCACCCAATCAGCTATAGCCACTATCAGGCTTCAACTCCTCCCCAGCATCTTCCTGCTGGCGCCATCTTAGATATCTACCACAAATTACTTTCATTTTCCCAGCCACGGGGCATTTCTCATAAGCCTCCATTTCCCAGGTCCCACAGTGAATATTGGCGTGAAAGCATTTAAACTACTGCACATAAAGAAGGGACTGTGGTCTGTCTGGAAGGTTAGCTCTCCTTGACTTGGGGAACTTTGTAGAAGAGTAAAACTTTGTGGTATGTTCCAGCCAAATTCTGCAAAATCTACCCATTCAAGAGGCCTATGGGGAGGAAACTAGATTAGAATAGCTGCTTTCTAACAGGAGAGCACACACACTGTATCTCATGCAGAGTCGGTTAACACGAAGCTGGAAGATTCACTTAGGAGAGCAATGGGTGAATTAACATGGGACTGGGAGTTGTTCATACATAGCTTAGGTAAGCAAATTCAATTTTCCGTACAAACAATTTACAGTTTGAGGAAAGGACTACAGCATCCTACAACAAAGACATTTTTCAGTGTTGTTGGTTAGCTGCAGTTAAAGTATTACTTTCCCAGGAACTATATTTTTTTTCAATGTGTAGTTAAAATATAGAACAAGTTATCCTTTTCTGCTGCCTCTTGTATGTCAGCAAGCTAGACAGGGAATGTGAGGGTGGCGAGATGAACTAAAGCAGGTGTATTTGTAAGTTCAAATAGGAAGCACTCCAGGGTGCTCCCAGTTCTTCTAGAGGACCCCGAGCTCAATTCCCAGGACCCCTGAAAACTGTAACTCCAGGAGGTCTGACACTGGGCACCCACCTTGCCAGGCCAGTGCGAAGGCTCTCCTGCTTGTCCATTGCACTGTGAGAAAGACATCCCTTCTCCTGTTGAAATCACTGAGGTGTGAGGTAGATGGATCTGTACGTAAATTTTCAAAGGGCTTACCATGACAAGACAGATCCTGTCAAGGCCTCCCACAAATTATGACATGTGGTTTATTGTAACTGTTTCTAAAGCTGACTCAAAGTTTGGGGTCAGGTTTCTTTGAACACCTGTAGTAAGCATCAGTTGTACCAGTTGACTTGGCAACATGGGTAGAGAAAATCTCACAAGGTCCCACCCCCAGATGAAGAGCTACAGACAAGTAACAACGGTTAAGACAGAGGAATCGCTCTTCCTGGGGACCAACCCCCCTAATTGGTTAACCCTAAAAACATACATATGAGCAATGCTAGACATACTCAACAGGTTGTGTCTATATATATGTACTGTGTGTGTGTATGTAATAATAAAGGAAAAGAAGTCATGAATTTGAGAGGGGAGTAAGGATGCATAGTAGGATCAAAGGAAAAAGGAGAGGAGACATTATGTAAATACAGTACACATACATGGAACTTGAAAAATAATACTAATTAGAGAATAAGATTTTATTTCAAAATATGATCTGTTCTGTTTTTGGTAATTATTTTACAAGCACACACACATTAATTTTAGAGAAATGTCCCAGAAACATATAAGCCTATAAACAATTAGTATAGCAAACAACAGCATTTAACTGTTACCCATTTATTACTTTATAATAAAAAAAATGATGCTCAGTAAATTAAAAAAAATGAACTATCTTTTCTAACACCTAAGGTCAGGCCCAATGAACTGGCTGAGTGGGGAAAGGCCCCTGCAAAGCCAGCAGATCTGAGCTTGATCCCCAGGATCCATATGGTAGAAGATCATACATGGCAGGGCATGTGTTTGCATGAACACACACATACAAAGAAAACAATGTAAGTAATTTTAATGAAATGTAAGGTTTGTTTAATGTAAACAGCCAATTTATGGCAATGAGATGAAAACACAGTGCTTGTACCCACTGAGCTCTGCTCCCCACGGAAGAACAACCTATGTTAATTCACAAGAAAAAGATCCTTGAGAAGTTGGCCCCACAGACTCTCAGGGGACTCCGCCCTGCTTGGAATGATGGTGAGTTCATAGCTGTGTCTGACTTTACTCTCTCAGCACTAAATATAACCCAAGAGTCACAGTACTGAATGCCAGCATGTGCTGCCTGTGCTGTGCTGCAGCAGGCTGTGATGTTTTATGGTCCCTTCACCAACATGACCTAAAGGGGCAGGAGTCAGGTCTGCTGGCTTTAGGCATGTGAAGTACAAATACCAAGGCCCAAGCTCTGGGGTTCATCAAGTGGAATGAACATGTGACAGTGCCTATGTACCAGCCAGGCGGGATGGTACACACCAGTGGGCTAGGTAGTAAGACCCTGTCTCACTTTTTTTTTTTGAAGGCACTTGGCATAATCCTTTAATCTCAGCACTCAGGAGGCAGAGGCAGGTAGATCTTTGGGAGTTTGAGGTCAGCCTACATACTACATAGTGAGTTTCAGGATAGCCAGAGATACATAATAGAGACACACTGTTTGGGAGGAGGAGCCAGAGCTAGTAACATGGTTCAGTGGTTAAAGACTCTTGCCACCAAACCTAATGACCTGAATTTAATCCTCTAGATCCACATGGTGGAAAGAACAAACTGACTCCTGTAAATTGTCCTCTGACTTGCACGCACGAGTGCACACACACACACACACACACACACACACACACACACACACACACGGGTACATGTACCACCACCATCCCCAACAAAATAAATAAAATGTAATAAAAAATATTTTAGAAAAATGAGTGCTTTGTTCTACAAATAAATGAAAATCCTGCACACAGCATTAAATAGGTTCCTTCTTTCTATGTAAGGTGAGGGAAACGCTGACACTCAAATGACAATTATATGAGCTTCTCATTAAAACATTTAAGATGGACAGACATATGATAATTGTTGACCTTTTGCTATCAAAAGCATATAAAACTGTCTACTGAAAACTTTTGAGATGCCAACTTGAAAAGCCATGCACCTTTAATTTGACAGTAGAATCCTGCTTAGTTGTTACTTTAGTTTGCCTTTCTATGTTGGTAGCTATATTAGTTCCTGGTTTGCTACTGTATCCAAATACCTGAAATGAAGCAGCTTAGGGAAGAAAGGTTTGTTTGGGCCTCCAGTTGGAGGAGATACGGCCTGTCTTGGTAACATGATCTCAAGGTGCCTAGTTACACTATGTCCACAGACAGGAACCAGAGAGCCATGAAGGCTGCTGTTCAATTTTCCACTCAGTTCAGGACCTCAACCCACAGGATGGTATTGCCCAAACTTAAGGCTGGTCTCTAGTTCAAGTTGATCTAGAGACTCCTAAGCAATTCTAGATCTTGTCAAGTTAATAACCGATGTCAATCATCACCAGCCCCAATCCAATATGACAAATGTCCTTAGAAGAGGAGGTTAGGATACGGGTATGAATGCATTCACAGTAAAGCCCACAGAGATACAGTGAAGGTGTTGCTGTCTCATATCTCTAGCTACTTTTATAAGAACACCTGTCATCAGTTTTAGGACCAACTTCGATAATCCAAGATAGTCTATTCACTTCAAGATCCTTCAAGATTCTTCTCAAGTAGGATAACAGCCACAGAGTCCACAGATTAGGGATCAGGCATATCTTTAAGATTCAGCTCACTGCCCCTACAGGTATTGCAGATGTGACTGCTATATCACATGTGCATCAGTAGGAGGCAGAGAGGAAAGAGGCTATATCTACATTCAGTGTTCTGACCTATGAACATCTGAATGAAAAGTACCCTAACATTCCTGGAAAAGAAAAAAAAGTTGGATACCAACACCACTTTGGCGCCATGGGGTAGACTGTGATGACTACGAGACCAGTACCAGGTAAGCACCAGATGGGTTCCCAGGACAGGAAACAAACCAGAAACTAGAACTCTGCCCAGCCCTGAATGTGGGGGTTGTGGGTGAGCCACCCACAAGGGAGTGAGTGTGGGAGAACCAACCCTGCCTTCTGTCTGCTATGTGGTGGTATTGGCTAGGAAGATGCCCTCCCCTCCCTTTTGCCCTCACCACCATTGGCCAACAGGAGATCTGGCCCATATGGGGTCACAAGAGCAGGAGAGCTGTCCCTGACCCTCACATGCTGCAGCACTTGGGAGAGCAGGCCCTGTACCTTTCCATAGTAGAACTGGCCCACCAAGTAGGGGTTGCAGGTCCAGAACTGGTGCTGTGAGTTGATCCACTCCAACATCTACCCAATGGATGAGCTGCTGGAGTACAAGATGAGACCAGTTCCACAACCCAAAACTACAGGATCTCCATGATACAGGACAGATACAGCACATCTGAGAGGAGTTCCTGTGAAGTCCCAAAGTATTGACAAAGTAGCAGAAACCAGGGGCCTCATACCAGACCCCCTGGGAGTCATTAAAATGAACATTTGCAAGCAGAATGTGTAGACAAAGGGGAAAATTGTGGGACATACTGAGATACTGTACCTTCCACAATGAGCTGATATTTTTTATGCTGGAACAGATTGTAAGGGTGGAGAGTAGCTCTGGAGGGAACAGGGTACATGATGTGAAATTCACAAAATAAAATTTTTTTCAATTAAAGAAAAAGATTCAGCTCAATGTCCCTTCCTTCTATCTTTACACAATACCTCCCCCCCCCCCCCAATTATTACCTGAATTCAGCATGCCCTCTCTTTGCCCAGTGATTTCTGGGCATGCTTCCATCATAGTATGAACCCTTAAGATAAGCTGACACAAATTCCACTTCTTTCCTATTTAATTGTAAGAGCATTGAGAGTGAGCCCTTCTGATTTATCTTCAAATTCCCAAGCAATCAGACTAAAAGCAATAGCTCAGACTTCAGGGTCAAACAGGATGGCATCCTCAGTCTTTCTCCTGTAAGCTGTACAGCTGCAGAAAGCTTTCCAGACTTAACCTTTATAAGCTGATTGGGTTGATGGGATAATTATTGAGAATTATCATAATAATTCTCAATACATATTGATGAGGATTCATTATTATAAACTCAGCAAGAGCATTCAATTCAATGCCTGGCATTATCAACCATAGTTAACTAAATGGCATAAAATTCATAAACATATTTTTTTTCACTTCTTTGTGTTTAGATGACTGCCTTTTATAGGACATTGATCCAAGATTATATATGTATGCATGTATATAATATATAAGGTAATATAATATGCATGCTACATATTCTTTTTTTTTTTTTTTGGTTTTTCGAGACAGGGTTTCTCTGTGTAGCCCTGGCTGTCCTGGACTCGCTTTGTAGACCAGGCTGGCCTCGAACTCACAAAGATCCGCCTGCCTCTGCCTCCCAAGTGCTGGGATTAAAGGCGTGCGCCACCACCGCCCGGCTCATGCTACATATTCTATGTTCTCTTTTCCTGCTTCAAGGTTTCCAGCCCAAATTTTCCAACTTCTAGTGTTCCACATGAATAGAGTCCCCTGGGATAAGATTGCATCACTGCCACAGCCAGATACATGATGTCACTGATAACTGTGTCCCCTAATTGATGTTATCTATGCCTATGTCTGTTTTCCATCTCTGATTAAAGAGAAAAGAAAAAGAAAACAGTCTACTCTGAAAGTCTGTTAAAAGTGTAAAAATCACTTGAGATGGTGGCATATGCTTGCAACCCCAAACCACGGGGACTGCGACCTGGGGACTATGAGCTTAAGGCTAGCCATACATACTAAAACCATATCAGGTAAAAACAGAGAGGGGGAGGGAGACACAGAAGAAAAAGGGAAATGGGGAATGAGAGGGAGAAAGAAAGGTGAGAGGAAAGAGAAGGAGAAGGAAAGGGGAGAGGAAAGAGAGGGAGAAGGAAGGGGGAGACAGGGAAAGAGAGAGGGAGAGAGAGATTTTCACATTAGGACATGTTGAAGTAAAACTTTAGTTCTTCAAAAAAATAACACCTATAGCATGAAGTTTTGAAGAATCACTCTTCAGAAAAAAGGGGGGGCAGGCAAAGGGGGAGGCAGGAGTGAAGCTCACGCTAGCAAATGCTTAACATACATAAAGCTCCAAGTTAAAGCCCCCGTACAAGTAAAGAAAGGAGACCAGAGGGGAGATGGTTTACACCAAAATTATAAATCAAAGATACATAAAAATCTGTATGATTCTATTCTATCAATGAACATAGTTCAGAATGAAACATACACTCACACAGAGAGAATAAGTTCAATTCTTTAATATATATATATATATATATATATATATATATATATATATAATTTCCTATCAAGAAATAAAGTCAAACGAGATGGACAGGTAATTCAGCAGTTAAGAGCACACACTGCTCTTGCAGAAGACCGGAGTTCAATTCCCAGCATCCATCATAGATAGCTCACAACTATCTGCAACTCCAGTTCCAGGGAATCCAACCATCTTCTAGTCTTTGTGGCCCTTTGCATACATGTGCGCTTACACACACACCATACATAATAAAAAATTTTAAATATTTTTAAAAGAAATACTCAAGCGCATCAAAGAATCTCCAATTGGAGATTGTTGGATTAGTGGCAAGCTTGTCACCAGGCAAGAAAAATCCCTTGCTTCAACTGTAGACAGCATGCTGTCCAAAAAGAACAAAACTTGGAAGCAGGTAAGTTCCAAGTCTCTGCCAAGACAGGGTAGGCAAGTCCTTCATAATTCCTGCTTTACAATCAATGTCTGTCAGAGAAATGGGACCAAAAGGCTGAAGATAGATGCCTAATGTATGGAGAGAAATTGGGAACTGTCCAGGCAGCCAGTTGTCTATCATTTCTTAGTTTTGGAAGCTGCTGGCCCTGTCCTTCCTGTACAATCAGATATATTTATCCTTCTTAGGTCTCTGACGTGGTTGAAGACTAGATAGTTATAGTCTCATAGTTAAATTTTGAGTTGTTTGGGAATTAAGAGGGTGTTCTGGATCTAAGAAGATGTTTTTAAGTTGGTGATGCAAGTTAAGATGGAAGTTGAGTTGGATATAGAACTTTAAACTCATGGAGATGGTTAGATAGTAGAATGTTAAAGTCAGTTGCCAAATACATATTGCCTGGACATTGGGAATGTATGTTATGCCTTATAATTTTCATAATTGTGGCCTAATTATTCTTGTTTTGTATTGTATTTGTTGTTATAAGAGAAAGAGCCATTTATTAGACTGAAAGGGGGAACCTGTTGGGGGAAAAAAAGATATACCTTAAGCTTAAAAAAAAAAAAGAAAGCAGATGGGGGCGTGTGAGGGGCAAGAGGGTGGGAGGGTGGGACCACAGTGGGGATTAGAGAGGGGATTGTGATTGAGATGTAACTTGAAGAAATAAAAAAAATTAAATTTTAAAAAATAGAAAAGAAATAGCCAAGTAAATGAGGAAAGAGGAAGTGAATGTGAAGATTCATAAATAAAATGTTCAATCAAAATAACTTATATTTTAAATCCTATGCTACAATTTGAAAAACAATGATGTTCTATTTGCATGTGAAAGGCCTTGTATCCCATCCCTAGGAGTGAGAAAGAGGAAAGTATAAATCAATATTTGGTAGTTCAGCCAGGAAGACAGTATCTCATTAATTGTAAATTGTGTAGAAGTTTAAGCTTCTACTTCATCACAGTGCTGAAGGATGCCAAATAGGTTGTTCTAATGAGTCTAATTTGCATCTCAAATAACTCCACAGAGCTAGCCTGTGCTAGCACTCCTTCATCCCTGGTCCTGACAATACTGTAGAACACTGGTGCTTGTTCTCAGATTCCAAGTAACCAGAGAGTGAACCCTCCAACCCAAGCAGCAACAGCTGGGAGCTTGTCACTCTCTTCTTCCTTAGTCCCACCCAAACACTGGCCAGGCCTTGGTTCCACAAGCCTCTAGGGTGGGTGTGTATGACCTAAGGTTGTTGCTAGCAAAGGTATTGTTTCTGGGCATGCTGACACTCAGGTTTGAATGGATCCAGTTTTGACAAGCGCTGGGTCCAGTTCTGTTTTAAGAGGATGAATGTTTGGGGTAGCGGTAAATGTCAACACCCTGCAGATGGTGAATGCAAAGTGTCACCTTCTGACTCATTTACCATTTGGATTAGTGATCCAGGAAAGTGTAAACAGCATGTTAATGTTATCTACAGATGACGTGGTGTGGGGCAATGAGCACATGAAAAGGTAATGTGGGCAGTTGGGGGGGGGGCTCCAACAAAGGAACAGGACCGGATGTCAACTGGGCAAAAGAGATGAGCTAATGTAATAGGCTTAGCGGGATGAGACAAGGCACAGATAATGGATGGGCTGATGGCCGACTCGGATGGTGGCAAAGCTTACAGTGAGTCACACACAGCACATCATGATTTGATACTGAGCCTACGCTGTCAGGCCATCCTGTCGACGTGAGGTTCCAGCCACTGTCTGGTAGACAGACACTGTGTGTACTTTCACCAAAAAAAAAAAAAAGCTAGGATGGTGAGTCAGAGAGGATAGACATGACGCAAAAAGGACTCTGGGAAATTAGAAGATGAACTGGGTAAGACTTCTTCAAAAGTCAAGGGTATGGCTGTCCACTCCTGCTTGCTTTTCCTGCTTAGACTCCCTTAGTGTGGCTTCATCTCAATGTCACGGTCACTTTCTCACTGGTACCATCTTGAGCATCATGTCAAGTCTACAGATCTTGAACTAGCACACGGCTTTGGCTCAGGTTCTCCTCTGCTTGACTTCAGCTTCTCAGCAATGGTGCCAAAGGCTAGAAGGCATTCTTCTTATGAAGTTCAGTCCCTCTTGCGTGCACTTGCCATGGAACTTTCTCCTCTGGAGGTCTTCCATAAAACCCCAACAGCTGTTACAAATCTAAAGCAATGGGAAGAGATGGGAGTGGGGACACTGGGTAGGAGCCAGAGGCAAGGAACTACATTCACCTGTCTCACCGGAGGTTCTGCAGAAGCCTGCATTTATAGTTCTCTAGTCACGGCTTTTAAAACCCTGGTAGCTGCTTTCCTGTCTCTATTCTTCTTTGTCAGCAAGCCCACCCTTAAGCAATTAGCTGTTCATTAACACCTTCACAAAGAATAAAAGGAAGCAAAAGTGGGGAGTGAACTTGCTATGAATTCCAGCTCTCTGAGACAGAGAAATTGTTTTGTTGATGCCATGGGCAGCATCTAATGTCAAAAATCTTCCCGCTACCTACAGAATCCTTCCCAGAGTCAAGGCAAGAAATAATGAGGGTTTAGTTTTGCTTCGTCCTTGGATTTTTTTTGTTGTATTGTGGCCCTTGATATTCAGAATCCTGGAAGATTGTCTTAGTGTTAGCCCACCCCTTTACTTACAGAAAGGAATTTAATTACTTATAATCAATGGGTTGACTCTTCCCTTGCTGATGCTTCACTCAGTAGAATGCTGCCTGAAATGTGTGTTAGACTTCTATAGCTAATGGCGAAATGTAGACAGGAGGGGGCTCTTCTGAGTCACCACAGGGAGCCAGAGGAAGTGACTACCCTTCAGGAGACCACCCTGTCCAAGTGGACCAAGCAGCCACCAAAGACTCTGCTTCCCAACTAGGAAAAGCCCAGAACTCTGTCAGCAAGAGTATCTACCCGCCTCTGGCAGGAATACTGTGGTAGAGACCCTCCTGTTAAAATCACAATTGAAGAAAGTCAGCCTGCTAATAGGAAAAAACAGCCCTCAGCTCATGATAAAATGGGGACTTTATATAAAATGAATGAGTCAGACTGAAAACGCAGAACCAAGAACAATTTTCAAGACCCAGAAATGCAGAAATGTGTATGTTCAATTTTGAAGTACCTCTCTGTGGGATAACCAAGTCTCCTTGACACAGCTAGAGCAGCTTCCATTTATAAATCAAACTCTGACTCATTCCAATATTGAAAACCCGTCTCAGATTTCACATTTCCAAGATCTAGTTTATGTCCACCCCCAAATCTTTCTGTCGTAACAAGCAACAACTCCATCCATCAGTCTCATTGTTCAGATGAGAAACCTTGACGCCTCCTTTGGCGTAGATTAGATTCTTGTACTCTGTCTTTTTATCTCTCTATTCTGTCTCTTTCTCTCCTCATTCACCCATCCTACACTTTCATGCCTCAGCACCTTACCCTGATCTTACGACCTTAGGTCAGGCCTCCTGCTTCCCACACCTGCCACAGTGACCTGCTCTCACTGCATGGCAGCCTGGACTGATCCTTTAAATATTTAAATAAGATCATGATACCTCTCCATTCAGAGACCCTCCGATGACTTCTCCCTTATCTCAGAGTGAAGTCTACAGTCTTCAACATGACTACAAGGGCCCCTCGAAGTCTCATCTTTCCCTAATTAGATCTTCCTTTTTATATGCCTCTGCTGTTCCCAGACCACCACGCAGAATGCTCCCACCTACAACTTCTGCTATCTGACAGTAATGCTCGCCCCTCCTCCGATAGCTCTCCTTCATATCGCTCAGAGCTCTGCTGGTGTCAGCTTCTTAGAGAGACTTGCCTTTAATGTCCTACCTAAAATAACAACCACCCATCCACAGTCCAACCCTCTTTAGCACACTCTATTTTCTCCCAAACATTTTTAGTAGCAGTGTATCTGGTTATTTGTTCACCAGCTGTCCCTTCCCATCCCCCACCCCATCATCTGTAGACCATGAGCCCCATCAGGGCAGATGACTTTCACTACTGCATCTCCACAATCCAGAACAGTGATTGCTGTGTAACACACACTCCTCATGTCTCTTCTATTTCTTGTGAGGCTTTCCCCCTGTATTTTCTATCAGAAAATTACTCTTGAAATTTTTCTGCTTTGCCCCTGCTGGTATATGGGAGCAAGCAACCTGTGTACACTGGGCTTGAGCAAAGGGAAGCTATGGAGGAAGGGAAGTTAACTGGGGCAGGTCCTGCAAGGAAACCACAAGAGAGAAGGGTGAGCCCAAGGGATAGCTGTTCCCAACCCCCACAGAGTGAAATCGAGAAAGACGAAGTGTTTTACTCAAGATCACAGAAATAATTAACAGAAATGGAAGTATAAATTTAATCTCCTAGCTGTGTCCTGGTGGTATTTCCCTCTACACCACATTTGTGAGGGGATAACGACTTGTTAAATTTTTTTTCCAGCTTACTTCACTTCATGGTGTTAATTGATGAATCCATTTTGATCCTAACCCTTTGATGTTTCCCCGTGTTTTTCAATAACTTACTTTTTTTAAAAAAAGTGTGCTTATCTAATTAGCATGTGACACAACTCTGAGAGGAAACAGCTAGTATAATGAATGACAGATCATGGTCAAAAAGATGCTAGAGCAGTGAGCCAAAGTTGTTAAGAGGAAACTTAGCTAGAATCCAAAGAATGTAACTAGAGTCACCCGGGAAGGAAGGAAACAGAGTTCTACAATGATGCTGATGAAACCAACATGCAGGTGCTTGGGAATACCATGGAAGGTCTACCAACACACACAAGCCTGGGCCTCCCCCCTGGAATTCTGATGCAGCAGATCCCAACTGCCAACTGTCATGGATGTAACATGACACCTGAAAACACCCAGTGTGGTGGTAAACCACACTAATAGAATGCAGATGAACAAACTAGATACTCACGCCTACATTCATGACTGTGCCCATTAAGACTCAAGCAGTGGGTTTTACGGTTAAAAGATAGGCATATCTCTACACTCAACAGAGCTCATAATTTCTTCTTGGACGAAGGCCATTCTGTGTAAGTCATATCTCAGGATTCATGAAGTTTCCTTTACCTCAAAGCCCTCTCCCTAGAACCTCCAGGAAGGCATCTAATTGTCCACAACTCACTCTGCTTCTTTAACACTTCCTGGAGGCAGAGCAGAAACTAGTCTTCGGCCCAAGAAGCCAGACTCTCTAGCCAATGGCTTTAGTATGAATTGTACAGGGAACTCCATGTAGCTAGTCTTATATCTTTATGGTACTGTAAGCTACTGGTGAAATGAAGTAGAAAATTACCATCTAGGGGCACTACAGAGATGGCTCAGTGTGTAAGAGCGTCTGCTGCACAAACATGAGGACGTGAGTTCCCAATATCCACATAAAAACCTAGGAGTGATGGAGCATGACACCTAACCTCCTCTGGCCTCCTCTTCAGTACACACACACACAAAAGGACTTTGAATAGGGTAGCGTATAGCAAATCTGCCTGCCTATGCTGCCAACCAAATGCTACCGCTCATAATTCATACTCAAATAACCAGAATCACCATCTCTGCCCACGCCAGCCTGGCCAGATCAGATTGGCTTCCCAGACCAGTCTTATTTGTCCCTTTTCACCTCTAGACCTGAAGCTAGGCATCATTTGAGTGCATCCTTGCCTGTCTTTATAGTAATTTCCTCTCAGGGACCCCATTCCCCTAAGTTGTTGAAAGAAGTGACTTTATTATTTCGTTTTATTACGCACTCTTCAATCCAAAAGGGTACAGTTGGCTCTGGAGAGTCAGTCTGAAATCAGCATCAGCTGTTCATGACCAATCCCATTTCCCAGACAAAAATCCTGTTGAGCTCAGAATGCTGAAATGAGTCCTGGTGTCAAATTTTTACAGGATCATGAACAAGCTAGCATCTGTTCAAAACACATTGGACATGAAAATATTGACAGAAAGAACTCGATGTGTTCAGCCTGGTCCCTTCAGAAGCTCAATTCCCTGAATGATCCAAGAAAGTAAGCAGTAATGTATGGCTGAAACTGCAGCCTGCCTAGAACTGACTGAAACCTACATTTAGATTGTGGGACAATGGGAAACAAAATTGGAAGGGATAATTAAGCCTACAGAAACCTAAGAATATCTGGGTTAGTTTTGGTACATCATGAGGAGCCAAGAGTAGACACCTTCTCAGAACTGGCTGTGGCACTCCAGCCTTTTGATGAATGTATAGGGGAGGGATTAGAGCACAGGAAAGCTGTTCTGATGCTCTTTTTTTTTTTTTTTTTTTTTTAGGTTTTTCGAGACAGGGTTTCTCTGTGTATCCCTGGCTTTCCTGGACTCACTTTATAGACCAAGCTGGCCTTGAACTCACAGAGATCTTGCCTGCCTCTGCCTCCCAAGTGCTGGAATTAAAGGCGTGTACCACCATCCCCTGCATCATTTTCAGAATTTTTTTTAAATGAGAAACATATTTGTGTCGGGGGCGGGGGAGGAAACGAGACTGGTACGTGAAGGATATTTGTTCCATTTTGGACATCATGGGGAGACACAGAGATCCTGAGGGTCAGCCATTTGGAAATGTCTAGGAAACAATGAGAAAGGCAGAAAGATCTGCATTGGCACCATGACTTGTACAGCTTGGGTCCTGGAGCCCTGGCTAGAGGTAGAGAAGGAATGACGGAAAGATAGACACACAGACACACATAGAATGAAGCTGAGATTAGGTGGAGTTTTCTTTTTTTTTTTTTGGTTTTTCGAGACAGGGTTTCTCTGTGTATCCTTGGCTGTCCTGGACTCACTTTGTAGACCAGGCTGGCCTCGAACTCACAGTGATCCGCCTGCCTCTGCCTCCCAAGTGCTGGGATTAAAGGCGTGCGCCACCACCGCCCGGCTAGGTGGAGTTTTCTAACCTCAACATGTTTACTATATACAGCAGGAGGAGGGGTGAGCTGGTCCCAGTAGATCTCTACAGGCAGCAGAGCAGGATGGAGGAAGAAGGCCCAGTTGCTAGTCTCTGCACACACTGATCAACTGTTCATCTACACTCAGGCTCAGACTCCCACGAAGAGCTTTGTCATTCCTCTTGAGCCTGGCCCTTCAGCTTTGCCAATAGCCCACCAGGACAATTGGTCTTGGAGTCACCAGCAAGCTTTGCCAGTGTCAAAATAACCATTCACTCGGGACTTTTCTTATTCAAGACTTCCTCCCATCCCTACACTTGGTGGGGGGGCTAAAATATAAAAGCAGTTTATCTCTTGTGACTCAGAATGAGTTACGTTGGTAAAGATATGGAGACAGAAGGTGAGATACAGGGATTTTGTAAGGAGCTGGCCAATATAAGGACACAGGAAAAGTGAGAGGTTAATAAAGTCCTTTTTTTTTTCCTGTTATCAAAACTCCTATTTTACTTATTGGAAGAAAAAAAACGTTAAAGAAGTATGGAGAAAAAAAAACATCCTGGATTTCCTCCATCCTCCAGATAAATACCATGAACATCATGAGGTTGCCTCCTGTCTTAGTAAGGATTTCTATGGCTGTGAATAGACACCAGGACCACAGCAACTCTTATGTGGGAAAATGTTTCATTGGCTTACAGTTCAGAGGTTTAGTCCATTGTACGCAGTACGCAGGCAGACGTGATTCTGGAGAGGTAGTAGGGAGTTCTACTTCTGGATCTACAGGCAGGCAGCAGAAGAGAGACCAACATTGGGCCTGGCTTGCGCTTCTAAAACCTCAAGCCCACCACCCAATGACACGCTTCCTCCAACAAGGCCACACCTACTCCAACAAAGCCACACCTTCTAATAGTGGTACTCCTTGAGTCTGTGAGGGCAGGTTCCATTAAGACCACCACACCTCTAGACATTTTTCTGTGCATGTATTAGAGATCTCGCTTTTGATAGTTGCAAGTTTCTGACCAACAGTCTCTGATAACTTTTTTTTGGAAAGCTTTCCAGTGCTACTTTTAAATTTTTTTTTTTTTGAACAATAGTCCTATTTTTACTCAAACCAAAGTTCACATCAACTGCTACACTTCTAACAATCTTTGACATCTTTTACTCTTAAAAAGAACCATCTTTCCTGTTGATGAAAAGACACGGGCAGGAAGTTGACTTCATACTGTGGCGGATGGAGGGAAGGATGATTTGCCGGCTTCCGTGAGATTTTTACATAAGAAATGTCTGGATGTGTTTGAGGCTAGAACCGAGAGAAATTGGCAGACAGCACTAAAGAGGTTTTAGATTTTGGAGGCTGTGTAGGGTTAAAGCCTGTGATGCTCGTGAGCCCCTCTGAAGCCACAGACAGCTCTGTGAGGACTTGACACAATCAGCTTGTTATGTAAGACCAGGCACGGCTCTGCCTCCCTCCGCCTTGGCTTTTTGGGAACTTGATTTCCTGTCAGGAAACAAGGTGTCACCAAGAGAGCTGTCTTCACAGAGCTGCCTTGGAGGCTAATGAGATCACGACTTCTGGATTTCCTCTGAGAAGCAAGCTACCTAGATTTGGGACAAACATTGCTCTAATCGTTTTTTGAAGAGAGCCACGTGGCTTCCTCTCTTCCTCTCTTCCTGAAGGAAGCTCCAGGGGCTCTGGGCTGTTTCTTTATCCTTCGTTTTCCATCCCTCCCAAGGGCCTCTGTGTCTATTCCTGCTTCCCATGCAAGTCTCCAATTGATCCCCTCAGGATCTAGTCCCCATTATAATTCAAACTGACACAAAAATCTCCAAATATCAAGGGCTGGAGCCCGCACATTAGCATCGTAGTGGGTGTGTGCAGATTCTTCACAGAGGGCTGCCTGGGGTTTCATTTGTTTTACCATCTCCACCCCTTCCGTTGGATAGACTTTTGATATCTTTGTTCTTGAAAACACCCAAGCAGTCCATTATCAGAAGCAAAGGAAAAGGTAGGAGTCTTCGGGGGCTACACACCAACATCCCTTTGCGTTTCAGAGTCTCTGGGAGCATCATGGCAGGGACTCAGTGAAGGGGCATTCATTAAACCATGTGTACTGGTGTGCCTGTCAGTTTCCCTCAGACAATGCTAGGGGAAAAGAAAAAGGAAACGAATGACAGAGCTATTCTGCAGCCAGGAGTACCCTCTAGTGTTCAGTTGGAAGCCTGAACTCTGGCTGGAGCCCACAAGCCAAATAAAAGCAACAGGAGGATCTGTGTAATGCCCCTCCTGAGCATCTGATGTTTGCTGCTTGACCCAAGCATCACACAAAATGAACTGCTCCTTTGAAAGTATTGGGGATGGCCTGACAGCGATAGTACATGCCTTTAAACCTAGAACTCGGGAGGCAGAGGCAGTTTGAGGCCAGCCTGATCTACAGAGCGAGTTCCAAGACAACAGAGGCTACACAGAACACAGAGAAAACCTGTCGGAAGGAAGGAAGGAAGGAGACAATGATACATTTGAGTATTATGACATAGTTTCAAGTCTGATTGTACAGAGTATATTGTGTGGACATGTACAAACACCAACCACACTGGAAGATGTAATGACAACAGCTGTGTTACACTGGGAAATGATTAGGATCTGGGGCGTAGGTCTTTGTGGTTGCTGCTACTGTTCTGTTTTGTCTCACGTTGCTTGTTAATGCATATCTAAGTGAGAACAAAGTTCTTGTGTCTGGATGACTCTTCCAAAGTCAAGCCAAGTAATTAAGTGGCTCCCAGCTGCTGACTTCAGTTCCAAATGACCATTTCAAAGCTTTTCTTCCTAATGCCAAGAATTCTATTAATTAGGAGTAAGACACAATAAATGTACAATACAGAAAAGTTTTCCAAGCCGTAGATTATACGAATATTAGATGAATCATAGGAACATCACGGTGAGCAAAAGGGTGCAAATAAATTAGAGGATGAAGCTAAATAACAATCATCAGAACTGTGTGCACATCACTCTTACCCAAAAAGTTCAGAAATCAATTTAATATGGCTCATGTTATCGAGGCTTATGGTTCGTTCTTGTTTTTTGTAAAATTCCTGGACTTCAGAACTGCTTACGGCAGTAAACCTTGGGAGTAAGAAAGCTGGAATTGAGCCCATGAGATGGTTCAGTGTGTAAAATCATGTGCAGCCAAGCCTGGAGACCTCAGGACCCATATGATAGGAGGAGGAACTGACTCCCACAAATTGCATATATGCACAGAATACATGTACATGTACAGTGTGTGTGTGTATGTGATTTTTAAAAAGAAAGATGGAATTGATCTATGTTTTGCTTATTCCTGGTATTTAAGCTCAAAAGAGGTCTCAGCAACTCATCCGGTTTCCCAGAAGTGTTCTCAAAGCAGAAACAGAGTAGCCAGAACAAAGTGGCTTGCTAGTGGGCAGATCTCTCTTGCAGCGCTCTGCCAATACTTGACAGAAACAATTTACAGGAGAAAGGATCTTATCTTGGTCCACAGCTTCCAAGGGTTCAATCCATCATGACATAGAACATATCATGGAGCAGCTCAGTTCATGCCAGCAAGAGCCCAGGCAGAAGCTCACATCACAGCGGACCAGGAAGCAGAGGGCAAGGCTGGATCTAGAAGCCTTCAAAGGCCTGACCCTAATTCTACCAGCTACACCCCCATCTCCTATCAGTTCTACAGTGTCTCAAAATAGTGCCACCAACTAAGGAACAAACATTCAATTTGTAAGGGAGACATTGACTCAAAGCACAGCAATGACTTTAAGACAGTGTTAGTAATATCCAGGTGATGACTAGATAATAAATATGAATTCTAGTTAGACTTTAGTCTCCTCCTGAAATTTTGGCTTAAGCCTCCAAAGTAGCCATAGGACAGATTTGAAAACACATTTTTACATGCTCATGCAATCTAAAATTAATGGTGCAGCAATCTGAGTATCTCCAAATACATGCTATGGGTGGTGGGGATCCCGGTCATTGGATTTCTTAAAAATAGCCAGGCTATTCAAAAGCAGAACAAAGAAATGTAAGTTATCCTTGAAGCAGGCCACACTATGTTTCAGGGACAAATAAATCAGTCTTGCCAAGTAATAGTAATGTTCTCTAATGACTTCCTGGTTAAAATGTGTATGCAAATCAATTTAAGACTAGAACAATATGGAAAAATGGAGACAAGTCACAAATGAATAAGAAGCCTTCCTAAGGATGAACATATTCTAAAATAAATAAGTCCCTGGGTAAATATTAATAACTCAGCATCTAAGAATATATATTCCACCAGGCAACAAAAGCACCATAGAAGTGACAGCCCTAATACAGAGAGGGTTAGGAATATGAACCTTTAACTTTATGGTATAAAATCAGTGTGGGTTCACTTAGTGTGCTGCTAAACTGCATATTTGTTAGGAGTAAACATCAAATAAACCAAAAGTAAAATAAAAATAAAAGGAAGTGAACAGTTACTTCTACAAATCCACATAAGTGACTCAAGTTCCCATGAGTTATTCTCCAGGGACAAGAGCCCAGGTTCCTTCCATCTTGTTGCTCTACCAAGCAGAGCCTTGACCTCAGGTCTAAGGTGGCAATAACTGCCTTCCAGATAGCAAGATGAAGAAAGGTTTTTAATGTATTGCCCAATATTTTCACCTGTAATCCCTTGGCCAGACTAGAGATAAAAACACTTCTAGGATAGCTCTCAACAAATAGGCAGTTTAGCAGAACCCTATGTAGATATTTTTCTACTATAAGGCAGCTGTGGGAGATCCAGGGGGAATTTTCTATCACCATTTCTTTGTAACTTCTATGTAACCTCCCCTCAACTGTGAGCTGAGCTATGAAGTACTGTGTTGTAACAAGTGGCTTTTATTATTTTTTTTATATTATACACTCTACTTATTTTATTGTACTTAATAACTTTACCTCCTTTTCACCCCTTGTTCCTCCCAACCACCCCCCCCCCAACACTATGCAGGAGAGAAAGAAAGTTATAGGTGAAAGGGGGCATAGTTCTCTTTGGGCTACTTCCTGCTGATTAGGATCATTGGATTCTTTGCGGGTAATACCAGTCTCATTAGAAGTCCAGCAAACCAGGAGACATCAGCAGGAAGAACAAGCAGCAATTTGGGGGAACACCAGCAACTGGGAGAGCAGCAACCATTTTCTACCTTATAGCCCTTTCTCTTCTCTGTAGAGCTTTCTTCTACTTCTCTGTAGATCCCTTTCTCTTACCTCTTTTTAGAGTCTCTTTACTCTTACTTCTTTGTAAAGCCCATTCATTCTCTTTTACTTCTATGTAGGACTTACTTCTTTGTGGAGCTCCTTCTCTCTTTTCTCTTTGTATCTCCCTTCTCCTCGGGGCTCTGGCTTTTTTCCCTCCTTTGTAGAGCCCCCTTCTCTCCTTGGGGGCTCTGGCTTTTTATTCCTCTCTCCCAAATCCTCAGAGTTAAACTTGCTCAGCTGGTTAAGCCACGCCCCTGCTAGCTCACGAGACAGTTAATACTTTATATCTGTGTCTTAAGCAGCCCACCTGGGATTAAACAAAAACATTCTCACAATTGGTTTTGGTAAACCTCTACCACACTGTGTTTACTCTAGACAGCCTTAGCAGAGCTCAAAACCAATAATTGTATTGCCACAGAAGAAAGCAAATACTTGAGAAACACTAGAGGCCAGTTAATCTCCCTGACCTTGCCAGGCCCCAGATGGAATGCAGAGAAGAATGTTAGGAATAAATATACAGACACATTTACTACAACAGTGCCCAGTCTCATTATTTTGGGGGGTTCCGTCGAATATTTCTCTTTGGGGGTGAGATGTTTTGTTTTACTTCTTCTGGCAGTTCTGTGATCAAACCTAGCACCTTACATGTGGCAAGTAAACACTGTTACTCCACTAAACTCCTGTCACTAGTGTTCTCATGTTAATGGGTAGAGCAAGACTGATTTTCACAAAGAAAGGTGTATCTTGGCCATTCACCATAATTTCAGGATGGGAAGAAACCACAAGAAGGCAACAGAAAGGATTTTGGACCAGGGGAGCTGAGTTCCAGAAAGTGGAGAAGACCCAAGAAGGGAATGGAGGCAGACAGCTGGTAACTGCTGTCCAGTTGTTCTGACCTGGAACAACTCAAAGAAAACCTTCGGTGAGGCAAAGCATCATAGCAGGAAAGTGTGGTAGAGCGCTGAAATGGCTAGGAAGCACATAAAGGCAGAGAGAGGAAAAGACACACTTCAAACAAGCAGACATCTTCTGAGCAGTCTTCCATAGTTCCCACCCTCTCCCTCCAAGGAAGTGACTGAGGCTTCCTTGCCAGAGACTGAAGGAACACTCCCATTACCTTAAGCAACTTATGGGCCACACACAGATCCACATCTGTTTCTACCACTAACTGTTATCTACCCTTGAGGTTTTTCTGACTTCTCTAACTTACATTTTCCTAGATAGGAACACTATTCCCACCCTCTGGCTGTTACTGAACTTTTTTAATTATTAAATACTTATTAACAATATTCACTTATAACAAATACCAACAATTTCTTAACTATTAACCCTACAAATTCCTACAACCCCTTTAACCTAACCACTAAACCTATTGGTAATTATTTTCCTAACCTTTTAGAAGGATACAGTCTCTGGGGCAGGTCTTCAGTCTTCAGGAACACAGTTTCTGTAGTAGACCCTTTAAAACACTTGGCAGTCTTTTTTCTGGAATGTCTCAGATGTAGATTCATCCAGGGTAAGTTGGCTATCACAGTCTTATCTTAAATAAGGCTTAAGGCTTTCTTCTCTCTGAGAGACCACATCAGTAACTCTGCTCAGTCCTTAAAGCCAGCCACAGGTTGGACAGATCAAACCCCTCTAGGCAAAAGCTGAGCCACAGGGTTTAGTCCTTGGCCTTTTGCTGTCTTGCTGAGGCTTTCTTTGCTCACCAGCTTCTTTCTGCCTCAGGGAAATCCCGCCATCAGTTCAACAGCACTTTCTCCAGCAGGACTCTCTGACCTCTCTCGCATGGGGGTAGGGGGGGAGCATCTGGCTCCATCAAATGGGATCGCTCCTTGTTCCACCTGTTTCAGCTTAATTTGGGCTCCGCCCACTTAGCAGCTGAAAACAATGCCAGGCCAGATACTTTGTTTCTTAGTCCATTAAATCTTTCCTGTTTTTCCTGGCTTAACCTTGTTTTTCAGTCCATTAAGTCTCCTGTTTGTTTCCTGTTTTCACCTGACTTCATCCTTGTTTTTCCACAAGCTGATAAACTAATCACTCACAGCCAAGTTGATCTTCATGCCCTGAATTAAGAGACTGTGTCAGAAACCCCTAAATAGTTTCTTTTTTTTTTTTTGTTTTTTTTTTTTTTGTTTGTTTTCGAGACAGGGTTTCTCTGTGTAGCCCTGGCTGTCCTGGACTCAATTTGTAGACCAGGCTGGCCTCGAACTCGCAAAGATCCGCCTGCCTCTGCCTCCCAAGTGCTGGGATTAAAGGCGTGCGCCACCACTGCCCGGCTCCCTAAATAGTTTCTAACTCTAATTATTCTAACTCCCTACATCTGGCCATCTCTCAGAGTAACGGGATGAGCAAAACAGGTGACAGAGGGGACGTCAAAGCTACTTGAGCATGTTTGTTGTGTTACTGTCGCAAAGTCTCATGATTTCATAGATCATAACCTACAACATGAGCAAGCTTTAGGAAAACCATTGGAGGGCCCCTGTACTTTGTTCCTCCTCAAGCCTTCACCAAACATCATAAAACAATTTTTTAGAGATTCCTTAGCTGATTGCTCATGTGCTCTGGGTACAATGCATACTGTTCTTCAGCTAATGCTGGGGTCACACATGAGGTCTTCCCCAAAGGTACTGTAAGGCCCTGAACTAAGTTGTCCCACAATGCCCTTTGCAGCTGAACAAAGCACATAAGAAATGGGGACTAGATTGCTCTAGCGGCCGAAAGGATTCTGGCATTTGTCTTTGTCCCTGCGGGGTCAGCTTTCTGCAGTATAGACAAGAGCTGCAGCCAAATCACTGTCCTGAAATGCCCTGGGTGGGTTTTTCTCACTGGGTCTGCACCTCCAATCCTGGAAACCAGCTTCTGCCCCAAAACCAGCTCTCATCTTCCCCAGTATTGTCACATCTGGGCTTCTTGAAGACTCCTCAGCCTTTGAGTCACTCTTCACTCCTGCTTCCTCCACCCAGCCTGTGTCTGCTGCCCCACACCTCTCACCATTGCCAGCTCATTTCGTATAACTAAATGTGACTTCTGGAACTCTCTCTGCCATAAGCAGAGGGGACATAGGGACATAGTCCTGCAATATCACATTCTCCCGGCAACAGCCAGAGCATCTAGCAGCCCTTTCGCTAATCTCCCCATGGCCTGAGGGATGTCAGGCCTCCCCATCTTCCTGTCTTCCTCCCCTTTAGATCTGGTTGGGTTCCTAGGCATCCCCTTAATCAAATATTCCTGAACGTGAAAGACAAGTCATACTTGCTACCATGTTAGGGACTCCAGAGACTGGCAACCATCACTCTGAGCCCACCTCCTCTACCCGACTCCTAGACTATGATCCTTATAGACTTTTTGACTGGTGCCAAAACACCTATGATGCAAACTTCTGGGGAGAAAGAGTCCTGTATACCTGATGCTTCCCAGAAACAAAAGGATGCACACAAATGCATCTGGGGTAACCCAGCCTGACCTCACCTCCCCTGACCATGTCTTCCCAGGACCAGCAGTCACTCAGCTAGCACCAAATTTCTGAGTTATGGCAAACTTTGGACTTACCAATGCAAGGACTTGGTTTTGCTTGCTTGGCTTGGTGTTTTATTTTGAGTGTTTTGGCTTGCTTTTGTTGTTGTTGTTGTTTTTGGTTTGGTTTGGTTTGGTTTTGGTTTTTTTTTTTTTTTTTTTTTTTTTTTTGGACAAGGTCTTGCTGTAGAGTCCCAGGCTGACTCTGAATTCCTGATCCTTCTGCCTCAGCATCCTGAGTACCAGGAGTATAAGGCATGCACCACCTCAGCAATAACTTGCTATTTAAACCTCATAGGTTTAATAAACTCAGATGGCATGAATACACACTAAGTACCATATAAATGTTATATGTTGTATGTTGCCTTCCAGAAACTTACAATTAAATTACAGAGGCAAGAGGGTGGCACACAGACCAGTAAATAAAGCAGAGTTGAAACTGCAACTTAGTTATAAATTATATTTATTAATGAGTATAAACTGTAAAATTAGGCTGGCAGACCAGCTAGTGGGCTGGCAGTAGGCCAGCAGACCTGACCCACCTTACCTGGCAGCCTGATTTGTCCTGAGGAAAAAGTCTTGGACCAAGGGTGGCCTTCACCACCTGCAACCTAAACTCTGTTAACTAATATCTTCATTAATAACTATAAGTGGTTATATTAGGCCAGTGGAGCAGCAGCGGCCTGATGTGAGATCAGCAGGCCTGACTTTCCTTAGAAGCCTATAGGCCTGGTGGGGTGGCTAGGCAGGGCAGCTGCCGGATATTTGTTAATAACCATAAACTATTATATTAAACCAGCAGAATTGCCGCGGCCTGGAGGAACAGCTACCAGGGTTTGGCTGGAGGCCAATGGGCCTGAATTGTTTTCACTGGCAGCCTATACACCGTAGCCCTTTCTCCAATAATTTAATACACCAAGACCCTTTAATGTTTCAACACGTAGCCCTTAGCTGGGCAGACTCTCAATTAGCTACTCTAAATTAACCAGAACCACTTAATCCCAAACCGCCATGTGGCCTGTTGTTACCTTCCAGAGCTCTCAAACACATCTGTCTGCTTCCGTGTCTCCTGGCAGACAGAGATTCCTCTGTGTAAAATGCAGGGTTTCTGTTGCCGTCTCAGGAAGTCCCACCTTCCTATACTCTTTCTGCCAAGCTAATTGGCCATCAACAACTTTTATTAACCAATCAAGAGAATGCCTTCAGAAGGGGCTGTAACCAGATCTCAGCATTGAAATCAGCCCTTTAGAACCAAAGTATTAGACCTTCCTCCAACACAGAGTGGTATTGTAACAGTGAGGAATCCAATAACATAGGCTGGAAGTCAGAGTTCTTTAGCAAAGCCCCCAGAAGAACAATAAAAACACAGATCCCTGGCCCTCACTCCCAAATAGTTTTATTACTAGGTATGGAATAGGCTTTGACCTTTTAAAGAACATTCTTAGGTTATTTTGGTGAGAGGAGCCTGTCTTAGTTAGGGTTTCTATCTCTATGAAGAGACACCATGACCACAGAAACTCTTATAAAGGAAAACATTTAATTGGGGTTTAGTCCATTCTCATCATGGCAGGGAGCATGGAAGCATGCAAGCAGACATGGTGCTGGAGTCAGAGCTGAGAGTTCTATATCCAAATCAGCAGGTAGCAGGAAGTGAATATTGCACTAGACCTGGCTTGAGCATTTGAAACCTCGAAGTCCACCCCCTATTGACACACCTACTCCAACAAGGCCCGCCTTCCAACAGCACACTCCCTATGGGCTTATGGGAACCATTTTTACTCAACCAACCACAGAGATCAAAGACACAACCCAACGAAACAGCACAATAGGTTCTTAGGTTTATTTAAAGCTTTCATTGCAACAAACTACAACCAAAAGTAGAGGAAACTATTTTCCACACCAATGGGTTCCTTCACTAAAACAGATGCTATTGAAACAGTGCAAACCAGTACTCTAAATTTCTCACATTGATCTTTCATGACTGCAAAGCAACTGAACTTGGAAGAACAATAAGAAATTTCAGGGAATTGGAACAATTGGAAGGTTTTGGTTGACACAAGAGATCACTGGAGGGCATTTAATTCTTGTCCTCTTCATCAGTCTGGATTAGCCTCCAGAACTCGATCCAGAAACTGATTTCCCAGGTCAAACCTGCTGTGGCTGATCTACCAGAAGCTCCAATGAAGCTTGGAGATTGTTCTTTGACCATGGACACCTACCTATCCCCTCTTGTCAGTCTCACCTGCTAGAAAAGACAGGATCAGATTTAGTAACAGAAGAGAATCACATTTTAATAACCTCTTCATTTTACAAGTAGAGAGGCAGAGACTCGAAACCACAGGCACATAGCTCTGGTGCACTCTGGAAGGCAGCCAGGAAAAGCCCTCATGCACCACCACCATCACTGCCCAAACCAAAATCACCGTCACATCTAAAATGCCAGCAATCAGAATTGGCGTGGCATACAGTAACAGCAGCCCAGTGATGCTTTGATGGGTCTGGGCAGTCACCCTTACGCAGGGGCAGTATCAGGAGGTGGGATGGCCTTCATGGCGCAATGCCAGAGGCGTGGGTCACCAGAAGAAAAAAAACCCTTTCTGCTGACTCATTCCTGGCACCCGGCAGCTGTTCCTCTCCGCTGTACCCGCTCCACACCTACCATTTTCCTGGTTTGAGTTGCTCCAGCAGATAACAACACCTGCCCACTCAGAAAACCCACACCCAGTCAAAGAAAAACATACATCTGGCGTTTTCTAGACCACCTTTTACTTGAAACCAGGATGTCTGCAAGAAAGGAAAGGACACATTACCGTGAGCCGGCTTCTGGCAATGCGGTCACCTACTAAGCCCACATTTGTACTGGTTTCCTCAAGCCCCAACCCTGGTTCAGTGGCAGAGCACTTGAAGACAGGTGGCAAACACTCCACACTCAGAGCAGAGGAAACACACTCTCTTTGAAGGTTTCTTGGCACCTTCCAGAGCCAGCACCTCCCAGAAGGTTGCTTCCTGGGCCTACATCCAGCTCTCCTACAGAATCATCTAGGGTCTGTCACTCATTCCACAAGGGCTCCAGGGCAGCTTGTTCTAGGGCACTCAAGCTTTGGCCTGCTTAGCCCTCTCTGTCTGCAAGCCCTGTATCTTAATCAGTGTTCTATTGTTATTAAAAGACACCATGACCACCGCAACTCTTATAAAGGAAACCATATAATTGGGGCTTGCTTACAGGTTTCAAAGGTTAGTCCATTTTCATCGTGGTAGAGAGCATGGCAGCATGCAGGCAGACATGGTAGCTGAGAGTTCTTCTGAAGGCAGCAGGATTAAGCCACCTAGATTCTAATGTGAGAAACAAAGCAGGCTCAGTGAACAAAGATGCCAGCTACCAAGCCTAGCCACCTGAGTTCATCCCTGGGGCTCACATGGTGGAAGGAAAAAATTAATTCCCCATGGCAAGCATTTCCCCACATGCAATAGGCAAGTCACTAAATAAATGAGTGTAACTTTATTTTTTAAAATAAAGCAGGCAACTATAGGTAATACATGTACATGTGCTTTATGCAGCTCTGTGAAACTGGATATATATATATCAATGTCCCCTTTATTTTTTCAGTCAAATTAAATCCCACTTCCTTTCCAAAGGTGATGACAAGGTCAGAGACTATCAATCACTTGGTGGGGATACAGTCTGGTGGAGAGGAGACATGGGGACAGCCTTACTCTTTCTCAAACATAAGAACCATGGTGCTTACATGACCCAAAACAGAAGGTGAACAACCTGCTCAGCATGACTGTGCTCCATTCTCAGATATATGCTGCATGCATTCAATGGCAGGCAGCCAATTCCCACCCACACCACCTCATCCATGAGGCAGAGCCCCTGGATAACCAACACCCAGCCAAGCAGACACTGATTTTTCCTGGCTGAATTCAACACTGAGATGTTGAACCCAGATGGACTGAGCTCCCTACAGTTGAGAAAGCTCACAGACCTCTCAACGGTTCTAACCCTTCAGCTCCCTCTTCAACCTTCGCAGCCCTCAGACCCCTCTTACCACTCTAGGTCTCACGGCCCCCACCATGTTTTCTTCAAGGCGCTGTGTAGAGAGCTGCGATGTGCCGCGCCCTAAAGATGGCGCCGGTCTCCGCCTTCCACCAGCCCAACGGTGAGCGCTCTCAATGATATACAAGTTCATATTTGGCAAAGACCGCTGATCTGGCTTGCTTCTGCATACGTGGGCCTCTAAGATAGCACTACGGAAGCCGGGCAGTGGTGGCGCATGCCTTTAATCCCAGCACTTGGGAGGCAGAGGCAGGCGGATCTTTGTGAGTTCGAGGCCAGCCTGGTCTACAAAGCGAGTCCAGGACAGCCAGAGATATTCAGAGAAACCCTGTCTCGAAAAACCAAAAAAAAAAAAAAAAAAAAAGATAGCACTACGTGGCTTTACTTGATTGACTGTTCATTTAGTATTTAGCCTGTGGGTTGGGTCTGCCCGGGCATTCATTCGGAATTCAGAAGACTGTTTTCAAGGGACCTGAATAAACTGCTGGAGAAGAGCTTTTGTGAGCTGCGTCATCCTTGCTGGTCGAGGGGGACGCGACAAGTGGTGGCCTGTACGGGGACCCAGAAAAGACTCAGAACTCCTGCAGTCAGGGGCAGCGCACTGGTAAGTTCCTGGGATAAATCAGGACAATAAAGTTTCACGGAGATAGCGAACACAAAGTAAAGATTCGCGGATAATAGCGAACATACGGTAAAGATTCGCGGAGATAGTGAACACAAAGTAAAGATTCGCAGATAATAGCGAACATACGGTAAAGATTCGCAGAGATAGCGAACGAAAGGTAAAGTTTCGCGGGGAAGCAGCGAACCAAAAGTAAATTTTTAAACATGGGATTGTCTGAGTCACACCCAATTTTTCTGGCTCTTCAGGAGCTACTTTTAGCTAGGAATTTGAAGATTAAGAAGTCTACCCTAGAAAGATTTTTTAATGAATGTGATTCCGTGGCTCCGTGGTTTGCAGTGTCCAGGAATCTTACGGTATCCTGCTGGGACAAATTAGGCAGGGACTTGGATTTTGCTTGGGAGCAAGGGACTCTGAAGCATGGAGTAAGACCGATTTGGAAAATGGTGAGGAGTTGTTTAGAAGATCAGAGATGTTGTAATGCAATCAAAGAGAGAGAATCAGCCTTGGAACTGCTGCAAGGGGAAAGATCTGAGCAGGTAGACAGTGAAAAGGAAAGTAACAAAGGCGAAAGGTTTGAGCAGGCAGACAGTGAAAAGGGAGGCAAAAAGAAAGTTCCTCTCTATCCCGATCTTAAAGATTTTAGAGATTTTAGAGATTTTGAGGACTCAGAGAGCACGGATTCTGAAGGAGAGCTACATGCTCTAATAAAACAGTTGGAGAGGACTGTTATTAGAAAAAAGGAAAAGAAAAAGGTAAAAGAAAAGGACACGCAGGCAGCAGTCGGTGTGGGTGGAGCCGTTGCTGCAGTCGGAGTGGGTGGAGCTGTTGCTATAGCGCCTTCAGCCACACTGGCAGCGGCTGGTATGAGTAAAGCCGTTGCCGTGGCGCCTTTAACTCCTCCTCCATATCCAGAAGCCACTCAGATAGATCAGCCTGTTCAGTCCCTGAAAGTAGGGAGATCTTTCTGCCCGGGGATGTGGACACAAGTAAGAACAGAATTACAGTTTGCCTATCCGGTATACCAAGACCCACAAGGGAACAGGTACGAGGAACCGCTTGATTTTAAGGTGGTTAAGTCTCTTGCAGAGTCGGTTCGTACCTATGGTACTACCGCTTCTTTTACAATGGCTCAAGTGGAAGCATTAAGCAGACATTGTATGACTCCGAGTGATTGGAGTGGCCTGGTCCGCACCTGCTTAAGTCCAGGGCAATACTTAGACTGGAAAGCTTTCTTGATTGAGTATGCCACTGAGCAAGCAGCTAATAATCAGAGAGATGGAAATCCAGCCTGGGATAGAGATATGCTGCTTGGGCAGGGGAGATTTGCCAACCAGCAGATAGGATATCCTATTCAGATTTATGAGCAAATAAACAAGATAGCTATCAAGGCTTGGAGATCTCTTCCTAATAAAGGGGAGGTGAGTGGGAACTTAACTAAGATTCTACAGGGCCCCATGGAGCCCTTTTCAGACTTTGTGGCACAAATGGTGGAAGCAGCAGGGAAGATTTTTGGTGACCCGGATGCTGCTTTGCCACTAATAAAACAGTTGGTCTATGAGCAATGTACCAAAGAATGTAGAGCTGCTATCACCCCTTATAAGAACAAAGGCCTAGAGGCCTGGATGAAAGTGTGTAGAGAACTTGGAGGGCCGTTAACTAATGCTGGTCTTGCTGCTGCAGTAATACAGTTGGCCAGAAAAGGTGGAGGAAGTTCAGGAGTTTGTTTTAAGTGTGGCAAGATGGGACACTTTAAAAGACAGTGCCCCAGGGGAAGGAGTACAGAAAGTACAGGAAGTGTACAACGCCCCAGGCGGCCGGGGTTATGCCCAAAATGTAAAAAAGGGAACCATTGGGCTAATGAATGCCGTTCAGTGATAGACATCCATGGCCAGCCTTTAACTCAAGGTTATGGTGGCGCTCGTCCAAAAAACGGACAGCGGGGCCCACAACCTCAGGGCCCACAAATATATGGGGCAGTAGAGAATCAGGACAAAGAACAGAATCAAGAGAGATGGCCAACCCTCCGTCATCCGAGAGACCGCGGAGAGCCACTGCAGGCTCAGCAGGATTGGACCTCTGCTCCACCACCAGACTCGTATTAACAACCCAAATGGGGGTCCAGTTAATTGAAACAGATTTTAAAGGACCCCTTGAACCTGGTACAGTTGGTTTGTTGTTAGGGAGGTCATCATCAGCCTTGAGAGGACTTATTGTCCATCCTGGAGTTATAGATCCAGATTATACAGGAGTGGTTAAGATCATGGTAGCCTCCCCCCGTCGTATAACGGCTATCTCTCCTGGAGATAGAATTGCTCAATTGATCATGTTGCCGAGCTTACATGACCGCTATGCAGCAAAGGATAGAGAGAGAGGAAAAGATGGTTTTGGGTCCACGGGCACGGATTTGACTTTTCTCTCCCTGGATTTGGACCAACGCCCTGTCTTGGAGTTAAAAGTTGATGGTAAAAAGATCCTGGGCCTTTTGGATACTGGGGCTGATAGGAGTATCATAGCAAAGAAAGACTGGCCTTCAGGTTGGCCCGTACAAGCCTCTTCTCAAACACTTCAAGGCCTGGGTTATGCTAAGACTCCAGATATGAGTGCAAGGTTATTAAAGTGGCAGGACCAAGAAAACCATTCAGGAGAAATGCAGCCATATGTACTTGAGCTCCCTATCTCCCTTTGGGGAAGAGACCTATGGGATTTAAATTGAGTAATGACTATTCTGATTCAGCCCAATGTATGATGCAAGATATGGGATATGCTCCAGGCTTTGGAATAGGAAAATATTTGCAGGGACGAAAGAGTCCCATATCTATGCAGCAAAGACAAAAGAGACAGGGCCTGGGTTTTTCCTAGGGGCCACTGAGGAGGGCATTCCCATAACTTGAAAGACGGAGGATCCAATATGGGTTCCTCAGTGGCCACTTTCCTCTGTAAAATTGAATGCAGCCAAAGATTTGGTGGATGAACAGATGTCTTTAAAGCATATAAAACCATCTGTATCTCCCTGGAATACACCTATCTTTGTCGTTAAAAAGAAGTCTGGAAAATGGAGATTATTGCATGACCTGCGTGCCATAAATCAACAAATGCAGATCATGGGCCCAGTGCAACGCGGCTTGCCACTTTTATCATCTTTGCCAGCCTCATGGCCCATTATAGTTATAGATATAAGAGATTGTTTTTTCTCCATCCCTTTGTGTGCCAAAGATAGTGAGAGATTTGCATTTACTGTTCCATCCTGTAACCATGAGGAACCTGATCAGAGGTTTGAATGGGTAGTATTACCCCAGGGCATGGCAAACAGCCCTACTATGTGCCAACTGTATGTGGGGGAAGCCATTGCTCCCTTGAGAAAGAATTTTCCAGATTTGAGATGTGTTCATTATATGGATGATATCTTACTGGCAGCTAAGAGTGAACAAATGTTAGATCGGGCCTATGAAGAATTAGTTCAATTATTAAAAAAGAAAAGGTTGTTTATTGCTCCTGATAAGGTTCAAAAGGAAAATGTGGTTGATTATTTAGGAGCGAAGGTTGGACCTGAAAAGATAATACCTCAAAAGATTGAGATAAGAAAAGATAATTTAAAGACTTTAAATGATTTTCAAAGGTTGTTAGGAGATATCAATTGGGTAAGAGGCTATTTAAAGCTACCAAATTATGAAATAAGACCCTTATATGATATTTTGAAAGGTGACTCAGCACTTAATTCTCCTAGGCAATTAACAGACGAAGCAAGAAAAGCTTTATGTAAAGTGGAAGGTTACAGAGTGCCTTCCTAAAGAGATGGCAGGAAGGACAGCCCATTGCATTGTGCATATTTGCCACCTATGGTCAACCTACAGGGTTGTTATGGCAGGATGGACCATTATTATGGATCTATTCAAAGATTTCTCCGAAAAAATCCATAGAACATTATCCCATTGCACTTGCTGCTTTAGCCTTGAATGGTATCCAACAATGTTTGCAGTCTTTTGGAGTTGCTCCTGCCAGTATAATAGTGCCTTATTCCAGTTATCAAATTAAGATTTTGTGTGGCACTGTAGATGACTGGGCAATATTGCAATGTAGCTTTGAAGGAGTGATTGATAACCATTATCCTAAACATCCATTGCTATCATTTTTTAAGGAGCACCCAGTGATATTCCCTAAGGTTACTTCAGCGGTACCACTTCAAGGGTCACCAAATGTGTTTACTGACGGCTCAAAGACAGGCTGTGGAGCCTATTTGATAGAAAGACAAGAGCCCGTGTTATGTCAATTTCAACCGGGCTCCCCCCAAATAGTAGAGTTGAAAATAGTAATTGAGGTGTTTCAAAGATGTCAATTTGCATTCAATTTGATTTCAGATTCAGTTTATGTGGTCAACGCAGTGAAAGTATTAGAATTAGCAGGTCCTATTAAGAATAGTAGTACTGTATGTGCCTTATTACAAGAGTTACAAGTTTTAATCTGGCAGAGAAAAAGGTGTTTTTATATTCAACATATCAGAGCACATACAGGATTACCTGGACCATTAAGTGAGGGTAATGATAAAGTTGATCAATGGACCAGGATGGAATGCATTTTTTGGAGCTCATTCCTGGATCAAGCCAGACAGTTTCACCAATTATTTCATGTAAATGCAAAAACTCTACAGCAGAAATTCCATTTGTCTAGAGCAGATGCTAGACAAGTAGTTTTGGACTGTCCTCAGTGTGTGATTCATCATCATCCTCCCAGTGTGGGAGTGACCCCTAGAGGGTTGATGCCACTCAAAATCTGGCAAATGGACGTTACCCACATTTCAGAATTTGGAACCTTAAAATATATTCATGTATCTGTGGATACCTGCTCAGGTATCATACATGCTACACCTATGAGTGGAGAAAAGGCTCGCAATGTCATAGGACATTGCTTAGTAGCCTGGGCTGCATGGGGAAAACCACAGCAGCTGAAAACGGACAATGGACCAGCCTATACGGCACAGTCCTTTGTCTCCTTCTGTAATCAGATGGAGGTATATCTTAATCACGGATTACCATACAATCCTCAAGGACAAGGAATTGTGGAGCGTGCTCATCGCACCTTGAAAGAATGCTTGCAAAAACAAAAAGGGGGAATAGGCCAAGGCCGTACCCCCAAGGAGAGAATGTCTTTAGCCTTATTTACTTTAAATTTTTTCAATTTGGATGCTCAAGGCCGCTCAGCAGCGGACAGACATCCAGATTCCCATGGTTCACCTAAAAGCATGGTGAAGTGGAAGGACATTCTGACAGGCTCTTGGCGGGGACCTGACCCCGTGCTAACATGGGTGAGAGGGTCTGTTTGTGTTTTTCCTCAGGATCAACAAGATCCAGTGTGGGTGCCTGAACTCCTTGTGAGGAAGATTCGTCATGAAGACCTTCCTAAGGATCCTGGTGTTAGTAGCAGTGAGTATGTCAGGAATGACCGAGCCAAGATGGGGGATCCTGTCGATATTCCCAAAGCCGATGCTGGTCAGACATGATGCAACTGTGTTTCCACGCTTATTTAGCAGTAATAGAAGCTTAGGCTTACCCTACCTTCCCTTTGATGATCAGAAAAGCCCTATAGAGGGTAATAGAAATGTCAGCTTGAAGGGTAGTTTGTGCTTTTTAATGAGCTTCAATAGGTCAGATGATACAAAATGTATTAAATTGTCTCAGCAGTCAGATTTTTTACCACAACTGAGATTTGGAGGTAGGAGTGGTGGTTTGTTTTCAGGCATTGGTTCTCGCCTTAAAGGATGGTAGCCCACACGAGTCTCTGACCGGGACCCCCCCAGACAGCCACGCTGGGCACCTTTTTGTAAAGGATCCACAGGAGAGGAAGGACCTTTTCCCTGGACTGGATGTCAGGAGCGCAGAGCAGTTTGGGTTCAACAAGATTATTTTTCCTTTAGCCCCATGATTAGTAATATAGTGAATAAGTCTTGTACAGGAATGCTTGATATATCTACTAGGGATCCTCAGCAGACTGCCACCAATCCTTTTGATTTGTGGCTTTTGTGTGGAGTAAATGGAAGTTGCATGGACTTGGGACTTGTCATTATGCTTGGGGGAGGAATTTATCAAAGAGGTAATTTTTCCCTAGGGTCTGCTACCAGATTGGATTTCTCTAGCGGTAGTGGCTCTGGTACTTGGAATTCTTTGTTTCATTCTTACCGCAACAAGAACTTTTCAGCTTCGCCAGTATGTCTCTGGCCTCCTTTTCTGTGGATTGTAAGTAATGGGAGTGCATCCTTGGGTGAAGAAAAGTTAGTATGCACTCCGGGCACATGTTTTTATGCCCTATGCTGGAATGCCACAGCCTTTCCTGTGGCTGTGGTGACTAGAATGCCTCGATATGTACCAGTTCCTGTAGAGGCCCCTAATACCATGATGCTATTCAGGTTTAAAAGAGATTTTGGCATCACTGCAGCTATTGTTACTGCTATCACTGTTGCTGCTGTGGGAGCTACTGCCTCAGCTATTGCCTTGTCTAGTTCTATACAGACTGCCAATGCCCTGAATAACATCTCAGCAACTGTGGCACAGGCATTGGATACTCAGACCTCTATGAATTCTCATCTCAAAGGAGGTCTTATGATAGTTAATCAATGCATAGATTTAATACAAGAACAGATTGATTCTCTTTGGCAACTAGCACAATTGGGGTGTGAGTGGAAAATGCAAGGTTTGTGTGTTACTTCCGTGCAGTATCAAAATTTTACAAAGGCTGCTAATCTGTCTAGACAATTGTCAAAGTTCCTCTTACAGGATTGGTCGGCTGAGTTTGAAAATTTGATGAGAGAGCTGAGAGCGACAATTGTCCACATCAACTCCACTCGGGTGGATCTGAGCCTGGCTACTGGCTTAACTTCTTGGATACAGACGGCTATGGATCATCTTAAGGAGTGGGCGGGCGTAGGCTCTTTGGCGATACTAATGATACTAGCCTCTCTGGTTTGCCTATGGTGCATCTACAAAATGAGAGCCACACAAAAGCGTAATGCAGCCATGATTATACAAGCCCTTGTCGCCATTGAGGCGGGCCAGTCCCCTCAGGCATGGCTCGCTGCTGTGAAGTAAATCTTCACTAAGCATAGTCCCTGCCCACTGAGGTATTCGTTCCACGGATATTAGGGTCTGGCAAGTCAGTGACGGAGTTGACGGGTAAGTCTCGGCCACCTAAGACAGGGCAGTCCCGAGTGGGGAGGCTGACCCAGAGACGGGTAAGAGTTTGAGCACCGCCCTCCTACAGGCTCAGGCCCACCGTGAGATCCCCAGATAGAGGGATTACGAAGCCTTTCCAGGGACTTTTACCAACTTTAGAAAAAATAAAAAAAAGGGGAACTGTAGAGAGCTGCGATGTGCCGCGCCCTAAATATGGCGCCGGTCTCCGCCTTCCACCAGCCTGACGGTGAGCGCTCTCGATGATATACAAGTTCATATTTGGCAAAGACCGCTGATCTGGCTTGCTTCCACATACGTGGGCCTCTAAGATAGCACTACGTGGCTTTACTTGATTGACTGTTCATTTAGTATTTAGCCTGTGGGTTGGGTCTGCCCGGGCATTCATTCGGAATTCAGAAGACTGTTTTCAAGGGACCTGAATAAACTGCTGGAGAAGAGCTTTTGTGAGTTGCGTCATCCTTGCTGGTCGAGGGGGACGCGACAGCGCTGATCTCTGAGACGTGTAGATTTATGGCCCATGTGTTGATTGTCTGTGTTCTCCAGGAAAAAAAAAAATTGCGGAGTCTATAAGAACAGAGTCCTCTTGGTCCTATCTACTAATAAACATATCCAGTGACTGGGAAATTTCTTAGCACCCTTGGTTGACAGGGGTCTGCTCATGCAATCCATGTCAGTGAGAGCTTCATCACCGCCGTGAACAAATACCTGAGGGAAACAACTCAAAGGAGAATTTGTTTGGGCTCGTGGTTCAGACGTTGTAACCCACAGTCAGCTGGTTGCGTTACTCAGGACCCAAGAAGAGGCAACCATCATGGCTGCAGGCGCATGTGGAGGAAGAGCTTCTTACCTCAGGGTTGACAGGAAGCAGAGCAATAGGAAGGGTCTGGGGACCTGGCATAACTTTTAGAGGCATACCCACAAGTGACCAACTTCTTCCACAAGGACTCCACCACCTCAAGACTCTATGACTTGCCCCCACATACTGCCACCATCTGGGGGTTAAATGTTCAACAAGGAGCCTGTGGGGGACATTTCATAGTCAAATCATAACACTGTCAAATGTTCTTTTACCAGAAAAAAAAAAAAAAAGCCTCCATCACCAGCTGATCCAAGTCTTCAAGAACAGCCCATCTCCGGAATGGAAGGTGTGAGCAAGTCCTTCAGTACTTCCAGTTGAGTCCATAGCCAAAGACAATGGAAGTCAATAGCTAATCATTTGTTACATACATTTACACAGGCATGTCTATACTGTCAATATGATTTTGAGGACATAGTGTAGACTACAGATTGAGTTGGACCATATCATAAAGCAGGTCTGAATTCAAGAATTTTCACACTGAAGATTGGCTTAATGTTTTCACTTGTTTGCTACTCAGTGAGGAAATGAGCTGTGAAAAGAATGCACACAAAACAAAAGATGTAAGTAAATAAACGCTTCCTTGTTACCTGCCGAATTCCTTTCAAAGAAGCTCCCAGAATCCAATGGTTTCAGCAGGCCATGCAGGATTCTCCAGGACCAGAGCCCAACATCATGGGTCACTGGCTTTTACAACAATTCATTGTGGGGATATAAGAAACTTCTTCTTTATCGAGCGACAGCTGTTGTACTTCTGCATCCTGTTTCTCACTACACCCAAGACTACACCAAAAGCCATCTTTGGGACACCAGACCAGGCTACAGGCCCATCGTAAGGAATGAATAATTATTAATGAATGAATAATTTAATGAATAAATAGTCATTTGAATGAGGGTTTATGATTAAATGAAAGTAGCATGCCAAGGAATACAGAAAAAGAAGATGTTTCCAAACATATGAAGTGACTTTGTTTAAAGCCATGGAAACTGAGTGTGGACAAAGAAAGAACCAACAAATGCAAGCCTGGCTCAGGAAGCTGTGGACTGGGGGTTTTCACAGGCAGACAAGAGCCATCAGGTGGAGAGCACTGAAAACAGCCAAGAATAATGAGTGTCTATGAAAATCTGCTTGGGGAAATCACATGACTGGGAGACCCTGCTTATCTTTACTTAGGAAGAAATTGAAATTCAACAAAATTAAATGACTTCCTTACCATGAAAGAGTTAAGTGCAGTCAGTATTAAGTTGGTCACCTCCAGGTAAGATTTCAATCGAATATGAACCAAAAAGTAGAGAAGTGATTTTTGAAGAGCTTCAACTATAAGATATAATTACTCTGTTCTGAAACTTTCACCTTTTGCTTTTTCTTGAACCCAGGAATATATAGAGCCAGTCACATATTTTGTTTTGTGATACAGTCTCTTGCAGCCTAGCCTTACCTCAAAATCACTATGTAGCTGTCTTAGTTAGGCTTCCATTGCTGTGAGGAGACACCATGACCACGGCAACTCTTACAAAGGAAAACATTTAATTGGGGCTGGCTTACAGTTCCATAGGTTTAGTCCATTATCATCATGACAGGGAGCATGGCAATATGCAGTCAGACATGGTGCTGGAGAAGCCGAGAGTTCTACATCTTGATCCGCAGGCAACAGAAGGAGACTGCCACACTGGGTGTAGCTTGAGCATGGGAGACCTCAAAGCCCACCCCCACAGGGACACATTTCCTCCAACAAGGCCACAACTCCAACAAAGCCACACCTCCTAATAGTGCCACTCCTTATAGACCAAGCATTCAAACACATGAGTCTATGGGTGCCAGATCTATTCAAACCACCACAGTAGCTAAGGAGAAACTTGAACTTCTAATCCTCCTACTTCAGCCTCCAAAGCCCTAGGACTACTACATGTACTGCTATGCCTAGTTTATGCAAGGCTATCAAACCCCAGGGCCTTACACATGTTAGGCAAGCACTCTACCATCTGCGCTACAGCCACAGCCCATGATCCCTGAGGCTTGCTTGGTTGGCACCTCAGAGATAAAGATGGGATTCCTGCTCTCTGTCGCAGCCTTGTGATCCAGGGGAAGTGCAGCACCCATGATCTTTCTTGAGCTGGTGCTGCATTGTCAATGCCACCCCATTATCATTGGTGGCAACAACAAAATTTCAGATAGACTGCTCTCTAGTTAAAGAGTCAACAAGGATGTCCTACTTCTGCTGCATAAGAACTACAGATATCTGCCTCGTTCTGACCTAGTGATGCTGTTGGGCTTGAAACTCGTAGAGTGGATTTTCTGAAGGCATGCTTTCCTGCTAGTGTGCATCTACGCTTGCTCTTAACATAAGCACAGTATGCAGGCTGTTCTACAAACAGAAGTATCTATTCCAGCAAAGATACTCTTCTCCGGGCCCAATCTCAAAGGTTAGACACACATGGCCAGAGGACAAATGCTAGAGAGAAGTGAAAATGCCCAGGACTATTAGAAGTAGCAGAGGACAGCCTAGCCAAGGTGAAAAGGAACCTGCTAGAAGATGTAAAACAGCTTACACAGCAGCCAGTACCTGTAGCACCGAGGGCAGCAATGGCACTCAACTGTACTGTAGATTTCTAGTGAACTATCTCTGCCACACTCAGTGCATAGGCTCCTGAGACTAACCTTTAAAATGGTTTTCCCAAGGATCTAGCCTTCTATTGCCAAGCTAGAAAACCAATTCCATCATGTAGTAGAAACTGCTGTGTGGTTATCAGAACCCATGAGCAGACACCTCTCCAGACTCCCCTGCAACTTGTGAAGCTCGTCTGATCAAGTCAGCACAAAAATGTTAGAAGTACTTTCCTTCCTGAGCAGCAAAGGCCCACTATAAATGTCCTATGAGTGTTCCTTTCTTGCTTCTGTCACTGTCTCTGATGATCCAGAGAATGACAGAGCCACAGATTTCAATTGAAAGGGAAAAAAGCCTGAGCCCATGAGTGAGCATATGAAACAGTGACCAGGACCTCTCATGTCACACTCTGAACCGAATGACAGGTAAATGTACGTTGCTTGCACCTGTGTGTTAAAAGCATATGAATGATTTGCTATAGCTGTTGTCACTCACTAAGGATACCGCCCATGCTGCTCACTTACAAATTAAATGTTATGGGGCTGGAGAGATGACTCAGTAGTTAAGAGCTCTGACTGCTCTTCCAAAGGACATGGGTTCAAATCCCAACACCCACATGGTAGTTGACAAATTAAATATTATATGGCCACAGTTTGATTGGAATAAGATATGTTATATGGTACACCCTAGCTGCAAGGGAGTTGGAGAATGTAGGTTTTCTGTCATTGTTCTTCTGAAAGCAGTATTCTGATTATGAGCAATTACTAAACTGTGGAAAAATAGAGTATTAATAATCAAAGTATGATCCTGGCAGAAAACAAACTATTTATAGAAATTAGATTCCAAAAAACAGTAACTACAATTGACTTGAAAATTTCAAGAGTAGTATATATGCAAAATTATACTCACCCCCAAAACAGGTGGAGAGTATTTTACAATTAATGTATTACAAAATACTTAAGTTATAAATTTGACAGTGATGTAGACAAATGGTACCATCATATCTCATTGGTGAAAGAAAAGAATTACTGTACACCAAATAATTAAAGATGTGCATTGAGACTTAACCCAGCAAATCTGTGTCTAGACATCTCACCAGCGTTTTATCCTAACAGCTAAATATCAGAAGTGACTGAAATTAGTTTCACGCACACAGCCAATTGATCAGAACTAGTCAAACCAAATGCCTGACTTCAGGATAATAATCTTCCCTCATGTCCATAAGAAAGTAGGAAAGTAGATACCAAAAGTCTGTAGTACACCTTCTCTTTTATTATTATTATTATTATTATTATTATTATTAATCTTTTAATTTTTTATTTTGTGAACTTCACATCATTCACCCTGTTCCTACTCATCTCCCACCTCCGCTCAGACCCACCCTCCACCTTTGCAACCTCTCCCAACAGAAAAAAAAACTCATTGTGGAAGTTGTAGTATCTCTCAGTGTGTCCCACAATATTCCCTCATGTTCACACTTTTTTTTTGCAAATGTTCATTACAATGTCTCCTTGGCCTTATACAAGGCCTCTGGATTCTGCTACTTTGTCATTAATGGAACCTCACTGGGACTTCTCTCAGATACCCTGTTGTTGTCCTGTGTCATGGAGATCCTGTAGTTTTGGGTCTGTGGAACTGGCCTCTTCATGCACTCCAGCGGTTCTTCCATGGGGTATAGGTTGGGGTGGGCCAAATCAAAGCCCTGGTTCTCAGCCTGCAACCCCCACATTCAGGGCCAGTTCCACTGTGCTACCCAGGTAAGGTGCAGGGCCTGCTTTCCCAAGTGCTGCAGCAGGTAAGGAGCTGGGTTAGCTGCTCTCATGACCCCATCAGAGCCAACTCTCCAGCCTGCTACGTGTCGTGAGGGCAAAAGAGAGAGGAAGAGATCTCTTCCTCATCAATACCACTATAAAGCAGACAAAAGGTAGGGATAGGTCACCCACAACAACCACATCCAGGCCCAGGCAGGGTTCTTCTTGTCTCTGGCTTGTTTCCTGTCCTGGGAGCCCACCTGGGACTTGTCTGGTGCTGGACTGGTTGGTGGTCATCACAGGCTAGCTCCCTGTCCAGGCACCCTGGAGCAGATCTGGTGGTGGTTTCAAGCTTGCTTTTTTTTAGGGAATGCTAGGCTACTATTCATTTAGATGTTCATTGGTCAGAATAGTGACTATAGACATAGCTTCTCTCCTCTCTACCACCTACTGATGCACATGTGACACACATCTGCAATGCCTCTAGAGCCAGATGGCCCTCCAGTACATTTTTTTTCAAAGAACATCAATGTTGAAGACTTTCTTATGTGACAGCCTCAAGGAAGACCTTCTCATAATGCAAAGATTTGTTGTTATCCAAGGGCTACAAGAACAAACTCTTTAGTAAGACAGAAGCCCGAGCTAATAGAAAGGAAAGCTTTGCAGAGCTAAATTTGGAAAGGTAACATGCAAACTGCGGTAAGGTCGAAGTGATTCACCCATTCCATGACATCCAGACTCAAAAGTCCATGGTGGCCGTCTTCCACCTCTAACTCTTGGTCAACAGTAATGTGCCTCGATGTTCATTTACTGTGATCCATTCCAGACAGGCATCTTGATAGCCTCGCGTTGGAAAGTGGCCAAGAGACAAATAATGATACAGATGTAATCATCCAGGCTGCCCAAATTCAGGCTGGCCTGCACTGCGGAATCCCCACAGTCTCCTGGACAAGCGAACAAAGAAGCTACTGCTGGGTCTGGAGAGATCATTCCACTTGTTGTTCTTGCAGAGGACCTGGGTTCAGTTCAGCACCCATGTCAGGTGGCTTACAATGACCTGAAACACTAGCTCCAGAGAATCTGATGTCCTCTCTGACCTCTGTGGGTAGCTGCACAAATTAATAGATATAGACTCACGCAAGCACATACACATACATACATAATCAGTATTTAAAAGAAGGAGCTATAATACAAATTAAGATCCTCTTTCATATTGTGTCCTCATGGAGCATCCATAATACCTGGCACTCATACAAGGGTTAAATGTTTGTTAAGGAATGTGTCAGTGACTGGGTCTGGACAACCTCATGCATACTGTTGCTATCTGGCCTGCAAATGAAATTCCAGGATAAACATGGAGCCAGTAAGTCACTGCCAGAGCTAGATGGTTGTATATGTTCAAGGAATTCTTGTCAAAATGCCAAGGGGAGGTGGAGGAGGAAGATGGGAAGTATCCCAGCTGGCATGGCTCTCTCTATACGTCCTACTGCCAAAGGAAGCTAGGAGGCAAAAACATATCTCTGAGCCAACTCCGTGAATTCAGAAGCTAGGAAATTTCACTCTATCTCTCTGTATAAATAACGGAGGCATAGTATTTATTCTCTCCACATTCCTGTTTCGTCACCTTTAACAAGCCGGATGGAGAAGACTAGAGTTCTGATCAGCCCCTCTGACACACAGAAAGAAGAAATTATCCTACTAAGTAGTTATTAGGATTCAGCCTTACTCCCCTGCCTGCCTTACAAATTGAGGAATAGACCTGTGCAAAGATGGGATCATAAACCTTCTCGTGTGACACACATTACAAATCCCTGGGTTTAAGTCAAAACACATCTTGATCGTTGAAGGAAGCCAGCCTCGAAAAACCCTTTGTCCCCCAAACACTGTGGAAGGGCCACAGCACAGTAAATGGTGTGCTAAATCATGTCTAACCTAGGAAAACAAAGTCCAGAAAACAGTGTTTCCAGAACAAAACAGCCAGAAAGGATGCCAGCGTTAAGTGAGTTCAACTCAGATGGCCCTTACTCAAAGTTGGAGACCCCTTTCCTGCCGCCTTCTTCCTGCACCCCACCCAACCCCCAGATCTAGTAGTTTGCGACTCTTAGGTCCCCTTTCTTCTGAGTTCTAGACTGTATACCTATTCATTTTCCTTCAAAGAAAAACCAACTGAAAATAATTCATTATTATTACAGTTACCTAGTGTTCTGGTTTGCATCTGAACTCTCTCCCAATGGAACAATTTGGGGAAATGTTTGCGTCATAAGGACTCTGACCTCATCCATGGTTAATTGTTCATGAATTCATCAATAGATGGTAAACTGGAAAATTATGGGAATTTAGGAAAGGAGCCTTGTTGAAAGGAGTATGTTCTTAGAGGCTATATCTTGTACCCAGCCCTTTTCACTCTATTTCCTGCCACCATAAGCTAAGCAGCTTCCTTGTCCACACAATCTGATCACCATGATTTTCTGATTCACCTCAGGCCCCAAACACCAGAGCCTCTGAAACTATGAACTAAAATAAACCTTTCCTCCAAGGAAGCCAAGCCAACAAAACACATGCCCAGGGAAAACATAACCACCTTTTGCCAAACATCAAGCTAGAGCCTCTCAGGTGCTGACCTCTTCTTTATTCTCCTCACTACATGTGGAACATTGCTAGTCCTTTTAACCCACCAAGTAGGGCTCCAGGAGGTTAAATAAAATATGAGAATTCATAAAGCCAAGAAAGTAAAAAGCTAGATTCATTCATTCAATTGTGTGACAACTAAAACATTTTAGGTATACAAATAAATAAAAAAGGAAAAAGAAAGCCAGGTGTGGTAGTGTCTTTAATCCCAGCACTTGGGAGGCAGAGGCAGGTGGATCTTTGTGAGTTCAAGGCCAACCTGGTCTACAAAGTTAGTCCAAGTCCAGGGGAGCCAAGGCTCCACAGAGAAACACTGTCTCAAAAAAAAAAAAAAGAAAGAAAGAAAGAAAGAAAGAAAGAAAGAAAGAAAGAAAGAAAGAAAGAAAGAAAGAAAGAAAGAAAGAAAAGAAAAGAAAAACAAAAAACAAAAAAGGGGGGGAAGGGGAAAATTAAACTACATTTCTGTTTTCAGGTACCTAGTTCATCGTCACTGAGGAGTTGAAGAATTGCCTATTGTTGTTCACAAGTATGTTTGCAGTTAGAAGTCCACCTCTCCTCTTAGGGGGAGTTGGTCTCCTAAAATGAGTCTGTGTCTTTTGTGACATCCACTGAAAAGATGGAATGGTGGTGTCTGGATTTTTTTTTCTTAATAATATTGAGGATAGTAGCACATGAAACAGCAGTAGCCAAAGTACACAGTGATTGAGGTCAGTGCTTAGGGGCTAGACTTCTTCCTGCTCATCCAGTGGACCCAGGTGCGGCTCCCAGAACCCACATGAGGTGACTCACAACTGACCGTAACTTCCATTCCAGGAGTTCTGCTGTCTCCAGGGCTCCACCAGCACCTGCATGCACACAGTGCACATAAACTCATACAGGCACTAACAAAAACACGAATAAAAACTTTTTTAAAGAACAGAAATTAGGCAGCCGAGTGTTGGTGGCGCACACCTTTAATCCCAGCACTCAGGAGGCAGAGGCAGGCGGATCTCTGTGAGTTCAAGGCCAGCCTGGTCTACAAAGTGAGTTCCAAGACAGCCAGTACTGTTATACAGAGAAATCCTGTCTTGAAAAACCAAAAAGAAATGAAATCAAATTAGGGAATTATGAAGCAGGCTTTCTTACCTATGGTTTTTCTCTCCATGGTTTTAATTACCCATGGCTAACCATGGCCTAAACATATTAAATGGAATTTTCTAGAAATAGTTTATAAATTCTAAGTAACTTTCATATACAGCACATTGTTATGTTATTTTTGCTAATCGATCCCAATGCCTAATTTTTAAACATCTATCACAGGTATAATGCATATAAGCATCAATGCCAGAAGCAATTTTAGGCATTAACTAAATGAGGAATTGGAGCATATCCCACATGGTTGAGGGAAGACTATTGTATTCTCTCTGCTTTAAAAATAGTACAATTTCTCTAAAGTAAACTGGGATTTTATTTTTGGATTTTTGTGCAGTTTAGCTGTTTATTTGTTATTTGAGTATCTTGAGACACAGGCTTGCCATGCAGAGTGAAACTGATTGTTTAGATCGTATGTAGCCAGGAACTCACTGTATGGTTCACGGCAATCCTCCTTCCTCACCAGGGCTACTTGTGCATCTCACAGCATTTCAAATGAAAACGTTTTAAGAGGAAAGAAAGAGATGGAGTTGAACCAAAAGGTTTAAAAGCTGAGTACCTTCCTAAGTTTCTCTCAAAGGAACCCCAATAACAAGAGCGGTACCCCTTAAACTGCTCTGAACTGCCTTGGACTCTTCTTGAAGTGTGTAGGTCACTCAAGATGGACCTGTCTCCTCCATCACTGTCATAAATCCTAATTTGTTGAGATGCAAAATTTAAAAGCATTCAACCCAATGTTTTGGTTGACCCTTTTGAGTGAGCTTATTCATCTCAGAAATAATCCTGTCACTGCCCTTTGCAGAATGTCCACTAAGACCCTGACAAGCCATCTATACACAAGAGTGAGTAAGCAACTTACTGTATATGGACAATCTTGTCTTTTGCCCCTCGGGATAACTACAGCTTGTGATTGATTTCTGGAGCTTTCAGTTAAGCTGAGAGAGCTCAGGTGTTAAGAGGATTGCTGCTCCTCCAGACACACACATCTCACAGATAAACTTAATTGTTTAAAAATCACAGAATGGAGAAATGTAAATCTACCCATAAGAGTAAGTAAGAGCAGACTGGTGAAGTTTATTAGAATTCTGAAACATAATCTTATAGTAAGAAAGAATCATTAACTCAAGAAGAAAACAATGGAATCCCAGGAAGAAAGCTGTGCAGCATTCAAATATCACTGGTCCCATCTTCCACTTCCCAGTCTGGTGGTACACTGAAAATAACAGGCTACAATCTCAGAACGGTAGTTTGGGGAACAGAATGGACTGTAGTCTTATTAAAGATTATAGTGATGTATACGGGCACCATGGGTCAGTCAGCAAAGTGCCTATCATGAAAGCATGGGACCTTGGTTCAGACCCCCAGCACCTATGTAAAATTTGGATGTCACAGTACCTGTAACCCCAGAACTAAGGGTGTGGATACAAGATCCTGAGAGAGTGCTGGAAAGTAATCCTTGCTACAGTGATGGGATTCAGGTTCAATGAGAGAGGTACTGTTTCAAAGAATAAGAGAACAAATTAGAAAGACATATGACATTGACCTGTGGCCTCCACATGCATGTGCACACATGTGCTTCTGTATCAGCACACACACATGCTTACAAACAGGTGTACATTTTATATATATAATATATATATTACATATATGCATGTATATGTATAAAATATATGTTATACACACACATTAAACACACAATAGCATTAATGTCATTGAAATTTCTCTGGACACGCCTGGTAGTCCTCAAGCCTTGCAATCTCCATTGAAAATTTCAAATGAAGGCAGAGTGCAGTGTAGAAGACTAGCAGAATTTATTGCAGAGAGGATAGAACACCCTCAGGGGCAACAATGACAACGGGACCATCACCCATCTGTGATGGTTGGAATGAGGATGGCCCCATTGGCTCATAGATTTGAATACTTGGTCACCAGAGAGTAGTTAGGAAGTATGGCCTTGTTAGAAAAGGCGTGGCCTTGTTGGAGGAAGCATGTCACTGGGGATGGGCGTTAGAGATTCCAAAGCTCAAGCCAGTCCCGGTGTCACTTTTTCTTCCTGCTGCCTGTGGATCCAGATACAGAACTTTCAGTTACTTCTCCAGCACCATGTCTACCTGCATGCCACCATGCTCCCTGCCATGGTGACAATGGGCTAAACCTCTGAAACTGTTACCAGGCCCCAGTTAGATATTTTCCTTTATAAGAGTCATTTTGGTTATGATGTCTCTTCACAGCAATAGAACAGTGAGTAAGACACCATCTAAATTTTAGTCAGGTTTTACACTATTCCTAAAGTCTCTGGAACAAGCGGCTTGTCCTGTAGGCCTTTGTTCTGCCCAAGTGATCAACGAACCTGTTTTGGTTAGACCCTTCTAGGAAGAGGCAATGGTATGTCTTTGTTCTTTATCAGAAAGCCTCCTGATAGGCAGTCATCTCACAAGGTCTATGGGTCCTAGAGCCAAATATAGAAAGTTGCCAATTAGTGATGCTCCAGGAAGGTTCAGGATGTCACAGCTCCTCCCAGGATCAGCTCCTGTCTAGTCACCACAGTCTCGCTGCACCAGTCCCTATTTTATAAGCTGTTGGCTGTGAAAGATGGGTACAGCTCCAATGTCACCTAATCCTGTTGATACCTAACCAGCTGCCTAAGAGCTACAGTTGAAAGAGCTTGCCTTGACTTCATATAATTCATAACTCTCCCAGGGCTGAGGCAATATGTCACCTGAGATAAACGGAGGGGTGACATTTGTTTAAAACATTCAAAGACAGATAGTTTAGCTGCTGCCACCCGAGGCAAAGGATGAAACTAAATCGATAACAGATAAATTGCTAGACTTAAGAGGAAATGAGGGACTGTGTGGAACTAAAACTTTGAAGAATACGGGCTTTGGAAAGCTCCCACATGCTCCTGAGACACTAAACAGCCTCTGGAACTCCCAGAACAGAATAAATACTTGTAAAAGACCTCTGGCGGATGGCCAGGCTCTGCACAGGAGGAAACGAGATGTAAAACTGAGCTGTCAGGTCTCTGACTAGGTGATGACAAGACAAAAGCCACCAATGTATGATGCCAACAGTGTCAGTGGCACTTTCAAAGGTGGACAGAACACCTAGAAAAAAGAGGGGTACAGAAAGAGAACACTTAAGCCTCAAATATAACAGCCAAACGTAGCAGACTTGTGCGGGCTAATCTGAGTTGTGAACTTGACTGCGTCTGTATTCAACTACAACCGAAGCAGCCAGGCACACCTGTGGGGGATTTTCCTCATTGGCTCATTTGAGGTAGGAAGACCCACCCTAAATCTGGGCCACACCTTCCGGTGGCAGCCCACATAAAAGGACACACTGCCCTCACTCTCACTGGCAAGCTGAGGCATTCATTCTTTTGCTTGTATCAGAACCTGTTTTCTTCAGGACACCTGCACAGACTGAAGACCAGCATCTCTTGAGAATCCTCAGGGCTCCAGCACCTGATTGCTGAGACATGCAGCCTTGTACACTGAACCAGCCACAATTTCTGAACCAGTTTCTTGGTCCAAAAATAGTCATTGCTAAACTATATGGACCACAGCCTGTAAGCCACACTAATAAATCACACATACGCATACACACACACACACACACACACACACACACAACTTAATATATATATATAATTATATATTTTTTATTTAATTATATTATATATATAATTTGATATAGAGTATATATTCATTCTATCAGCTTTATTCCTTTAGAGGATTCTAATAGAAGACTCCATAGAATTCTCTATTGAACATTCTTCTCATACCCAAAATTCATAAGTGAAAGGCTCAAATCAGCAAACACAAGCAGGCTCCATTTTACTAGGTTCCGCTTTAGTTCCAGTTTCCGGAGAATGATTAAGATCTCTCAGAGAAACCACGGGCTATCGACACTCAATCAGAAAATGCCAGACCATCTGGTTTAGAATTAAATAGGATGAGACGCAGAAATGACCTCAGCCCAAGAGTATTCCCACTCTGGGAAAGCCCAAAACAAGTCTGAGCCAATCAGCTTGCGCCTCCTGTGATTGCTCACTAGCCACCCAATCAGAATAGAGATTAGCTCTGGTCCCTTTAAAAGGCCTGTGGGCCTTTGTTCGTGGTCACCATTTTGTATGGCTGGTTGTTTCTATAGAATAAATGCTGTTTGCTTTTGCATACTATTTGAGTCTTGGGTCTTCTGTGATTCTTGGACCCTTACAACCAGCACACATGAAACAACAGCATGGTAGGGTGTATTTATGTCACAAAACAGCACTCAATGTACTTTAACAGGTAAAGCACATAAAGTATCTATCTTCTCTGACCCAATCAATAAAAGAAGATAACCTGGGAAATTGATGAATATGTGAAAAATATATAAAACACTGCTAAACAATCAACGTGTCAAAGAAAAGCAAAGGAAACAAGAAAAAAATACTTCAAGATGAAAACTAATGAAAATGTAAGCTACTAAAGCATTCAGGCTGTGTAGAAGCATATAATTAGAGAGAATTTAAAGCCATAGCACTACATTTAAAAGATTGTAAACTGATTAGCCAGCATATCCACAGAACCAAAAAAACCCCAAAGGTGGTGGTACAAGGCTTTAGTCCCAGCACTCACAAGGCAGAGGCAGGAGGATCTCTGTGAGTTTGAGGACAGCTTGGTCTATATACCAAGTTCCAAGCCATCCAGGACTACATAGTGAGACGTTGTCTCAAAAAAAAAAAAAAAAAAAAAGAGTGAGAGAAAAACTGGAAAAAGAAGATCAGCAATAACAAATAACAAGGATTAGAGCAAAGATACATGAAATTTCAAGAAAATAATAGAAAGAACTAAATAAAAATGTATGCTTTTGAAAAGGCAAATAAGCCGGGCGGTGGTGGCGCACGCCTTTAATCCCAGCACTTGGGAGGCAGAGGCAGGCGGATCTTTGCGAGTTCGAGGCCAGCCTGGTCTACAAAGCGAGTCCAGGACAGCCAGAGCTGTTAAACAGAGAAACTCTGTCTCGAAAAACCAAAAAAAAAAAAAGAAAAGGCAAATAAATTGAGAAATATTTAACTAGACTGGCAAAGAAAACAAAGACATAATAGTCAAGTTATTAAAATCAGGCATGAAAGTGGGATATTACTACTGAATTTATAGAAATAAAATGACTATAAAAGAAGGCTGCAGACCATGTCATCAAATTCAATGAATTAAGTGAAATTCTTCACAGTACACAAACTAAGAAAAATGACTCAAAAGGAAACAAAGACTATGAATAAACCTATAATGAGGTTGGATGAGTAATTTTACAACTTTCTACAAAGAAAATCTCAGGAGAGGTGACTTAACTGTAGAATATTATCAAACATTCAAAACACTATTAATAGTAACCCTCAAACTTTTAAATTCTAGGAAAGGATAGGACATATTTACTTTTTATATGATTCTACTAACACCTCTGTGTTGAAGCCAAACTATAACACTTGTGGTGGTTTGAATAAGGACAGCCCCTATAGGCTCATGCATTTGAATGCTTGGTTATCAGGGTGTGGCACTGCTTGAAAAGGTTTGCCCTTGGAAGTGTGGAACATTGCCCTTGGAAGTGTGGAAGATTGCCCTTGGAAGATGAGAAGTATGCCCTTGTTGGCGTAGGTATGACCTTATCAGAGAAAGTATGTCACTGAGGATGGGCTTTGAGGTTTCAAAAGTACAAGCCAGGCCCAGTATCACTCTCTCTTCCAGCTGTCTGTGGATCAGGATGTTGCACTATCAGCTCCTTCTCCAGTACCATATCTGCCTGCATGCCAACATGCTCCCGGTCATGGTGACAATGGACTAAACCTCTGAAACTGTAAGTAAGCCCCAATTAAATTCTGTCTTTTATAAGAGTTTCTGGGGTCATTCACAGCAATGGAACACTGACTAAGACCACACTACATTCTAAGAAAGTCAATATATTTGTTGAATTTCTGCATACTAATAATGAACAATCTGAAAGGAAATTAAGAAAACAATTCTATTTACAACCACTGTGTTAGAGGAAGACACTCAACATCCTCTTCTGGCCCTGTGCTCACTCATACATATTAATATATGCATACAAAGTACACACACACACACACACACACACACACACACACACACACACACACAAAGGTAGATCTATAGATCAGTGAAACATAATTGAATGTAAGTCCTTAGACCCATGATCAATTGGCCTTGCCAAATACCAGAGTGCCACATGGCTACCCCTAAGTGAGTGCGTTGATCTGGATCTTACCATTCTCCTTCCTTCATTTTCAAAGTTACTGTTTTTGTTTGTTATGCTTTATTGAGGAAGAATTTGGAAGAGAAACATAACTGATTGTCATCCAAAAGTTCTGACAAGTTTGGAGGCTTCTCCCACTCCTTGCTGTCCTTTGAGCCAACAATTAGCCACTCTATCACTGACAGAGCATTAACAGGAATGAAATTCTGCCCAGCCAAGAAGCTGGCGGAGGAGATAAGGTTCCCGGCTCATATGACGTGCTGCAGAATATAGTAAATGCCTCAACAGGTCCAAGCTCAGGCATTTCCCATAACCAGCGTAAGTGCCACTAATTTTCTAATTCACCTTAATCATAAACCTGAGTAGGAGAGATTACCTAGTTGACAATCTCCAAAGGAGGGTGGATTCAAAAATAGTCCATTGGGATCAGAGGCTCATGCGTAGGAGGGCTCACCTCCAGAGAACTGCTGTTCTCGGCTGTGAATCATACAGTCACACTCGGGGAGAAAGGGGCAGGAACTGGGCTCAGTTCCAACTGCGATGTCACAAGGTTACACATCAAACCCTCCGCGGCAGCAGCTGCGTTTTGGCAGGGGAAGCTTCCTCTAATTAGGTATTGCTCCTTGTGGGCCATCCAGCAGGGCCTTTCTTTTCTCCACAGTTATTAATCAGCTCTCCAGTATTAACAAGATCAGATCTGGAAGTATGCTAGTCCTCTCCCCATCCTTCCTCCTAATCACCCAGCAGGCCACTAGCTCACTAATTAGGATCTTGGTGACCGACTAAGACGTTCATCCCATTCCTGTCCTTAATGATCACTTACAGAATGGGATACTTCCGCTACAGAGGCATGGGCCATTTGAAATGCTGAAATCATAGCTTTTCCATGACTTATGGTAAATCCTTATCTAAATTAGGCAATGTTAAAAATGAGTAATTGAATGTCTATCGCACTGAAGAGATGCCTAGCTAGTGGACTTCAAATGACAACAAATTCAATACTTGGAAGTTTTCTTTCTCCAGAGGCTGAGTCCCCCCCCCCCCCATCTGTGTTTCTACTATCAAAGTTTCATCCTTCTGGAGACTTGAAGAAGGACAGAGTCTAGTAGGGAGAAGGAAGGGGTAAGGAGGAGAAAGATGAAGGCAGGAGGAAGAAAATATGGTCAAAATATGTGATGAACTTTTCTTCTTTCATTTTCTTTTAATTGAGAATACATTTTTCCTACAATATATTCTGATCATGGTTCCCACCCCCTCATCTTCTTCCAGATCCTCCTCACCCATCCAACTCCATGTCTTCTTTCTCTCTTTTTAGAAAACAAGCAGGCATATTTAAAAAAAAACAAATAAAAATAAAACAAAACAAACAACAACAGAAAGGCCCAAAAAAGGAGGCTGGAGAGGTGGGTCAGCAGTTAAGAGCACTGGCTATTCTTCCAGAAGACCCAAGTTCAACTCCCACCACCCACATGGCAGCTCACAGCTGTTTGTAACTCTTGTTCCAGAGGATCCAACACCCTCACACAGACATACATGCAGTCAAAACATGTACAAAAAAAATAAAAATAAAGTTTAAAACATTTTAAGAGTCCAAAAAAACAACACATATGCACAGAGAGACACATGCAAATATATACACATAAAATCTATAGAAACACAAAAGCCAGAAAACATAATATATAAGCAAAAGACCAGCAAGGTAAACAATGCCCAAGTAAAGCCTTATGAGATATTTCCAAAACATCTCCAAAGATATGACTGAGTTCATTTTGTGTTGACCATCTACTGCTGGGCACAGGACCTGCCCTTAAGTGTAATTTGTATACTCAGTGAGATTCCATTGGAGAAAACTAATTTTTCTTTTGCAAGAGGTTGTCAGTTGGAAACAGCTTCTGGGTTAGAGATGGGGGCTGAAAACTGCAAATTAATTAATTAATGTAGTTATTAGTAAGTATAAACTGTAAGATTAGGCTGGTGGAGTAGCTGGCAGCCTGGCCCGAGTGCCTTAACCAGTTGCCTAACTTATCCTGGAGAAAGAGCTCCGGGACCAAGGGTGGCCAACACCACCTGTAACCTAAATTCTGTTAATTAATATAAGTTGTTATATTAGGCCGGTAGAATTACCAGCGGCTTGGTGGAAGATTCGCCTGGGCTCAAGGGGAGTCAGACGGCCGGAGACTGCTTGGACTGAGGGCCTATAAGCCGCTGCAGTCTTTTCCCCAATAATTAAACACACCAAGACCTTTAATGTTTTAACACTTAGTGCTTAGCTGGGCAGACTCTCAATTAGCTACTCTAAGTTAACCCGGATCGGATCACCTAATCCCAAACCACCATGTGCCTGCAAGTACCTTCCAGCATTCTCCAGACGTCTGTCTCCTTCTGAGTCTCCTGGCAGAAAGAGAGCGAGTCTCTGTGTGTGCCAAGAGTTCCTGTTCTGATCTCAGGAAGTCCCACCTTCCTATACTCTTTCTGCCCAGCTAATTGGCCATAAGCAACTTTTATTAACCAATCAAGAGAATGCCTCAGAAGGGGTGGTAACCAGATCTCAGCATTGAATTCAATGTGTCAGAAACGATATTAGACCTTCCCTGAACAGGGGGCCCCTGTCCACTTCCCCTCTCCAATCTGGGACCTTGCCTGGCTTAGACCTGTGCCAGCCCTATGCATGCTGCCGTAATCTCTATGAGTTCACATGTTCGTCAGTCCTGCTGTGCATGGAAGACACTGTTTCCGAGGTGTTTTCCATCCCCACTGGCTCTTCCAATCTTTCCACATCCTCTTCTGCAGAGCTCTGACCGTCCCCCTTCACAGCCACTGAATGCTGTAAGTGCTGCCTGCTGGAACACTGACTGGTCCTGTTGACTTGATCCTGTGCGCTTATCAGCTGAGGCGAGTTCACGCAAACACTAGCCACGCCATGCCCTAAAGCAGCACTTCACATCACCCTTCCCATCCCCTCCTCCCTCATGTTCCACGAGCTCTTGAGGAGTGCTTGGCGTAGATGACCACTCAGCAATGACTGTTTAGTGAGAGCAACCTGTTGACCAAGCTGTGGAGACACGGGAAGCCTCAGGCTACAGCGTAGCCTGACCTGTCCTAATCCATGCAAGTGGTCTTTCAGAGGACGCCATGCTGAAGTGACCGATGATGCCTTAAACTTAAGCATCAGTAACAGAGGAGTCAAGAAAGCCTCCAAATCCAGATATATTTTGATATGTGGAGAAGAATCAGCTCCCATAGGACTGAAAATGTAAAACCAGGACTAGGGAGACGGCTTAGTCAACAAAATGCTTATTTCACAGCCTGAGAACCTGAGTCCAGATCCGCAGAACCCTGTAAAAGACACAAATTCTCCCACTCTTAATTAATCCCAGTACTGGGGAGGCAGAGACAGGAAGTGCCCTGGACTTTACTGGCCAGCTCATCTAAAAAATAGGTAAGGATCAGATTCAGTGATAGATCCTGCCTCAAAAACTAAAGTGGAAACCAACTGAAGAGAGCACCCAGGGTCAAGCTCTGACCCCCAGAAGCAGGCACACATCACAAACACGCATGTGCATGCACACACACAACCATTTATGGCAGATAGTTGTTGAACCTATTAGCATGTCAAAGAACTTCTTGTGTAAAAAGTAACTCTAGAAGAAATGACTTATTTCTCGCAACAGTATGGGAGAAAATAATGTACCTACTAGATCTACAACAGCATAACCTTACATATAGCAAAAGTTTAAAAGGTAAATAAATAAATGTAATGAAAGTGATTGTGCGGTCCCGCTGCAGGGAGTGTTCCTGCTTTGCATAATGGAGCGTTGCTGCCCCCTAGTGCCACAAGAAAGCATGACCTTAGAAGCCTGCATGCCAGTCAATGCCTCAAAGAAACACACATTTCAAATGTGTGTTCTCAAATGTGTGTTCCCTTCCTATCACAAGTTGCTTTATTACAACTTTTTTTTAAGATTCATTATTTCTGTTTTGTGTGTATGAGTGTTTTACCTACATGAATTTCTGTGCACCACGTGCATGTCTGATGCCCATGGAGGTTAGAAAATGGCATTGGATCTCCTAGAACTAGAGTTGTGGAGGGTTGTGAGTCACCATATGGGTGCTGGGAACTGAATCCAGGTCTTCTGCAAGAACAGAAAGTGCTCTTAACAGCTGAGCCATCTCTCCAGCACTCCACCACAACTTTTGATGGGTGATATCACAAACAATTCTGCACCACGGGAAATAGAATCAGGAATTGTCCTACAGTTATCCATGAATCCCACTGATGAATGCATTACAGTTACTATACCTATAAAAACTACTAGTAAAATGTGGAGGTATGGCTCAGTGCTGAAGCAAATTCTTTGCACTAGCAAGGCCCTGGGTTCAGTTCTCACCAACATCAAAGAAAGAAAGGAAGGAAGGGAGTGGGAGGGAGGGAGGGAAGGAGGGAGGGAGGGAGGGAGGGAGGGAGGGAGGAAGGAAAGAAAGAAAGAAAGAAAGAAAGAAAGAAAGAAAGAAAGAAAGAAAGAAAGGGGCAGGGAGGGAGGGAAAAGGGAAGGAAGAAGAAAGAAAAAAATAGTATTAGCAGTGATGTTAACAACATAAATCTTTCCTGTGTTCATCCACGCACACACACACACACAGACTCACAATCACACACACTCCACACACATGCTGTCTCTCTTGCTCTCTCTCTCTCTCTCTCTCTCTCTGCTTCTCCATATCTTTCTCTATCTCTTTCTCTCTCACTTTTCCTTTGTCACTTCCTCTCTCAATCTGCAGATCAGGATATAGCCCTCAGCTACTGCTCCAACACCACTCGACATCATGCCCCTGCCGTAATAAAAATGGATTAACCTCTGAAACTGTAAGCAGGCCCTCAATTAAATGTTTTCTTAGATATGAGTTACCTTGGTCGTGGTGTCTCTTCACAACAATAGAACAGTGACTAAGACAGAAGTAGGGGTGGGCTTGTGATGGATATTCTGGTTGTGAACTTGACTACATATGGAATTAACTAAAGCTCAAATGGATGGGCACACCTGTAAGGAAATTTTTCTTAAGTAAATCCTTTGAAGCAGGAAGACCCATGTCTAATCCACATCTTTTGAGATGGGAAGATCCACCTTTGATTGGGCCACACAGTCTACTGGCAGCCTATGTGGAAAAAGGAAGCTCTCTTTTTCTGCCTGCTTACACTCTTCTTGCTAGAAGTCCATTTCCTCACTGGGATTACAAGCTACTTCTTCAAGATTTCACATATGCAAAAACCAGCTGCAACATCCAGCCTTGTATAGTAAACAACTACTTGATACTTGGACCTTCCGATCATAGGCAGCCATTGTTGGATTAGCTGGACCACAGCCTGTAAGTCATTCTAACAAATAAATAAATAATGTCAAAACTCATAAATATATATGTAGTAAGAATTTTGGATTTTTGGTTTCTTTAAAAATCACAGAAATAAGCCGGGCGCTGGTGGCGCACGCCTTTAATCCCAGCACTTGGGAGGCAGAGGCAGGCGGATCTTTGTAAGTTCGAGGCCAGCCTGGTCTACAAAGTGAGTCCAGGACAGCCAGAGATATTCAGAGAAACCCTGTCTCGAAAAACCAAAAAAAAAAAAAAAAAAAAAAATCACAGAAATATTATGAGAATGTGTTTTCATTTTAATCCCAGCTGTGGGAATATGGGAATGCTTTACAACAGGTGACTATAATTTGTTCCAGCAGGGGCAAGGCCAGCAGGGGCAAGGCTTTGCCCACTGTTTTCGACATTTGGAATTCTGGAATCTTTTCAGAGGATACCTAAATGCTAGAACCCTGATGGGTGGGTTGCTGGTTGGTGGTTGGATGCTGTTGGTTGGTGCTTGTTAAGTAGTTGTATGCAAAGAAGAAACAAGAAGAAGAAACTAGATATGCTAACAGTGAAAATCAAACTTGCCTCAAGGACATGGACATCCTTAATCAGCAGGAAGTAGTCTAGCGATGACATCACCCTCTTTCCTCTCTAACCTTCTGTCTCTCCTACCTAGTGTTGGGGAGTTGAAAGGGTGGAATATAAGGGGTAGAAAAGGGTAGAAGAAAGAACCCACAAAGCAGTAAATGCCAGATAGATAGTTGAGAGATAGATAGATAGATGATAGATAGATAGATAGATGATAGATAGATAGATAGATAGATAGATAGATAGATAGATAGATAGACAGATGGATAGATAGATGAGAGACAGACAGACAGATCGATAGATGATAGATAGATAGATAGATAGATAGATAGATAGATAGATAGATGATAGATAGACAGACAGATAGATAGTTGAGAGATAGATAGATAGACAGACAGATAATGGAGATTTATTCTACAAGTTCTGCTACTCTAAAGAGCCCTGACTAATACAGAGACTCACTGAACTTTGTACACAGGCAGGGTCACTTGTTTAACTAACTCAAAGCATCAATATGGCTACTTCTCTTTACCCAATCTCAGCCTAAATATAGGTATTTTAGATAAGCTCGTGGTCTATTTTGTCAGTGTATTTCTTAAATGCCTCCTGGAGAGCCAGAGGACCTGACACAGAACAGCAGACACTTTCCTGATTTGCAGTAGGACACACAGTCTTTCCCATGTTTCCTGGTACATTATTCCCATTGTGCTTTTCAGCCTACATTCCCTATGCAGGCCACAGTGGTACCATACTCTCAGGCCTCCTGGGATCTGGCTTTCTTGTTTGAGTCCATGTATGCACCCATTTCCTAGAGCATTCTCATGTGCTCTGAGATTGAGAAACTTCCGCTCCAGACATAGCCACAAACCAATACTAGATCAGCTTTTCCTCACCACCTACAGTCTGGTAAGAAGCCAGAATCCCCATTCTTAACCCATCTGTGCTGTATAGTTTCATGTCCACTTGACATGAGTTGGAGTTATCTGGGAAGCGGGAACCTCAATTGAAAAAATGTCTCCATAAGATCCAGCTATAGGACATTTTCTTAATTGGTAATTGATGGGGTGGAGGGCCCAGCCATTATGGGTGGTGCCATTCCTGGGCTATAAGAAGGCAGACTGAGAAAATCATGAGGAGCAAGCCAATAGGCAGCACTCCTCCATGGCCTCTGCATCAGCTCCTACCTCCAGGATCCTGCCCTGCTTGAGTTCCTGTCCTGACTTCTTCCAATGATTAACTGTGGAAAGAGTTCGTTTCTTTAAAAACCTAGTTATGACATGAGAATATTTTTGTTTAATCCCAGGTGTGGGGCAACTTCAGTTAAGATCAAGGTATAAACTATTAGCTGTGTCTTGTGAGCTAACAGGGGAGTGGTTTAGCCACCTGAGCAAGTTAAACCAAGGATTTGAGGGAAAAAAAGCCAGAGCCTCTTCAAAGGAGGAAGAGGCTGCTGCTCTCCCTGTCTGGGCTCCTCCACCCTGCTGCTGGTTTATCCTGCTGCCATGTCTACTAGTTTGCTGCATCACTGGACTACTGGACTACAACATTAGCAGTGCTGATGGAAGTGTAAGGCTAATAAACCCTCTCCTTCCTACGTTGCTTTTGGTGATAATGTCTCATCACAATGAGAGTAACCCTAACCATGATACCATCCTTCCCTTCCTTTTGCAAAAGTTGTCTCTACATCCCAGAAGCACCATTCATGAACAGGTGCATTTTCTCCTGTTAGCCTCTTAGGTACGCTAGAGAATGCTCTTCCTCCCTCTTAGGCAACCTGTGATCTCTACATACTGTAAGCAGTGGCATTCCTGAAACCACTTATTAAAAGCCCTTTTATGCTTGCCCCTAGAGGCATTGCAGATGTGACTGCTATGTCACATGTGCATCAGTAGGTGGCAAAGAGGAGAGAGGCTGTATCTACATTCAGTGTTCTGACCTATGAACATCTGAATGAATAGTAGCCTAACATTCCCGGGGAGGGGGGAGGAAGCTGGATACCAACACCACTTTGGCACCGTGGGGTAGCCTGTGATGATTACCAGACTAGTACCAGGCAAGCACCAGATGGGCTCCCAGGACAGGAAACAAACCAGAAACTACGAGAACTCTGCCTGGCCCTGGATGTGGGGGTTGTGGGTGTACCAGACCTGAGGGAGTGAGTGTGAGAGAGCCAGCCCTATCCTCTGTCTGCTATGTGGTGGTGTTGGCTAGAGAAAGATGCCTTCCCCTCCCTTTTGCCCTCACCACCATTGGCCCACAGGAGTTCTGGCCCAGATGTGGGCCACAAGAGCAGGAGAGCTGTTCCTGCCCCTCACATGCTGCAGCACTTGGGAGAGCAGGCCCACCTTTTCATAGTAGAAGTGGCCATGTAAGTGGGGGTTGCAGGTTCAGAACCAAGGCTTTGGCCCACCCCAACATATGCCCCATGGATAAACTGCTGGAGTGCAAGAAGAGGTCAATTCCACAACCCAGGACTGCAGGATCTCTATGACACAGGACAGTTACGGCATATCTTAGAGGAGTTCCAGTGAGGTTCCAGTACTGATGGAGTAGCAGAAACCAGGGGCCTAGAACCAGACCAAGGAGTTATTATAATGAACATTTGAAAGCCTAATGTGTGGACAAAGGGGAATATTGAGGACATACTGAGATACACTGCAGCTTCCACAATGAGCTATTATTTTTTATACTGGGATATATTGCAAGGATGGAGGGTGGGTCTGGGGGGAGGTGGGAGATGGGAGGGAACAGGCTGCATGAGGTGAAATTCACAAAATAAAAATTTTTTCAATTAAAAAAAAAAAAGCCCTGTTATGGGCTTCCCCAGGAGCAATGGTCACCTATGCCCTATATTTATTCCTTGAGGAGTCATGAAGGTAGTCTTCCTAAGACAAGATGTACTTCACAGTGACTCAGTTTACTCACCTATGCAGAAATATGGAAGACCATGTCCAGGTGGCAGTTCCTCTGACAACCACATCCTGAACCACATTTAGGCATGGATCTCAATAGTCTACAAACCCAAGCACACACATATATATTGAAGATATAAACTGCACTCATCTGACTCCATTGTTTGGAGTGGCCATGACATAAACATGTGTACAAAATCTGTCTACATTGCTAAAAACAGGGAGAATTTTTATAAAAATATGGGCAATATCTCTCAATAAAAGTATGGACAGATTAAAGTATGCTATTAATATTATGAATATTATGAATTATATATATTATGAATATATGATATGTAGCTGTAAAAAAACCAGATTATTTGTTATGAAAAATGTTTGGATATTATGTTTTTTTAATTTACTTTTTATTTCATGTGCATTGGTATTTTGCCTGTATGTAAGTGTGTGAGGATTTTTGTCAAACCCTCTGGAACTGTTATTACAGACAGTTGTTGTGAGCTGCCATGTGGGTGCTGGGAATTGAACTCAGGTCCTCAGGAAGAACAGCCTGTGCCCTTAACCTCGGAGCCATCTCTCCAACCCCGGATATCATGTATTATAACCAAAGAAACTGCTTGCTTCTAAGAAGAGTGGTCATACATAGGAGCCAGAGGAGAGGATGCACAGGAAGGAGTTGGGAGACATTACGTTATTCTTTCTTTTTATGTCATTCTAAATTATTTGAATGTTCTAAAAAAAAAACAAAAAAAATTCTATTGCTTTTACTTCTTGTGGAATATGTACATTATACTTATAATTATTAAACTATGTAAGGTTATAAATAACATAGTTATTTAATGTAGCTCAGCAGTATGTAAACTAATGACATAACCACTCCATAGGATAGTTAAGTAGAAGGTTTTTATTATAGATACAAGAGAAAGAACAACCAGAAACATCTGGAACAGTCCAGAGCAGAGAAAGAAGTTAGTAGACTGAACATGGCCGACAGACTAGACCTGGTCATGACAATAAAAAGGGGCCAAGAAGAAAGGGAGGGGAAGGGGAGAGCAAGAGATGAAGACAGAGTGTGGGCAAAAGGTAGGCTAAAGAGGGATCAGAGCCAAAAATTAGCAGGGTTATAAGGAGTCGCTGGGAGAAGAGAAACCCATAGCTAGAGAATTTAGGGTAGGGTAGGGTAGGGTAGGGTAGGGTAGGCCAGCATGTGCTTTTGCATGCTAATAGGCACTACAGATGGCCATTTGTCCCTCTGACAGGAAAATGGCTCCTTTGGTAGAGGGGAACTGTAGAAGTGGTTAATTAAATTATTTACTAGTATTTACATCATATTTAATTGGTCAGCGGTGTTAATCCTTAACCCGCCATTATAAATGAGTACACAGAGACCTGATGGATTTTTATCAAGCCTTGGCCTGGATTGTGCAATCTTAGCCCGTCTAAGCTAGCCCTTAATTCTATTCCCCAAATATGACATATTTACATACGTCCCCTGGGCTGTTATTCCCCACACTATGCTGATGTTCCAGGCCACATGGAATGATGTTCTTTTCTCTAACCCATGGCTTGTGTCCTCCTTCCTGCTCTTTGTTTATCTTGGAGGCTCCTTCAACTGGAGACTGCTCCTTGTTCTGCTAGAGGCTCCTTCTACCCCTGAACCTCTCTGCTTCTGAAGCCCCTGCACCTTAGTCCTGCCTACCTCTGTCTTTGCCCAATCTCAGGCCTCAGCATTTATTTAACCAGAGACAATGGTTAACAGGTAAGTTAACACAGCTTCACTCGGTGTTACAGCAAGCAGGCTTCTGGGAGATTAACTAACATTTAAAATGCATAATGTCACCCCATCAGGGAACCAGCCTCACAGTTTCCTGAGGGAGGCTGGCTTTTGCCTAAGTACCAGGATTTGGGAAAATGGAGTTTCCTTTAGACCTGACAAAAAGAATATAGTTTAATACATAAATAATTTAAGTTGTTAAATATTCATAATTTTCAATATTATAATACAAGGAAGAAAATAAAGATAGAGATAATGACAATAAATAAGTAAATATTATCAAACCCAAAATAATGACCAGATGTTAGAGATTTTTAAAGTAGATAAGTAAAGTGATCAAGCGAGGTGTGACAGTACATACAGGAGAAGGAGGCAGGAGAATTATGAGTTCCAGGTAAGCTTGAGTTAGATAAAGAGAGGCTGCCTCAAAATTTTTAAAAATAATTTTAGATTTTAAACTTTGGTAGAAGATAGATTTATTCTCAAATCCCCAGACACAGTAAATTCCACTTTCTAATAAATGAGCAAAGGATAAGCTTGGCAATAGATTTTGGAAAGGTTCACAGCAAAAGGTTGCAGCAGGCTCTCTGATGCCCAGACAGGAGGCAGGAGGGGGTGGGAATCAGGATGCATGTTGGCTAATAAAGCCAATACTTTAACATCAATACCCTCTGCCATTAACTCACTTCCCAGGGTCATCTGTTCGCTCAGGGCTCACAGACAATGGCCTGGTAGGTCCCTGTCAGTATCTGAGAAAGGGAGGAGGGTCCATAAGTAGCAGCTGGACTTTAGCCTTACATTGTTAAAAGTTAGACCGGTCCTATCACATAAAGAAACTCAAAATCTGGGGGCTGGGGGAGAAGACACCCTCCTGAAGCTATCATTAGAGCAGGTAAAGTCACAGAGATTCACTGCTTCCAGATCTGAGAGAGAACAGGGGCTGCTATATACCATGATTCCATTGCTGTATTTTATGAACTATGTATGTATATGTGCATGTGTGTGTGTGTGTGTGTATATATATATTATATATATATACATATATACTGAGAAACAACACTGTGAAATGTGAAATACTGGGAGGCTCAACAAAGCATTCCATAAATCCACATTATATAAACTGATGACATAATTCCTCCATAGTATGGTTAAGGGGAAGGTTTTATTATAGAGATGAGACGGAGAACAGCCAGAGGCATCTGGGAGAGTCCAGAGCAGAAAGAGAAATAAACAGATTGGACCTGACCAGGGCTATCTGTGACAGAGGTGAGAACAGCAGCAGAGGGGAGAACACCAGGATAGTACCACGGTTCTCAGCCTATGGGTTGAAAGCACTTTGGGGTCAACTGACATCCACAGGGCTAGCATATCAGATATCCTACATATCAAATGTTTACATTATGATTCATAACAGTAGCAAAATTACAGTTATGAAGTAGCAACAAAATAATTTTATACTTGAGGGTCATCATAGCATGTATTAAAGGATTGCAGCATTACAAACGCTGAAAACCACTGGGATAGAGACCAGAGAAAACATAGTAAGAGACGCGTGAGCAGCATTGGTGGGGGTAACATAAATCAAAAATAGCATGGTTATAAGGAGAAGAGGGCAGCCCTTGAGCTGGAGGGAGTTTAGGGTAGGGGCGAAGGTAGGAAGAGACAGAAGGACATTGAAATGTATAGCAGGAGCCTGGAGGCCAGCATGTGCTTTGATATGCTAATAGCCACCAGGGATGGCCATAAGTTCCTGCTGTCAGAGGTAAGAGAAATGTCTCAACTCCTTTAGGTAGATGGGAAACATTTTCACACTTTAGATAAAATGATGGCTTTTATCTAACCACCAAAAATCCTTCTATAGTCCAGGTTGAGCTCATCTCTGGATATTTGGCTAGCCTTTTGGAGTTTGGGGAATTGGAGTTTCTTTTGGCCCTGACACCCACACCATGGTTTTTAAGCAAGGAGCCTTCCTAGTGGATTAGAGAAATCCAAACCCAGAGTAAATATCTATACCAATGACAACAAAACTCTGCTCTTTCCATGACAAAAAGGATCCAAACTCATTCAGCATGCCTCTGGGTAACTTCCTGGTTCCTCCAAGGAAGAGAACCATGGCTGGACCAGTACTGGCTTCTGATGTTGGGAGTTGAGCCTCCAGCAGGCCTGGCCAGATTTGGTACATTGAAAGACCCTGCTGCAGTATCTGCGTAGATTTCCATCTCTACTCTCCACTTTGCTTAAGAGTAAACAGAGCAAGAATGGGACCTGGTGGGGAAAAAAACCAGTTTAACAATATCCATACAAAATGCCACCTTGCAAAAGCTCCCACTGCTTGATGTCACCCTTTTGTGAGCATTATAAAAGATAGGGAGAAAAAAAATCACAGCTTTGATGTGCTTATAGAGGCTCATCCACCTTCCTTCTCTGTGAGAGCCAAAGTTCTGTTTTAAGTTTTAATTACTGTGCTTAAGAGATCCATAAGCCCTTTGCCCAAGGACAGATACTTCCTGAGATCCTGGAGGCTGATGTTCATATACGATAACAACCCAAACAACCCACGTTTCCATTTCCCTAAACAAGCTTGGTTGGCCCAACTGTACTGGATGTGTTTGATCACATATAGGCAGGAAGTATGTCAGCAGGAAGTTGGTCAGGATGTATGCTTGCCCCAGATTGGATGGAGATGGAAAGTACATACCCTGATATGTTTTGCCTTGATAAGCACCTGGTCGATGTAACTCATGGCCATTTTCTGGGAACCCCGGAATGGATCTGACTGGAGTCCATCATCCTGGCCGGTATATAATTAAAGTTTGCAAATTTGGCTTAAAATTGTGGTAGCAGCCTTTTTCTTATGCAGTGGAATTACACACATCCTACAATTAACCTTGGTCTCCACAAAGCAACTACCACTGGCTTTTTAAAGTGCCAACCACCTCCTTGTAAACAAATCCCCTGGGGAAGTTGGGTCTTACGAGACTTATTCAGTCTCATAAGTCAGCTCTAACATTCCTGTTAGGTTCAAGGGGAACCCCCCCTCCACCCCTACTCCAAAGGGCATCAGATTAGCCTTCTCAATTGGCAGATGATGTCTCAAGAGGACTCCTCTGCTCAGGCTGGGCTATAGAAGGATTGCTGGCAGATGGGTGAAAGCTTCTGTCAGCCAAGAAGAGTCACTTTACTTATGCCTTCGTGCTTCAGTCAGGCAAACGGACACCTCGTTGCCTATCAGAACCCCATACTAACCTCCAGGCTTCTCCAGCCTGTATTAACTTGTAACTACCATGTATACCAAAGCCATTACCCTAGCCTCCTCCCCCACAATGCTGGCTCCCAGACTGTTCCAATTTACAGTTCTCTGCCCTCCACAGCTATCTCTCACTTCCCTCTCCCCCACCCCAGCTCTTTTATAACAGCAAGGTCATTGTCCCATCCACCCTCCCCCACCCCCGCCAGTCCAGCTCTTCTCTCGGTTCCCAAGAGAAAGCCCTGGCAGTCTCCAGTCTGCTCCTCTCTGTATCCCTAAGGGATAGCCATGGCAGCACTGGACTCCCCCAGATGCCTTTGGCTATGTCCTCTTCCATTTGTAATAAACCTGTTCTTGCATGCATCCACGGAGCGGTCCATTTCAATCATTTCATTGTACCCTCGTTTACACCTCTCCCCATTGGGCCTTTGAATCACTTTGTCCATGCTCTACCACAGAAATTCTGGGACCTGCACCTCATTTACTATAGGAATCGCCACAAACCATCCTAGTATTATGTATCTCACATTCTAAACGGAACACAGATTCACAATGCACAGGTGAATGTTTGAAATGCTCCTCTCCACAACTCACCTAGCAACTTTCCAAACAAACTAGCTGCTCACGTGCACTTGCAAGGTGCTATAATTCCTTTGTTGTGTGATTTATTCCCTCCTAGGGCAAGGGCTGGCTCCTTCCTAAAGGGTTATGATCGTGAATCTTCTTGGCTGGAGGCGGAGAGATGTGGCAGAATGCAGTCTTGGAAAGAAGGAGTGTTATCTTGCAAGGTGAGGTTATTGCATGGTCCTTAGGCAAAGGCAAGCTGATGCCCTTCAGCCAAGAGGTGGGGCAGTGGGGTGCCTGCTACGGAGCAAAAAAGATAAGAAAATGTTGCTGTCCCAAGTCCCTTAATTCGGGTAAACAGCTCCGGTCTCTCTAAGACCACCCTAACCTCCCTTCACTTCCAGGGATTGAAGCTGTAACACCAGGACAGGAGCAAGTCTGCACCCAGGATGAGTTAACACAGCTGGGAAGGAAGACGAGTGATGCAATGCTATGCAATGTGTCACAGCACTGACTGTTGCTCCCTGGGGACACAGGGACAGCACAGCAGGCTGCTAGCGCACAGCCGAAGGCACAGGTGTGTGGACAGGTCCACCCTGCACTCTGGACCTCTCCAAATATTTGCCAGAAGACATACTATGTAGTCATTCCTAGCAAGAGGAACATTTCGTTCTCACTGGTTGCTAGTCATTCACAGAAGTAATTCCCCGAGGGATCCCCCAGACACAGCTACAGTGCTTCCTGAAGTTTTGAGTGGCGCCCTCTGGGCTCCCAGAAGCCGCTCAGCAAGCCAACTCTCACTCATGATGTGAGGGTCATGTGGCGTTTTATTCATGTTCTCACGCTGGACAGGTGATGAAAAGGGGACTGGTGGGAGCTGTGACAGGGCAGGACAGCACAGAGGTTCCTCCATCATGTATTCTTGCCAAGGCTATTTCAGGGTTTACTAGAATTGTTCTCCCTGATGGAGAATCCCATGGAAAACTACCAAACTGTATTCTAGGATTCCAAGGACAAGATGCCCCAGCTAATTTATCTTAGCTTCTGTTAGACTACCTGCACCTGCTTATCTTAGTTTCTTTTTTTAGCTTGCACAACCCCACCCCACCCCACCCCTGCCACAGCAGAGTAAGATACCAGAATGTGACCCTTTTTTTAAATTTCTTCCTTTTAAAAGCCCCCCCCCCTTGGTCTAAATGCTCAGGGCTACACCTAAATCCACAAATACCCGAGTTAGTCCCAGCTGTCTGGAATAAAGACTTTCAGTTGGCTATAAACAATGTCTGAGTAGTCATCTCTGGTGGGCTACCCAGAACAAGACAATCTGAGAAGATGCAAAAGATGGGTGGGACTTATCTAGTGGGCTTGGAATATCCAGCACCTGAGGAAGCAAAGCTTCCACTAAGTAACACTGTCACCATGAAAGCTGCTGTTGTCCTCTAGTCAGAGTTTTTCATGTAAACAAATGGGTAAAAGGGTTTGTGGGGCTGGTGAGATAGCTCGTTGGTTAAGAGCACTGGCTGCTCTTCCAGAAGAACCAAGTTCAATTCCCAGCACCCACATGGCAGCTTACAACTGTCTATAATTCCTGTTCCAGGGGATCCGACACCCTCACACAGACATATATATGGAAGTCAAAACACCAATGTATATGAAATAAAAATAAATATTTTTTAAAAAGAAAGGGTTTGTGGCATTGGCCAGAGCAATTCATCCTAATTCCCCTGGGGAAATGTAGCTGTTTCTACTCATTCATAACAAAAGAGATTACCTCTCCTTGACCAGTCCTTCAGGTCTAGGGTATAACCAACCTATTATTTGATCTCTTCTATTAAAGGGGTCCTAGTAGTTTTCTGCACCTGGCCATACCTTTTTAGTAAATAGATCCTTAATTAAATCTTCAAAATTATTCTGCTTTTAGCTGGGTATGGTGCCACACACCATTAATCTCAACACTCGGGGGCAGAGAGAGGGGATCCTTGAGTTCAAGGCCAGCCTGGTCTACAGAGCAAGTTCTGGGACAGCCAGGGCTACACAGAGAAACCCTGTCTTAGAAAAAAAAGTTATTCTGCTTTGACTGTGCCATGTATTTCTTCCTGCAACTCTACTTGATATTTCAGATACCAGAGAACCAGCCTTGAACACAATAGAAAAAGAAATCCTCCTAAGACGATTGAATGAGAGGCACCAAAATTAAAAGAAAACTAGGAAGAGAGAGGACTTATCTGCAAAGGCGATAGATAACAATGGTAAGAGACCTTATTAAATGTAACACTCTGGCTGACGCTATAGCCCGCAACTGTCACAGAGCCTTCTCTTACTGTGGGCCCATGAAAACTAGCAGCTCTGGGCTAAGTACACCCAGGTAGCACCCTGTAAGGAGTAGGTTGCCTCCAAAGACCTACCAAGCATTGTGGCTCTTCTTTTCAGATGGATGGTATACAAAAGAGCCCCGACCCAGTCTCCCAGGAAGCAACAGTCAGTGCTGTAACACTACATAGCATTACATCACACCCTGTCTGCAGACCTTCCCCTGTCCTAGTGTTGCAACTTTAATCTCTAGAGGGGAAAGGAGGTTAGGATGGCTGTAGATAATGGGACTGTTCACAATGTATCCTCCACAGTGAAGGGATAGTTCTGCATGCTCCATACCACTGGCTCCCTAGACATTCTACTAGGTAGAAGGCCTTGAATTTTTATCTGATTTCTCAACCTCTAGCATACAAAGGACCTACCAATACACATGGAGTACAAGCGGAAGTACTGTTCACCTGGTGCAATCAGCTTGATACCATCTATGCCGTGGGCTGGTGTGAAGTCTTGAGGAAGGAAAGGTGTTCACAAAATGGGACTAACTACATCGTGACACTGGGCTGGAGAATGAATATCCTGAGGCAAGAGAGTGAAGGTGTATTTGTGACCTTGCTAGCTGCAAGCTGCCTCTAGAGGTCTGTACCAAGAGGTATAGAGGGAAAGCATTTGCCAGTGTGGCAGCTGCATACCTGGTATGTCAATGTACTGAAGCAATGAAACCACCTCTGCAACTGTGTCACCTTCACCATTTCTAACATGTACATTGTCATCTTCCTGGTAATTTCAGTCCCCTGCAATGCAGCATCCATATGATAGCCCCTGTTGAAATATTGAGACAGTTCTAGAGACTTCTACTTCTACCCTAAGAGCTTCCACTCCATAGGTCAGGGAATCTGTGTGGCAATTCCTCCAATTTCTCCATTTGTCTAATCAGGAATTACAGGCTTGAGGAAATCACAGGATAGATGCCCTATGATGGAAAATCACCAAGATGACTGAGCTGAAACTGCATTGGTTACCTACCTAACCTCAACAAGTCTTTCTCTATGGCAATTACACCACAACAATGGTCAGGAATTCATCTCAGTTCAGAGACGGTGTCCACGAATCCTCTAAACATCTGGCTATTTCTTCCCTCAGTGCATACTCACCTTAGTCAACAGTCATAGGTCCTTCTGAAGACTAGGAGAAAGTTGAACAGTATAAATGTTTAGCAGGATCGCAGGCGCCTTCCTCAAGCAGATCATTATTACACTTTGGATATGCACTGTGTTCAAGGCTCATGTGTTGAAAGCTTTGTCCCAATCCAGTCGTGTTACAAGTGGGCCGACTGGCTCACAAGGGCTTTGACCTCATCAGTAAATTAATCCCTTGATACATGGCATAAAAGCACTGCTGGTTGGGCTTAGCTGGAGGAAGCATGCCACTAGGGGTGCCCTGGAAGGGATGCATCTTGTCCTCAGCTCCTTCACCTGTCTCCTCCCTGCTTCCAGGCTACCAGATATGATCAGCTGTGCTCCACCACACCTTCTGCTATAATATTCTGCCTTACCAAAGACCCAAAGAAATGGAACCAGCTTGCTGTAGACTGAGACCCCTAAAACTGTGAGCCAAAAACCATCTCCCATGTTTGAACTGTTTTTCTCAGGTGTCTAGCACAATGACAAAAGGGTGTCCTAACCCGGGTCCTACACCCAGCCTCTTCTTACTGGAAAGTGCTCATACCAGGAAATGCTGGTTCAGAGGCTGACTCTGCTTTGCCTACCGAGGTCACACTTCTGTTTACTCAGTACAGCAATCAAGAATCTAGTAGACAGCTCACTCCCCCCCCCCCCCCCCGCCGTGTCACAGTTCACTACTGAATGTCATGGGTCTCTAAGACAATGTCGCTTTGGGTCTGCTGTCTAAGAAAGCAGTCACACCATTGCCTTTGAGACTGTCAACAACTGAGCCCTTTTACCTTAGGGTCACATTAACCCCATGGCATCTAGGGACTCTTATGATGGGAGATAACTCTCACATTATTGTCTGACCTACAAAAGATAACCAACCCAATTTTAGAGGCTCCCTCACAATTCTGGTCACATGTAACTTGTCTGTTCAAGAAAAATACTGTTTAATTTTACTGTGTGAACATCATAGACTTAAACCTAGTTCAATAGTGCATTACACCTCTAGGCTGTGTATGTGCGCAAAGATACTGCTCCTACACAATGGTGCGTCAAACATGAAATCAAACTGACATTAAGACAAAATAGCCAAGAGGTAACGTAAGTTGAGGCTGCTACTTGAGTAAAGCAGTTTTACAGCAAACTTTCCTATGTGAGTATACTCTAAAATAATGATAAAATAAATCATAGTAAATATATTTCAGTAATACAGTTCTTGTAAAGCGTGTTATAATTTTAGGCAACTGGCAACATGCACTAACACCATCATCCCCAGAAGTGATGTGTGTCCTGTGACAGACAGCCCTAGTCATCACTGGGCCACAGGAAATTTCCACCTCCATTGTAACCTTATAGGAACAGAGTGGTACACACACTGAAGTGTGTCCTCTGGACTCTCCCGAGGTGGGTGCTCTTATATGACAGATCCATTCTAAAATACCATTCTCCTAAGTATGGTAGCTCCTACTGTGCAGTCCGCTCTCACCTATATCACAGTTTATACCTCACCCTTCGGTGCCTCCAGGAACATGGGTCTAATTACAGGTCTGGATGTGAGGCAGAGTGGGCAGGAATAGCTTCTGAGAAGACTCAGCAGTGCCTTCCAGGGAACGTCTCTGGAGACTATTACATACCCTTCAGGCAAAGGAGTTTTCTTCTCAGAGGTAGGGCTGTTTCTACTGGCAAGAAAGACTCATAAGAACAGGGCTTCAATTCCCCTGACTTTACTGAGGTTTTCTGTTTGATTGGTTGGGGTTTTTGTTTGTTTGTTTGTTTGTTTAGGTTTTTCAAGACAGGGTTTCTGTGTAGCACTGGCAGTCCTCGAACTCACTCCTATAGACCAGGCTGGCCTTGAACTCACAGAGATCCACCTTGCCTCTGCCTCCTGAGTGCTGGGATTGCCCCACCATACCCAGTCATTACAGACAGTTTCGAACTGCCATGGGGGTGCTGGAATTTGAACTCGGTCCTTTGGAAGAGCAGCCAGTGTTCTTAACCACTGAGCCATCTCTCCAGCCCCACTTCACTGAGCTCTTGTATCTCCATTTCTATTCTTTGGAACTGTGTCCTCACCAATCTGTGGTATTCAATAGTAAATAAAAAGATATCTTTGGTAGGTTGGGAGACTTGGAGATTTAATTTTAAAAACTATACTTTTGTCAGGCAGTGATGTCATGTGAATTTAATCCCAGCACTTGGGGCACAGAGGCAGGTGAATCTCTGAGTTCAAGACTAGCCTGGTCTACACAGTAAGTTTCAAGATAGCCAGAGCTGTTACACAGAGACGCCATCTCAAAAACTCACACACACACACCAAAAACTATCCTTTTTAAGCAGAGACCCTCGTCCATTCTGAAGTTGTGATTTTAGACCTATTGTATTTATGTGTATGTATGAGAGAGAGCACCACATGCGTGTTGATGCCCTCAGAGGTTAGATCTCCTGAAGCAGAAGTCAGAAGCAGCAGATGTGAGCTGCCCAACACGGATACTGGGAACCAAATTAACGATTGAACTACCTCTCCAGCCCCCTAAGTTTTTGTTTGTTTTCTTAGAGACAGGGTCTCTCACTATATAATTCTAGCTGCTCCAAAGTGAAAGGGATCTGCCTACCTCTGCCTCCTGAGTGCAGAGATCAAAGGTATGCACTATTATTCTTAGCCTAAGTTTTGTCTTCTTTTTGTGATTTACATTTTTTAAATTATGTGTCTGTGTGTGAGTATGTGCGCCATGTGCATGCAGGTGCCCTTGGAGACCAGAGACAACCATTCCCCTTGGAACTAGAATACAGGCAGGTGTGAGCTGCCTGACGTGTGTGCTAGGAACCAAACTTGGGCTCTCTAGAAGAACTCTGTAAGTTTTTTTTTTTTTTTTTTTTTGGTTTTTCGAGACAGGGTTTCTCTGTGTAACAGCTCTGGCTGTCCTAGTCTCACTTTTGTAGACCAGGCTGGCCTCGAACTCACAGAGATCCGCCTGCCTCTGCCTCCCAAGTGCTGGAATTAAAGGCGTGCGCCACCACCGCCCGGCTTGTAAGTTTTTTGGGGGGGTTGTTTTTTGGTTTTTTTGGTTGGTTGAGACAGGGTTTCTTTCTCTGTGTAGTTCTGGTTGTCCTAGACTCACTCTATAGACCAAGCTGGCTTCGAACTCACAGAGATCACCTGCCTCTGCCTCCCAAGTGCTGGGATTAAAGGTGTGTGCCACCACACTCAGCCGATCTGTACAAGCTCTTAACCACTGTGCTATCACTTACGACCTGGAAGTTATTTTGAAAATGTTTACCAAATAGTAGGTGCCTGGTGTGAGATACGGAAACCACAGGAGATGAGCACAGCTAGTGCGAAGAACATGAATAGCTCCTGGTTTTTAAATTTATTGTCATATTAATGTAAGGCTAAAACAGACTGTTACAACAACATCTGACAGTATAAGACTGCACAGGGAACTGCATGCTTTTGCTACTGAAGGTCTGCTTTGAACCATCTAAATGTTACCCCCTGAAACTGAAAGATCTAGTGATTGCAACCCATTCTATGAGCACAGTGATTTACTTCCTCACTTTCTACCCTTTCCTGTGAAAGGTCAGAATCACTCCCCAGATGCCGACCATCACAGGAGGGGTCCTAGCTTTGAAGATAAAGTGACTGGAACCCACAAATCAGCGTAATTAGTAGTCCCGGGCTGGCCTTAAATGTCTGAAGAACAGCAAACACCAAATGTTTTAATACCAAACAAAGGATTATGGTTTCTATGAGGGAATGGCTCATCAACTAAAGCCACCTCAGCTCAAGCTGTCTGCTTAGTCGCAGGAGGAGCATGTTCCATTCTCAATGCTCCCTCTGGTGTCACAGGCTTTAGAAACAAGCAAGACAATTCTAGCATTCCACGGTAGCCGTCACACTAAAACATAAGCACTGTGTCACACATCAACTCTTGGCCACACACAAAAGAACATGAAAAGTTATACAAGGACAAAACCGCACACAGCTCTTGAATATTCCCATTATCCTGGTGGTGACAAGGCAGAAACTTTGCATCCAGAGTTTGCTTCCAATTTCCATTTTACCGTCTTCTGGTGCCAGCATATCCTAGGATGAGAAAAACAAAGTCTGCGTTAGCTTTTTAAATACATGAAAATTGCTTATAAAGGTTCAGAAGTTGTACATGTTTCTTGTCAGCAAACAAGAAAGCACGCTATGAGGGAAAGCTACAAGGCGTCACGAGGTGGGACAGGACGGTGTGGGAAAAGGCAGATTCTCTCAGGCATCAAGTCTCATAACCTCACACACACTTGCTGTTAGGAAACCAAAGAAGTGCTCCATTGTAAGCTAACTAACAAGCAAGCAATATGCCACCATGCAAATCATAATCATGAATATGCAAAGTCTAATTTAAAAAGGAACCATAAGCCAGGCGGTGGTGGCGCACGCCTTTAATCCCAGCACCTGGGAGGCAGAGGCAGGCGGATCTCTGTGAGTTCGAGGCCAGCCTGGTCTACAAAGTGAGTCTAGGACAGCCAGAGCTGTTATACAGAGAAACCTTGTCTCGAAAAACCAAAAAAAAAAAAAAGGAACCATAAGTTTTGTCCTGCTGACTCACAAATCAAACTCAGTGAACAGAAGAAATGGAGAGAGTGGGTTTTAATGGTTTTAATGTGTTGCTTTAATACCCCACAGACACCATAACAAACAGGCTATCAATAGTTTAGAATGTCACTGAGCTTATTTGTCAGTGCAGTGTGTATGCACCTCTTTTGCTGAAACACAGCTGCCCCTCCGTATCTGCGGATTCCATATCCATGGACTCAACCAACTAAAGTTTGAATATATTTTTTAAAGATGTGCCTGCAGTGTGCACATAATCTCCGTTTTCCTTGTCATCCCCTCAACATAAAGTGTAAGGACTACATACAAATTGTGTGCAGTCATAGGTAGTTCAGAGAAGACTTGGAACACCTAGGAGGGCATGCTGGACTAGTGATATGCAAATACTATGCCATCTTTATGTAAGAGACTTGAGCATCCATGGGGACATCTGGGGATCCTGGAAGCAACACCCTACCCATTTGGAGGGATGGTTGCATCTGATAGTGTAATTACTGGGCCTTAATGATGTTTAGGTTGAAGTATAGTAGGTAAAAAGTGATTGTGTCATTTATATCCAAAACAGTACTAAGAACTCTACTCTTGTTCTTTTAAACAAATAATATATGTTTCTATCAGTTTTATGAATTACTCATTGTTCTATGTCTTCCTTTTGAAGAAAGATAGTCAGGAGAGATATGCAAATGTCTTGTTTCCCACCACCTCTAACACTGAATGTTTTATTGTTTTTTGGGGGGTTTTTTTTGGTTTTTTTTTTTTTTTTTTTTGTTTTTCGAGACAGGGTTTCTCTGTGTAGCCCTGGCTGTCCTGGACTCAATTTGTAGACCAGGCTGGCCTCGAACTCGCAAAGATCCGCCTGCCTCTGCCTCCCAAGTGCTGGGATTAAAGGCGTGCGCCACCACTGCCCGGCGTTTTATTGTTTTTTACATTATATCTTTGCTTTCTATAAAATGCCCTCTTCACTCTTCAGAGTAAATATTACAGTCATACTGCTGACATTCTTTAAAGTGTAACTTAATCTATTTTTGTAATTGTTTTGAATTTGAAAGGTCAGACTTCTACAAATTTTCAAGGCTCTGGTTTAGAGCTTAAAGGATTCTGGAATTAAACATTTCTAGACACTACCATCCAGGAAGGCTCAATTTCAAAGTCACTTTTAGGAAATGTTTAAAATGTGAAGAAGAATGGATCTGAATTTGGTTTTGGTCTCAGCTATGACGTCTTTTGGTGGGCACACAAACCACGAGTGCTCACACACAGGCACCTGGGGTTCTGAAGCAGCCTGTACCTCCTGCTACACAGCAGAGGCAGCTGCATTTACCTGATGCTGTTCTGGTTCTCGAGTCTGCACCGGAGGATGCAGAATAGCTCCCAGTGCCTCCACCCAGGGGTGAGTAGGCCCGACTACTCCAGGCACCGGAGGACGAAGGAGGGTAGGATGTGTAGTGCCACGAGTCTGAGAAGGGGGTCGCTGCCCTTAAAGACAAACAGGTGAGTTAGGCATCTTTCGTTCTCACTGCTTCCCTGTTTCTACGTCATCAGAAAACAGTGTCTTTATCAATTTTCTTCCCCTAAATGTTCTGATATGTGAGGCTTACCATAACAGATTTTTCTTGGGTCTACTTCTGCCACTTTCTGTTCCCACTTTCTGTTGTAGGAACAGAAAGTAGCAGAAGGAAGTATTCCTTCTTTCTGAATTCCCAACCAAAGTCTGAGCTCAGAGTACCAATAAAACTCAAGATTCCTAAGCCAGCCTCAAGCTCTTTTCCACGCCTCCCCCTCTATCACCCCACCTAGCCAGACTGCCAACTGCCTACTGCACTGTCCCCACTGGCTACGTTGTCCTCTGCCTTCTCACATGTCAGGTAAGTCAGTCTCTCCTGTCTCTTGGGATAGACAGCAGAGGAAGGAAGGCAATGAAGTAAAATAACAGGCATAATACTGAACCAAAGCAAATCAGAGCCTGGTGCCTGAGTCTCTATGCAAAACCCATACTCAATAGGGCAGGATCACCGTCATCTACTTCCCTCACAAAACCAAATTCACATGTGAGCAAAGCAAAGGCATCCTGTCGGAACTAAGGGCAAATGAGAAAAGTGCAAAGCTTACCTGTTGCTGCCGAACAAATATCCAAGCAATCCTCCAGCACCCAGGCCAGTCCAGAACCCCGGCCCAGAACTGTCACAGGCTTGGCCTGCAAAAACACTCCCAAAGCCAGAGGTTGCACCATGGCCAGCATTCTGTGGTCCTTAAAATAAGATGCATGTTATTAGATTAACTGCCTTTGTACACACATGACATATCCTTATTTCTTCTGTACATTATACTGCTTACTAGTAATGTTCAGCAATGAACTCATGAACAAGCACAATTCCAAAGGGGTATTTATAAAATACTGGCTTAAACTCAGGAACACATTTCCCACAGACAGAGAGGGAAAGAGATTTTAGGACTTTTAAGGACAGCCTTCCTAAAGGATTATCTCCCTTACCCAAGATCAGCTTCTAGAAGATAATAATCCACCTTTCTGAGTCTCCCTTCCTATGGTGTGAAGCTCTGTAAGAACACCAGGTGAGACTTGTACCTGTCTCTAATGGAAAAAGGCAGTTGACATTTATCAATTAAGACTGTCAGACTACAAACATCATTTCCTGCTTGGAGGAAATTAAACATGGATACACCAAGGAAAGAATGCTAATTTTATATAAACCTATGAAACAAGCTTGCTCTGCTCCTCCATGTAGCCACCACCCACATGTAGCACCTCAGACAGCTTGTGACAACACCTAATAGATACCCACTGTATGATATCTGAGAAAAACTGTACTCAGACCTCCTATACTTTAATTCTGTCCATTCTATGACCACGCAGGCTTGCTCCCCATAAGTCAAAAGAGGGCATCAGATACTCCTGAGACTAGACTTTATTTTTTTAAAGACAATTGTGAGCTGCTATGTGGGTGCTGGAAATCAAAACCAAGACCTCTGCAAGAAAGTAAGTGCTCTTAACCACTGAGCCAACTCTTCAGCCCCTGGATATTCTTTTATTATAAAATGGCTCCTGGAATCCTTTGCCCAATTTTAGATTATTATACTTATTTATTAGGGGTGTACACATCACAGCATGCATGCACAAAGGTCAAGACGACAGCCTGGGAGTGTCAACTCTCTTTCCGCCACCTGCTCCTGAAGATCAAACTCAGGTCTCAGGCTTGGAGGCAAGCACCTTACTCCCTGAGTCAGCTAACCCATCCTTCTCTCCACTTTTGAGTTTGTCTTCTCTCAGATGTACAGATGTCTTTACAATCTAGACACAAGTCTTTTGTCAGCAGTATAGTATGCCTTACACATCTTGCCTTTCTGTTCCTGAGCCTCACTGTTAACAGACCATTTCTCTATCCATGCTTCACAAATTCTTTATCCAAGCCCATGGCTGCCCTATTCATTTCTTTTTTTTTTTTTTTTTTTTTTTTTGTTTTTTCGAGACAGGGTGTCTCTGTATATCTCTGGCTGTCCTGGACTCACTTTGTAGACCAGGCTGGCCTCAAACTCGAACTCACAGAGATCCGCCTGCCTCTGCCTCCCAAGTGCTGGGATTAAAGGCGTGCGCCACCACCACCCGGCACCCTATTCATTTCTTACGACTGTTTTCTCATAAACACATGTTCTTAATTTAAGTAAAGTCTAGTTTACCTATCTTTTCCTTTTCCAGTTAGTACCTTTTGTACTATTAAAGAAATTTTTATCTATCCAGGCATAGTGGCACAGGCCTTTAATCCCAGCACTTGGAAGACAGAGGCAGGTGGATTTCAGTGAGTTTGCCAGCCTGGTCTACAAAATGTGTTTCAGGACAGCCAGAGCTACATAGTGAGACCCTGTCTCTCACACACGCACACACACACAGTCATTCAGTAAGTTGTTTTACTCTTTATGTTAAGTTCTACAATACTGAATGAGTTAAGTTTTGTGTACTTGTCTATGAAGTAGAAGTCAAAAGAATGCTTACTAACAAATCTGTGTTTTCCAGCTAAAATGATGACCTACAATTTATAGGCATCTTTAATAACAGTAATCACAACACACTCTTAAAAACAGAGCAGCAGCCAGTGACCCAGCTCAGCTGGTAAGGTGCTGTGCAACTCTGACGTGACGATTTTGAGTTCAAACCCCACATAAAGCCCAGATAAAAGAGGGAGAAGAGCATCCACAGTTATGCTCTGACCTCCACATCAGCACCATGGCACCTTCACCCCCCAACCCCCACACACATAATGCACATACACAATTATATTTTTTTTAATTTTTCTTTTAAAAAAGTACTGGAAAGTTATCTCAATCACTAAGAGCACCTCTGCTCTTCCAGAGGACCCAAGTTTGGTTTCTAGCACCTGTATCAGACAACTAAATAAAACCACCTATAATGGAACTCTAGTCCCAAGGGATCTGACAGCCACTTCTGACCTCCATGGGCACCCACACAACTACAAAGACACATTTTTTTTTTAATTTAGAGATTCTTTAACTCTTTTTTGAAAAAGAAGAGATTTTTATTTTAATTCAGAGAGTAGAAAAATGTTGTTTCCAGATGCAATTAATCTCTTCTTCAGAAACAGGCACAAGACTCACCAGCTCACATGCACCCCATACTGTACCTGAGAAGGGAAACATACCTGTGAACTCAGACTTAAAGCCTGGGGGAGGTGCTCCTGCAGCATTGGTAAACCTCTGATAGTGCTGGGAATATGGCGGGTAGTCAGAATACGGTGGAGGAGAACCCTGGCCATCGCTCAGGAACAGCTTATAAACCACAAAAGCAAGAGCAAGCAGTACCCCAATGGTGATCAGCCTGCCAACGCCACAGGAATCTGAGGAGTACAACTTGTGATAATAATCAGAGAAGCCTTGGTGTTTTGCAGACTCCTTCAGTTTCTTCAGGCCCAGTTCTGTGTAATCTAAGTTGTACTCCAAGCCGCAGGAACCCCTGAGTACATACTGGTCTTCAGAGGACTCGTAACCCTCACAGCTCACCACGGTTTTTCCAAATCTGTATGCAATATCCAAATCGGTCTTACATTCCCACTGTGAGAGAAAGAAACAGGTTCTAAGAATCAAAAGATTATTTTCCTTCAATATATATCACGTGGATTATACGGCTGTCACAAAACTACAAAATGAAGCAAAGAATAATCCACAAAATTCAACACGATGAGTGTGTGTGGAGGAGACGAACTCAGAGTATTTAATGCAGTGGTGCTACCAGCATCCTACTTAAGCTGGTGGTGGGTACCTGAGCATTCACTTTCTTGCTTATTCCCCAAATACACATCACACATTCTTCTGTACATGTGATGGCTTGAATAAGAATGATCCCATAGACTCATGTGTTTGAATGGTAGGCCCATAGGAAGTGGCACTATTAGAAGGTGTGGCCTTGTTGGAGGAAGTGTGTCACTGTGGAGGCAGGCTTTGAGATCTCATATGCTCAAGCTACGCTCAGTGTGGCACGCCGTCTCTACTGCCTTGAATCAAGTTGTACAACTCTTCGCTCCTTTTCCAGCATTATGTCTGCCTGCATGCCACCATGCTTTCTATAACAAAGGGCTAAACCTCTGAACTGTAAAGCCAGCTCCAATTAAATGTTTTCCTTTATAAGAACTGCGGTGGTCATGGTGTCTCTTCACAGCAATGAAACCCTAACTAAGATAATACATGTTAGTTATTCCATAATTTAAAAACCTGAGACAAATCTTTGAACTCTCACCTGCTTGCCACTGTTGTTGAAGGTACTTCCTCTACAGCTAGGCTGTCTAGATGTTAAACATCAAAGCATCAGCATCAGGGAAGAGACCCCTAATTGCTTATCCAATACCACATGGTCAGCTCTAAAAATATGCATGCTTGAAAAACTAAGTGGACTCAGCACACTGTATTTACATGTTAATTATATATATTAAGCATTATAATATATATATGATAATAATAATAATGATGAAAGAAAAGGGGTCCATGAATTAAAGAAGAGTGTATGAGAGGAGTTAGAGAAAGAAAAGGGAAGGGGGAAATTGTGTAAATACAGTAAAATGATCTTTGGGTTTTTTTTAGTTTTTTTTTTTAGTTTTTCGAGACAGGGTTTCTCTGTGTATCTCTGACTGTCCTGGACCCACTTTGTAGACCAGACTAGCCTTGAACTCACAGGGATTCACCTGCCTCTGCCTCCCGAGTGCTGGGATAAAGGTGTGCGCCACCACGCCCGCCTTTTTGTTTTTTCTTCAAGAAAGGGTTTCTCTGTGTAACACAGCCCTGGTTGTCTTGGACTTGCTCTGTAAACCAGGCTGGTCTCGAACTCAGAGATCCACCTGCCTCTGCCTCCCAAGTGCTGGGATAAAGGTGTGCGCCACCCCGCCCAACTAGTAAAATGATTTTTAAATTAGCACCACATACATAAGAAGGTCTAACAGCTGCATACAGCTGATCACCTTCTGCAAAACAAAACTTTCCACACACATCTTCTAAAAACCATGGACTGGCTTTACAGGGCCTAATCCTACATAGTCTTCTTTAGCTTTTTAAAAAACGATGTTTAGAAAACTGCAAAAGAATCCATAATGCTTAAGTTTTACCAGAAAGAGAGACAGATGAAGAGACCCAGGGAAAGCAAGTGGTTTCAGCCAGACATGATGGCCCAAATTTACACTGCCAACGTTGTGGAGTGCTGCCCTAGGAGGCTGCACACCAAGTTCCAGACCAGGCAGGGAACATAGTGAAATCTCACTTCAAAATAATTAAAACTGAGACTGGAGCAGCAAGGGGCTGAGCATGTACAACACCAGGCTTTGAGCTCCTGCACCACACAAAACTAAGTACACAAGCAAGGCAAGTTTAACTTTCATTTTTGCTGAACAGATAAAATGCTTCCCTCATAGTGTTTAGAAATGCAAGGTAGAACACTGTAACAGGTTTTACTGCCTTTCTTGAGGTTTAATTCAAATTCTGTTTCCTTTCAAGCTCAGGTACACTGTGTTACTGTTTACAATAAACAGCCTCACTGAGATGTTATTCACAAACAGTCCTCACACTTCAATATTTTTAGTAAGTTCATATAATTGTACAGCCATTACTATAACTAATTTTAAAATCTAATCGTCACCCCCAAAGAAATCTCAAACCCATGAGCAGCTGCCCACTTCCCCTTCCCAGCTTCCCACCCTAACTGCTTTATCTATCCCTACTTGGACATTTCTTGTGAGGAGAATCATAGACATGTTGGTCTCTAACTATCGTCTTTCCTTTAGTAGAGTACTTTCAAGGATCATCCATGTTACAGCATCAATCAGCACTTTGTCCTTGCTAATGATTAAACAACACTCCACCTTATGAATGGACTACATTGTATTATTCATTAGCAAAAGACATTTGTGCTTTCTGCATGTTCCTGAAAATAAATATTTGTATAGATTTTGGAAAGAAATATGACTTCCGTTCTCTTGGATATATTCCTAGACTGGAAATGACAGCGAACATCTTTCTTTTTTCCCTTTTATTTTTTTTTTCTTTTTGGATTTAGAGGTTTTTTTAGACAGGGTCTCACTTGTAGTTCTGGCTGTCCTGGAACTCACTATTTAAACCAGACTGGCCTTTACCTCCGGAGTACTGGGATTAAACACCTGCGCCACCACACCCAGCTTTGGGGCATCTTTCTTGATGATTTCTTTTAAGCCCAAATGTTTTCTATTTACATAATATGCAATATATCATGCATTATTTTATTTGGAAAAGGATTTCTAAATTTGCTGGTTTAAGTAAACAGAACAAGTTGAATCTCCAACAGTCATAGTGGAGTGGTTTCTGAGTACTGCACTGCAATTTAAATTGCTGCTACTAACATGAGCTGACCCAGGAGAGGCTCCGTACTTCATGATTCCTTCCTGATACAGCACCTGTATCTCCCTGAGTCTTCATCAATGTCCCAACCAGACACACTTTACACCACTTTGTTATGTACACAATCCAAGTGTTTATTCTCTCTGCGACGGGATGAGCTTCTTGCTCTCCTATTCATGTGGTATATGGCACACTTAATGCCTCAGCATTAGCACTCCCACCCCACCATGACTGTAAAAGTAATTTAGAATGGATGTGAGATGAATGCTTTGGTCGAGAGATTCTAGTTAAGTAATAATTGGGGGGGGGGGGATCATTACCACCAGTAAACATAAGCTCCAGCCAGGCATGGTGGCACGTGCCTTTAATACAAACACTTAGAAGGGAAAAGGAGGGAGATCACTGTGAGTTCGAGACCAGCCTGGTATACAGAGCAAAGTTCTGTTAGACAGAGAAACTCAGTCCCAAAAAAAAAAACCTACAAAAACTCTGAACTACATGGGCCATGCATCAAGGTTTTATCAAGCAAGAATACTATTTTCCAAAAATTGTTTATTGGATTAAAATGTGCTGTGTATCAACTTCCTCCAAGATAAAACCTCCATCCTGCAGGGAAGTTCATTAAGATCTGACAATAAGCCGGGCGGTGGTGGCGCACGCCTTTAATCCCAGCACTTGGGAGGCAGAGGCAGGCGGATCTTTGTGAGTTCAAGGCCAGCCTGGTCTACAAAGCGAGTCCAGGACAGCCAGAGATATTCAGAGAAACCCTGTCTCGAAAAACCAAAAAAAAAAAAAAAAAGATCTGACAATAAACAACTAGGCCTCTCCTTGTGGATACACAAGCAGTAAGGACTGCTAATAGACACTCTTAAACCAGCTGAGCTGCCTGGAAGATGACTGTTCCACCTGTCCAGCTGTCCAGGCTGGGGGTGAGCTCCAGACTTCTAACGACCATGAGCTGTGACCCATGCTGGGTTGGGTTTTTGATGAGGCAATGGTCTTTGAATCATTTCTGCTCCCTCGCCCAAACTCCTGTAAGGAGCCCCAATAAAACTCACTGGTTTACCAGTTTGGATGTTAGTGGTATCCTTACTTTGGTTCCCTATCTGGGGTGAGTCGGTGTTTGTTCATGTCTTCCCAGGAACACTGTAACACAACATAATTCCACTTAAACTGGTGCTGAGGAGATAGCTATTACCTGTACATCGTAGCCATCCCAGCCTTTGTTCTGGCACTGTATCACTTTGGGGGTATAGGCATCACAACCGGCAGTGCCCCCAACACATTTCAACTGTGGAATAGGGTCCAGCCTCCTGGAGGTGGTGTAGCGGTCATAGTGGAGGGTGAGAGCTTTCACATCCCGCAACAGGATTCTGTCTGAAAGAAGAACACATGTCAAAGCGAGGACCTCAAACTAAAACAGAAAGACTCATCCTAATAAGTTGTTTCAAAGTCAAGTGTCTCTCTTGGTTTTTGAGGTGACTAAGACACCTTTCACACAAACTCAGATGGCCACATTTAAAACCTCTCATCATTGTAAGCTAGATGTTTCTTCATAATTTTTTGTTCTACATAATTTTTGCTCACTCAAAAGAAAAGTTTAATAATATACAACTACTGTATAATAATATTCATAGTTAATTAAAAATGGCAAAAATACACAAAATGTCCCTAAAGTACATTCAATGATTTAAATGTCTACCCTCTGTTAAAGAAGACAGACTCTAACCCAGTTCTTGCTATTATTAGAATGCAATCTCTTTATTCTTTTTACATTCATTTATTGTGTGTGCGACTGTGCATGTGCACATGCCTGGGCAAGGGGCGGGGGTCAGAGAACAATTCTAGGGAGTCCATGTTCTTCTTCCACTATTTGGCTCCTGGGTATATAACTCAAGTCCATCAGGCTTGGCAGCAAGAGCCTTTATGCACTGAGCCATCCTGCCAGCCCTATCATTATCATTACCATTATCATTATTATTGTTATTCATACAGGATTACATAAACCATTTCAAGCTTGTAAATAACTTACTTTGGGCATATCCCCCATACCCTTCCCCCTTACCATCACCCTATCCCATTAGTGCCGTTTATCCTCAGACAGTTTCTCTTCCATTTTCAGTGGATACTGCACATACACTATGTATGCACCTATGTCTGGGATCCAGAAATGAGTGAAAACCCATGCAATCGGTCTGGATTATCTCCAGTTGTATGCACTTTCCTGCAAATGGCATAACTTTATGACTGTAAAAAAACTGCATTGCATATATCAACCTTTTTTCCTTGCCCACTCATCTGTTCCTAGACACCAGGTCAGTCCCATAGCACAGTTACTGTGAACTGTGGTAACCCTGATGCACAGCCATTGTACAGTGTGTGGCTTGGAGCAGAGGCAGAAGAGCTCCATTTTTTTAACTGTTGATGGTTTCTGTTCTCTTGTGAGGCACCTCCATACGGCTTCCTATTCTTACAGTGCATCCTGTACTATGAAGCGTCTAAAGTAAGGAAATTAGAACTTACATGTCAACTAAACAAACGGCAAGAACATTTTACATGAAATGAAAATTCAGCTTTATACAAACCTTGAAAAACAGTAAACTATTACTACACACTAATGTTTACACCCATCAATGTTGACAGAAGTACTTAACAGTGAGAAAACATGCAGAGGAGTATAATCAAATGCAGAATCCAGATGAGTATTTCGAGAAGGAAGGGAAGACACTGGCTCTGTAAGGCATAATCTATGCCCCACTGCCAGTATGTGTGTGTGAAGCCCATCAAAGAGCTCAAGGAGGTAACAGGCCCCTCTCGTATAGGTAGTGCCTGGTGCCGGCTCTCCTCAAAACCTAAGAGGTGGGAAGCTGCAGGGACTTGGTCAGAAAGGGGGCAGTCTCAAGCCACAGAGTATTCACCAGATAACAGGATGAGAAGTTTGGAGAAAGCGGATATGCTAGAAGGCCACAAACACTGCCTATTTAAAGTGCCCGCCCATAGGAAAATGATGGCAAGAATGTCTCACTATCAGGGACTTTAAACTGCTGTTTTGGCTAAATCAACACACCAGCCATTTTGACGTTTCTACAGGCATTCCTTTAGCCAGACACACACATATGTGTGTGCATAGATATGTAATATACATACATATGTATATATATATATAATGCTTCGCTTTCAGTAATTTCTTTCATGTATTATAGAGTGAGGGTCATGCTACCCACAGTTCCATCCTAATGTCACCTGCTCCTTTTATAAAAGTCAATCCTACTGTTTCCAACTCCTCATTTCTGCGATAACCACCATGAACAGCCTGAAAAACACCCAATCAGATCGTAACAAAGAAACTCTTTAGATCCTTGCTAGTTCATCTCATAACCACTGGAACATACAATAAGCATCATTCTTTAAACTTTTTCATACGCTCCTGTAAGGGATTTGCAGGCTTTGTGGCACGTATCCTTACACACTGGGCTATCTCACCCGGCCTCTTCATTTCTTACTTATAATCATGGTCGATCACTTGTGCTAGCAGATACGGATCTTTATTTACCAATCAGACAGACATCAAAACAAATTTTAAATTGGCTGTACAAACTAAAATGCCTCAAGAGCAGGCACGATATTTACAGCCATGAGAGGTCGCCTGGCTAAAGCTCCAGCGAAGAGTAGGATGTCCTCTTCTGGCATCCACAGGCACCAGAGCATGCACATATACACACACGCACCTACGCAGACCTGGTGTGTGTATACAAAGTTAAATATTTAAAGTTAAATATTTAACACACATGTACTATAACTGGCACACAATTAGAAAAACTGGCCAGTAAGCTGAGTCCAATGCTCAGAACTGAAGGTTGACTATGAGGCTCTACAATTCAATGGGGTGAACATATTGGTGAACAAGTGGTGCTGGGTAATGGATTATGCATCGGCAGGGTAGATCCTGCCAATCAGCACGTACAACAGTTCCTCCCTAGCTAGGCATAACCCCTGTATTTGGGAGACTGAGGCAAGAAAATCACGAGTTGGAGGCCAAGCTGGGCTAAATATCAGGGTCCTGTCTCAAAAAACAACAAAACTGATAACCAGAACCAGAAGACTGCCAGCAAGACAAATGACTCAATGAGAGCTCCTCAAGTGGGAAGAAGAGGCAAGACGACTTCCGTCTTACAAATGAGGCGTGCTGACAGTCGTGGAATTATCTCCGATCACAGATCTCTTCTGGCCAACAGGGGGCATGGCTGTATTTTCCAAAACTCAGCTTCAGTAAGATGAAAAATGGAAAGAGGGTCCAGAATTTCATCTGACTCCAGACATAAAGATGGAAAGCTACTGGTGCTAGAGCAGTCAGTCTAAGTAGTGACTGTTGTGTGTCCTCACAGATAAATGACTCACCCAGGAATCCCTTCTGCAGGGACCTGACCTGACTATACAATGCATGTCTATAACTGCACATTTCTCTTTTGTAATCCAGTTTATTATTAAAGTATTGGCACAGTCTTATGCCAACACTTAGGAGACAGAAACAGGAGGATCAGGAGTTCAAGACCAAGGTCTGCTACAGAGTTCAAGGCCAGCCTAGGCAGCATGAGACCTTGTCTCAAAGAAACCAAAGATGAGGAGCTTTACATTTTTATTTGTGTATGTGTTTGAGTATATACCAGTAACATGTGGAAGTCAGAGGACAGTGTGTAGACACTGTTCTCTCCGTTAACCATGTGGGTCCCAGGGATGAAACTCAAGTCCTCACTCAGGCTTGGCAGCAAGCACCTTCACCAACGAGCCATTTGCTGGTCTACAAACAGTTTTAATAAGATTTTCTATTCCAAAACTTGGCTCATCAAAAGTATCAAAAACATAAGGAAAATAAAGGCAGGGCATTCAGTATCAATGTTACTTTTTTTTTCAATGTCTGAAATACTATTATTTGTTCTCATTTATAAATAAATTATACTGCATCTTAAAAACAAATAGTGGATCAAATCATGAAAATTAAGGAAACGAAAAATCATGACATTTGGTGACTATCAAAATTTTACTCATTGCTAAAGTAGCAACCAATTACTTCTCTACTTTGGAAATAGTTATTAGCATGCTGCTTGATCTCCCAGCGGATATGTAAACATAAACAGCCTCTGCTGATAAGGGAGAGGTCTATATTCATCCTTCATAATGCTATCTAACCCTTAGGAGACAGACTGAGAAGGAATAATTAGTGGTGAAACTCTCGTATAGAGCCACGAGCATCACACAAATTGTTCTCCAATCCAAGAGAGCAAAGGGTAGCTTCACAAGAAAGATAAGACCACTTTTAGTAGAAACATTATAAACTGATACCATATCACTTATGAAACCAAAAGGATTTATCATCACTTGAATGGTTAGCCTTGGCTACAAAGGAGTTTGAGGTCATCCTAGGCTACAGAGGGCATGTCACAAAAAAAATTAAAAGGAAAAAAACTAAATAAAACAAAACAAGATAAACAAAAACCAAAAATAACAAAATAAATAAATAAAATAATAAAAAATAAACTACTGAGTTTAATTCAATTCCAAAGGTGCAATCAGCAGTAGTTCTGATCAGATGCCATAAGGAAACGTCTGGAGTTCATATTTGAAGAGTCCTTACTAATGAATGTTTGACTTAAACCTAATCAAAAACTGCCACGTCATTCTTCATGCATCTTCATTACATACTGTTAACAAGCTCAGCTGAAGACAAACACAATACTTAAGCTAACAACAAAAAGGAAAATATCACCTTTAATAAATGGAAAAAGGCCAGGCGTGGTGGTGCACACCTTTAATCCCAGCACTCGGGAGGCAGAGACAGGCAGATCTCTGTGAGTTCGAGGCCAGCCTGGTCTACAAAGTGAATCCAGGACAGTCAAGGATACACAGAGAAACCCTGTCTTCAAAAAACCTTAAAAAAATAAAAATTAAAAATAAATAAATACATAAATGGAAGAAATGTAACTGATGGTGTAGCTGGAAGAAAATCCACTTGCAGACACACACAAACTTAATTCAGCATGGCATAGAGATCTAAATTTCAAACACTTTGGGAGCCCAGGCACACGCACCTTAAATTCAAGGCTAGCCTGAACTACATATCAAAGGGTGTCCAAAAAAAAAAAAAAAAGAAAAGAAAAAAGAAAAATCTAGGGGCAGGAGAGATGGCTCAGTGGTTAAGAGCACATACTGCTCTTCCTGAGGTCCTCAGATTCCCATCACTCTCATCAGGTGGCTTACAACTGCCTGTAACCCCAGCTCCAGAGGAATCTCACACCTCTGACCTCTGTGGACACTTGCGTTCATGTGCACATACCCTCCATACACACATACATATAACTAAAATAATTAAAATAAGTCCTGAAAAAAAACAAAAGTTCCAAGAACTATATTAAAGTTTAGTATACTAAATCCAAATTACTATGTGATGGCGGTTTAGATTTCTTTGGAAACACAGTTGTGTTGAATGAATGTGCAAGGGTTGTAGGAGTGCTTGTCTACAGTTGAAAAACAGACTCACAAAAGGGGCATGCAAATCATCCTGATGACTGTCACCTATAGGGAAAATATTTACATCCTTTGATGGACAGACTCCTGGAAGAGCTCAGGACCTTGGTTAACAGGAAGTACCTCAGAAGGAGGGTATAAGGTTAGCCAATGAGAAAACATCCTGGTGCATAATTAGAGGGAGTATAAAAAATGAAGGCCCACAAACTCAAGGGGGTTTTTTTTTTGCTTGGCCTGGCTTCTCATTGCTGCTTCACTTCAAAAGACTCAAGACAACACTTTGCCGAAAGTTGTGGCTACAGAGACTTGCTGAAGATTGCAGCCCATGTTGGGCTGAGCCCAGGTGACGCCTTGTTTGGAGCCGTAAAAGCCAGTGCACCAAGGCCATCCTCAGAGGGCAGCACCTGCCCCCCATGGGGGTTCGGCTACTTCACACAAACTGAAGAGACTGAGGCTCCAAGCAGGGGTGCGGCAACTGCCATTGAGATACTAGAGCCGGTTAGGCACTGCAGCTACTGCTGCAATTGCTGTGTCCCCATTGGCGGAGTGCAACTGTCCCTGTATATGCTGATTTAGACGGACTGCTGACTAACTGTCCCAAGGACTTGCACTTGAGCATGTCTTCATCTTGGTATCCTTTCTCCTGTGCCTCGGTGGGTTGGAAGGTGTTTAGAGTTATTAAAATAGTTTAAAGACACGCCTTCATTTCTACCTCTACATAAAAAATTAAAACAATGAAAGTGGTCCATGATTTTAAAAATCACGCTATTAAGCTAACTAGGAGGAATAATAACTTGAATTTACCATATTGAAGGGTTGAATAATCCAAAGAACACTGAACTAAATTGACAGCATCAACTTAATAAGACTTTGGCCAAGGCAATACATTTATCTGTTCATAAGTTTCATCACCTGTAAAATTAGGACAGTAGTCTTTGAGTTTATTGTCAACTTTAGACATAATTTATTAAAATTGCCTGGCAGAATATTTGATACATAGTAGATGATCAAGTATGAAAAACAGTACCAAGGAAATTTTAAGAATTATATATACAGGAGTATAATTACCATAACCCCAGAGCACCATTCTCTAGAGAGCCTTAAGATCTAACAACAAGATGGTCAGCGTATGCCCACCCTTGCTTGCTACCCCAGAGAAAGTACATGCAGAATCCCATGAACTCCAGACTAATGATTCAAAATCTTTCCTCAGGTGTCCAGATTAAGATAAATGCAACCAAGGCCCCCAAACTCAATTCTCCCCAACATTTCCCAGCATCTCAGGAAACTGATTAACATTTGCATCACTCTCAAGGCAGAATGTTTGCACCATCCTTAACCCCACCTTAAAGAAAAAAAAGGACAGGACTTCTCTGTGTACACCAGTCTGGCCTCAAACTCAGAAATCCGCCTACCTCTAAATCCCGAGTGCTGGAATTAAAGGTGAGCTCCCCACCACCACCCATCCTTATCACCCCCTCACACCTCATCAGAATACCCAACTTCAAAACAGGTGAGAGAATCCAACGCCACTGGCTCTTTCCTGGCCTAAGGGGCCACTGCTCTTGGAACCTACTATGAAAACCAACTTTTCACTGAGCTCCTGTTTCCCTCACCCATTTTTCAGCCTGATTTCCAAAGGACAGCCCACATGAACTTTTAAAAATTTAAATCATATCATTTACACTTCCTCCCTTCAGGTTTCTGAAAAACGTCACTTTACTGGACTTCTTCCCTGATCAATGTATATTTTTAAGTACTCCCTTCTGCCTGGAAGCTCCACCCTCCTTGTTTTACCGTTGCCCATAATTCATTTCACCACTCTACAAGCCGTTCACACGTTGATTGTCTCCTCCTTAATAGATGTAAATCTCTTGGGGACAAGAAAATTTTCTTCACAGCTATCCTCTCAGCATCTAAAGTACAGGTAGCTTAGGCAGTGCTTCTCAACCTTCCTAATTCTGCAACACTTTAATACAGTTCCTCATGTTGTGGTGAACCCCCAACCATAAAACTATTTGTTTTAATCTTCTACTGTTATGAATCCTGATATGAATATCTGTGTTTTCAGATATTCGTAGGCGATCCCTGTGAAAGGGTCATTTGACACATCCCACTCCATCCCCACAAGGGGTCATGACCTTGCAATTGAGAACTGCTGGGTTAGAGATTAATATTCAAGAAAAATTTGAAAATGTTTAAGTAATCTTAGAATGGTGCTTTTTTTCCCTCCCAGACATATTACTGTTTTATATTACCTAAACACAAAATAAACAAAAGTAAATTAAGGAGTTGCTTAGCCACACCTTAATAATCGCTATTCCAATCAGGCACCTTAATAAAACAGTTCCTAAAAGTCTTAAAGTCAGCCAGGCATGGCAGCGCACGCCTTTGATCAGTTGCCAGAGGCAGGTGGATCTCTGTGAGTTCCAGGCCAGCCAGGGCTACTACACAGAGAAACTCTGTCTCGCAAAACCAAGGGAAAAAAAAAGTCTTAAAGTGAGGTGGAAACCAATTGAGTTAATGTTGCTAAATATTTTGGTGATTTCTGTTCCAGAACAATAATTTCAGAGCAAAGGTAGCCTAAGAACTACCAGGAAGTGGAAGTGGTTCACCATTAATTTAAATGTGGTGGTTTTTCTTCTTCTAATTCCCCTGAGTCTACATCTCTAAACTTCCCCGGGTTTTAAATGAATTCTAATCAGGTTTCTCCTTTTCACACAACCTTCTAGGATTACTTGAAGCAAAATATACAGATATTTTATACCAAAATGCTTTTTAACTCTTAACAAGGCATCCTTATCAAATTAAAGGTTACTCAGTGTGAAGTGGGGACCAATTGCACCATCTCACTTCAGCATGCACGAACAAAATATCTTACAAAAATAAACCTGTTATGCCGGGCGGTGGTGGCGCACGCCTTTAATCCCAGCACTTGGGAGGCAGAGGCAGGTGGATCTCTGTGAGTTCGAGGCCAGCCTGGTCTACAAAGCGAGTCCAGGACAGCCAGGGCTGTTATACAGAGAAACCCTGTCTCGAAAAACCAAAAAATAAAAAAATAAAAAAAAAAAAATAAACCTGTTGCTTAATTCAAAACCCAAGCATGCTCTTCCATTGCTGTATTTTCCATGCCTGACAGCTTTCCTCTCCAAATCAAAAATGTCCTTTTAATTGACGGCTAGCTTATGCCTACATTTTAATAACATTTTATATATAAAGAGCCCCCCCACACTAATCAATTTTCATGTATTATCACCTAAAAGTTATGAAAATGTATTTTAAATCTTCACGTACGGTGAAAAGTATGAAGAAAGCCAGTGTAAACAATGCAGTTTGCTGCACTAACTAGAATAAGCAGCGAGATTGCTGCTTACAAAAACCAATACAATCCAGAATTTCCCAGGTTTGCGGTCCTGGCCCCTACACATGACTCAGAGACTGCTGGTGGCATGGTAACTAGGAGCCATAGCAACAGGCAGCCATGACAACACTGGGCAGCCATGATAATAACACAAGATGCGCCAGTGAGCGTCAAACTTGTCATCAGGACTCAGGAATGCGGCCTACAGTCCAAGAAAAGTGGACAATCTGGGAGTCCAGGGACCTGGAGAACTTTACAGAACATACTCGTGCGCCTCGCCCACTCCTAGAGGTCCTCACCAGAAAAGCAAAGGAGCCAGCAGAGGACAGACCAGAGGAAACTGGTCAAAAGGGCAGCGATGAAGGGGACGGGCACCCGAAGGGCGGTACTCACCAGGGTCGTTCCAGCACAGCGCAGGACCAGCCACCAGCAGGAATGACAGCAGGCGCAACAGCGGGCAGCGCGCGGCTCCTGGGCGGCCGACAGCGGCCACAGCCATGGCGCTGGGTGAAGACGGCGCTCGGCGGCCCGAGGCCCGCTGCGGAAGTGTGCCCGCCGCTGCGCAGCGACCCTGGGGACCAAGAGCTCAAGCAGACCAACTGACCGCAACCAGGCGACTCGGCGTCCTGCACCAGCCAGACGTCACTGCCGCTGCGGCACGTAGGCGTCCGTGATTGGCCGCGTTCTGCCCCGCCCCAGGGCTCCGCCTCTATGTGGGCGGGTCAAGACAGGGCGCTGTCGTGTGGGTGGAGTCTAGGCGCAGCCGATGATAAGTCTGTCTGGCCAGTGTTCGAACGTTCTAAAAGGTTCATTTAGTGCGAAGATGCCAAAGTTTTGGAGGCTAAAAACTTTCTGGAAGGGAAATCGAGGAAGTAGTCTATTAATACTTATATCCAAAATCTCTGTAACCTTTCTGAAGGGCGTTATTTTGCGTGTTGGAGACCGAACGTCGCCCTGCTTTGGAAGTGGTGTTCTACTGCCGTGTACTAAATAAGAATCAGGTGAAAGGTACCAAGGGAATGACATTGTGATTTCAGAACTCGGAACCTTTGCACAATTCCTGAAACATGAAAGCCTTAAGAATGTACAAGAGGCGGATGTGGTGGCGCATGCTCTTAATCCCAGCACTTGGGAGACAGGTCGACAGATCTCTGTGAGTTCAAGGCTAGCCTGGACTACAAAGTGAATCCGGGATAGCCAGGGATACACAGAGAAACCCTGTCTCGAAAAAACTAAAAAAAAAAAAAGTACAAGAGGCCAAGAGGAGATAGTAATGTATATGAATAGATAACCACCCAGACAAAACGTTTCTCTGCGCTTTGAAGTTTGTGAGTCTGAGTTTCTTGGATGCGTTCATCAACAAGTACATGTTGAATGCCTAATAGAACATGAAATAAAATGGCCACTGTTTTAGTCGTGGGAAATACCAAGGTCCTTGTATTCGGGGAAACAGGATGACATAGCACAGGACAAACAACAAAAATAATAGGTAGTGGTGAATTCGTTATCAAAAATATAACAGTAAGCCGGGCGGTGGTGGCGCACGCCTTTAATCCCAGCACTTGGGAGGCAGAGGCAGGCGGATCTTTGTGAGTTCGAGGCCAGCCTGGTCTACAAAGCGAGTCCAGGACAGCCAGAGATATTCAAAGAAACCCTGTCTCGAAAAACCAAAAAAAAAAAAAAAATATATATATATATATATATATATATATATATATATAAAACAGTATAATAGGCACTGGGAGGCAAATTCTGGAAGGGCGGGGCTCAAGAAACAACTTTGAAGCTTGAGACATTAATGATAAAAGAACTCACAAAAAAAGCAGGGATCTAACCATAGCCTGGGCCTTGGTGGATAGCACCCCCTCATTCCTCCACTCTCTTACCACACTCAACCCTCACCCCCTCCTATGTTTTGAGGAGCAATCAGCTATCCACTCAGCCTTTTTAGGTTGAGCATTTAACACACTTGTCAGTACCTACCTGGCAGGTACTGAACTTGGGTAGTGTAGCTACACTGAAGAATTTTTTAATTGGAGGTATAAGATAGGCAAGCAAGGCCAGTGAAGCAAAGTAAGTTTCTGGGGAGCAGAAGAACAGGAAGCAGAATATGGGAGGCTTTGAATGGAACCCAGCAACCTTAAAATACCTCAAAGATAATAGAGAGTTCTGTCCTTAATTGATTGATTTGGACATGAGTGTTAAGTATCCAAGAAAGATGACAAAGTAGACAAAACTTCAAAGTCAGTGTAAGTCTGTCTGCCTTTATTAACGCCATAGAACGAGGTGGGTGGACGTAAAATTCAGACAAGTGGAGGAGGCAGGAATGACCAAGCTATAGGAATATGCTGTATATATATATATATATATCTTGAGTAGAAGATCCTAGAAATAATCTGAAAGGAGATCTATGGCAAAGAAAGAAAGCAAGGAGGGCAGTAAGATGGCCCTACAGATAAAGGTCCTTGGTACATAGTCTTGAGTTTGACCCCTGACACTCATATTTACTGGTTGGTTTTTTGTCAACCTGACAGAAGCTAAAGTCATCTGGGAAAGGGGACGCTCACCAGAGTGGCCAGAAGGCAAGTCTGTGGGAACATTTTCTGGATTAATAATTGATGTGGTAGGACCCAGATCACAGGGGTCGTGCCACAGCTGGGGCAAGTGGCTCTGGGTTTTATAAAAAAGCAAGCTGAGCAAGTCTTAGAGAACAAGCTGTTAAACAGTGTTCCTCCATGATCTCTGCTTCAGTTCATTCTGGTTCCTGCTTTGAGTGCTGCTGCGGGGGCCCTTATAGGGCGATCACCACATAAGGGGGTCCCAGGGAAAAGGTGAGTGCACTGCCCACCCAACTCTCCAGCCATCACTCCGAAGACAAATGGACGCGACAGGGGTAATGTCTAGTATTATCCGTTTTTACAATTACGTCCCCTAGTTTATATCAGAACCAAATGGGTGTTTCCACATGAGGCTACGTGTGCCAATCACATTAAAGGTCATCCTATTACACCACATAACACAAGCCTGGTAACATGGTGATCATGCATTGATCACAAGCACAGAAGTCTTGCTCACCCAATCAGCTATACCCATGATCAGGCTTTAACTCCTCCCCAGCATCTTCCAGCGGGTGCCATCTTAGATATCTCCCACAAGTTATTTTCATTTTCCCAGCCACGAGGCATTTGTCATAAGCCTCCATTTCCCAGGTCCCCACAGAGTGCCTGCCCTGACTTTCCTCAGGGAGGTACTGTGAGCTGTAAGATGAGATAAACTCCTCAAGTTGCTTTTGATCAGAATGTTATAATGACAACAATAAAAAGAAAGCTGGGACAACAAACGAAACAAAAACGAAAGAACTCCATAAAGTTGTTCTCTGACCTCTACATGGTATGCCTCTCCCCACCCACAACACAGAGAGAGAAAAGAATAAAAAAGGGTAAAGGAAAACAAAAAAGGGAAGTAGCAATATTGTGGCTGTAGTTGAGAGAATGCCCGATAATGGCCACTGTTGCTGTAATATTGAACCAAGAACAAAAGTGGCTTTTGGTTTTGCAATGTAGAATCACCTAATTACCCTTACAAGAAAACTTCTGTTATTTGAACCTCCATCATGTGCCATTTATAGTTCTAGACGGTGTTAAAAACATGAAAGGGTGCCGGGCGTGGTGGCGCATGCCTTTTATCCCAGCACTTGGGAGGCAGAGGCAGGCGGGTCTCTGTGAGTTCAAGGCCAGCCTGGTCTACAAAGTGAGTCCAGGACAGTCAGGGCTGTTACACAGAGAAACCCTGTCTGGAAAAACCTAAAAATATATATATATATATGAAATGGTGTCCCAATTTATATTTTAATGGAAACTGAGCCAAATAAATAATGGGTGTCCTGAAGAAAGCAGGTGATATAGTATTGCCATAATAAACAGGATGTTAGATTGTTAGATAAGCTCTTTCAGCAGCCAGGTGGAGCTGGGATTTAAATCATGTGAACCTAGGGAGGGGGTGGGTTCCTTTCCTCCTCTCTATTGGCGCAATGTAGAACATTTCTGTGACCTAATATGTTATGGAAGAATGTGTCTACACAGCAAACAGTTCTCAACTGGACACCACTCTGCTCTCCTAAACATCATTTCAATTCTGATACATCTGCTGGAAGATAGTGTCAGATCTCATAGGTTCAGGGATAAGTATACACAAGTAGCCCACACTTCAGGTGCCTGTCTCAAATCCCACGTGGTGCTATAAGATTCACCACCTGTAAACCAACTCTTCTATGATACACACACATTCAATGCAAATATATCTGGAATGTGCTTCAGAATAAAAATTTGTTAAAAATACGGAGGAGGGGACATAGGTAGGGAGAATAAATAAAGTAACATTAACCAATTGTTGATAACTGAAAATTCCTTATGGTATATATGACTTCATGATACTATTGTTGGTACTTTTCATATACAGTATTTAAAGTTTTCCATAATAAAAGTTTTTTTTTTTTTTGGTTTTTCGAGACAGAGTTTCTCTGAATATCTCTGGCTGTCCTGGACTCGCTTTGTAGACCAGGCTGGCCTCGAACTCACAAAGATCCGCCTGCCTCTGCCTCCCAAGTGCTGGGATTAAAGGCGTGCACCACCACTGCCCGGCTAATAAAAGTATTTTTAAACAAAAACTAAAAACTTTTCTGTGCTTTGTGTGAGTGGTCTGTAAGAATGAGAATGCCCAGCTAACAGTGATGAAAAGATAATCAGATGCATCTCTTTTAAGGAATTATTTATACATACATTTGAGTGCTTGCCTGTATGTATGTGCACCACATGCTGGCCTGGTGCACCCAGTGACCAGAAGATGGCATTGGAGCTCCTGCAACTAGAGTTACAAGTGAGTGTAAGCCACTGTTGTGAGTTCCATATCCTTTGCAAGGGCATCACAGGCTCTTAACCACTGAGCTATCTGTCCAGCCCCAAACATATCCTAAAGCGCTAGATGCACAACAGCTGCGCGCTAAACAAGAAGTCTCTCCTCTCCTCATCTCTGTCGCTTAATTTCAGAGGTTAGGAAGTCATGAGAAGTAACAAGGATTCACTATTATATGAAATGCTTAAAGAACATTTAAACTATGTGATGTTAGCAAACATGAAAGATTCACTTGAAAAACTGAAGCAAGCTCTTAGCTGTCTTCCCTTTTGGGGACAATGATTTTTCAAGCCATAGTTTGCACAGCAGTGGTTCAAGATGCGTCGTAAAATTTTAGGATTCTAGACTTTGCCCACAAAAGTTCCTAACTCAGATAATGTAGAGTGTGGGAGTTTAAAAAGCATCCAAAAGAAAATTGTGTTATAAATGATCTTTGAATACGGTATTTGAAAACACCATTTTTAAGGTCTTAAGTTTCCGGTCCCCAGGCAGTTTCAGGCAACCAAATTAGTCATTTGAGTGATGAGTGGCACTGTTGGTTTTTTTTTGTTCAATTGGTTGGTTTTTGTTCCTTAGACTAAAATAGACCTTCATGTGGTTATTGTGGTGTTTTGTTTTGTTTGAATTTTTGCTACAAAGACTGAATCTCCTGGGAAAGTTAAATGTCCTGTAATTTCTGTGACTATGGGTGCAAAAGTATATAGAACCCTCTAACCAGATACATCCAGTCCGAGTTTCCCTTTAATGTTGTCAGACATCTAATGCTCAGTACATCTGTATTCAAAATAAATTAGGGAACACAATTTAAGCCCAGGTGCTCCCTGGAAGCTTCCCCACAGAGTACTTTTCTTAATGTGTTTTTCCTCGGAGTCTAGATACAAGCCCTGAGATGTGAACCCAACACTTTCTGACCACAATCATCACCAATGGTCAGCAATGTGCACAAAACCATTCCTGCTTTCAAAGATGGAACACCATAGAACAAAAGGAGAGCAGGCATTGTGGTGACATCTGAGACAGAATCGTTGACTTCTCCACAATTTTATGTCTGAGTGCACAATGCCAGAAACAGTAATGAGCACAATGTGGAAATGTCAGAATCTATTGAATAATAATAAATTCACAAAGTTTAGTGACTTCCTTTCTCAAAATGATTACTTTGTGCGCATTGGTGGTGTGGCTGTATGTATGTCTGTGTGAGGGTGTCAGATCCCCTGGAACCGGAGTTACAGACAGTTGTGAGATGCTATGCAGGTCCTGGGAATTAACTTGAGTCCTCTGGAAGAGCAGCCAGGGCTCTTAATCACTCAACTATCACTCCAGCCCAAGTTTAGTGATATGTGTGTGTGTTTGTGAGTGTGTGTATGTATATGTATGTATGGTTTTTCGAGACAGAGTTTCTCTGTGTAACAAGCCCTGGCTGTCCTGGACTCGATTTGTAGACCAGGCTAGCCTCCCAAGTGCTGGGATTAAACATGTGTGCCACCACCCCCAGCTAAATTTAGTGATTTCAATGGCAATAATTTGCCATGATATCTGCCTACCTTGGTATCTTGAACTAGGTGAATTCAAGTTTTTTATTCTAGTCTTAATTACTAATAGTAGCTCAAACATCACAAAGCATACAGAAATACAATTATGTGCCTTTATACATATACATGGATCACAGAAGAGGCTGAAGCAAAGTTAAAATGGTCTCAGGAGTGCACAGCGTGTGTGTTGCTAAGACTATGAAGCAGACCGGTGCTAGTGGAAGTCAGTCGGCTTTGGGTATGA
>CAJQZJ010032150.1:4397676-4421339 GCA_907164525.1 Lophiomys imhausi | reverse complement strand
CAGTCGGCTTTGGGTATGAAGCTGACCGGTGCTAGTGGAAGTCAGTCAGCTTTGGTTATGAAGCTGCAAAATCAGCTGCAGTGTGAGCAAGCCAAACTGGATCCAGGGCAGGAAATGGAGGATCAGGTCCAGTTCCCAGCAGCTTAAGAGGTGGACAGGCAGGTGGACAGGCGGGCAGTAGAGTAGGCTGGGTCAACAGTGGGAAACAGAGTCAGGAAGTCCTTGGTTCTTTTCACACACACATCAGGTATTCTATGGTTGGTATAGAGCCAGACCATCATCACAGTGTTAAAAATCCAACACTTTATGGAGTTTAGGTAAGAGTTACACTCTTTCCAGTCTTTTATGACCCATATATTCCTGATTTTCCTGATATGATCTTAATATACCCATGTGTTCCTATCTTCCAGTTTCAATTCTCCCCAATAAACTTATAGGGTGACTCCTTTTCAATCTGTGTAAGTACAAATTCCAGAAGTTATTGGATAGGGCCTACAACAGCCAGCCCTTACTAAACCCGTTGGCTTCTCTTCTCTCCAACTTTCCAAGCTCCCTGTTCCATTTGTTGGCAAAGTGTACCTTCTACTCTACCCCCAAGCCACACACAAACTCACTTTGTCTTTCCATTAAGAGAAATCTGTCAGATCAAACCAAAGGACTATTTCCCACCTTTCCTAATTCCTAGATATTTCTGGGATGAAGGTTTTCTCTGCCTTCTCGGCTTCAACAACCGAGGCCTGGATATAAAGCAGTCATAGGGCAGATTTAAAGGGGAAAGTGTATTTCCAATGTTTATCAAGGCTGGAAAGCCAAACTGGCTAGGTCTGAGAGCATACACTGCATTTTAACAAGGGCGATACATTTTGGGAAAGTGACTAGGTGGAAGAAGTTTGGGCTTTCGGGGGAAACTAAGGAAAGATAAGGGCTAGTTTTGTAACATTTCTACAAACTCCAATTGCTGCTGCTTACAGAGACAGACAGCTGTCTCTTCCTCAGAAATGAAGATATTTACAAATGGGAAAATTTGTGTTGCAAATACCTTTTTATGTAACACGGAAGTTCCTGTTACCTTTACAGGTTACAGAAAAGAGGAGAGCAACCAATTTCTCTTCTCTCTTTTTTTTTTAATTGACTTCAGCTAAAGTAATCTTTATGCAGTAGTGCTGTTTTTTTGGAATGGAGATCCTTCACATTACCGATTATCTTCGTTGCACTTTGAGTTTTTTCCCTTTCTAGTCTGCAAACAACCCGAGGGCAGAAACTACACCTGGTTTTGCTCATCCTAATGCCTACCGGCTTCCCAGCATATGATACGTGGGAAGCTTACATAAATATATTGGATCTCTGCGGGGCGCCCCGCCCCCATCCCTTTTGTCACCAAGAAGAGACTCCCAAGAGGAGGCATCTTCATTATCCCCAGCCAGGACTCGGCCCACTGCACCCAAATGGGAACGGAGAGGGCTTCCCCGGGGTCCCATCTGGGTAGGAACCCGAGGACCGAAGCAGAGACTACCCATCGCCCGTGCCACAGACTGCCTGGTGGGAGGAGAAGTGGGCTCGCTGTGCAGAACGTGAAGTGACCCCGCAAAAGACATCGCCCGCCCGCGTTTTCACACTCTCTCCTCCCGGGACCGCAGAGACTTCGGGCCGGAGCCGCCTCCCCGGGCCTGCCGGAGAACCACAGGCCAGCCCCGCACGCCCGGGCCGCCCCGCAGCCACCGAGGAAGGAGGCCGGGCCCAGACCGGCCTCGCGCGGTCCCCACGCCCCCGCGCGAGCCGCCGGCGGAAGTGCAGCGTGCACTTCCGGGTGTTGTCTGGCCGCCGCCGCCGCCGCCGCCGCCGCGCATCTCGGGTCTCCCGGCCACCGCCCGGGTCGGGGAGCCAGGAACGACGTCACCGCCATGGCGGGCATCAAAGGTGGGCCTGGGGCGCGGGCCGCGGGGCCGGAGCCGCGGGGGTGGGGCGGGGCGGCGTGGGGAAGACCCAGCCCGGCTCCCCTAGCGGTCGCGCTCCGCCCCTGGACCAGAGCCCGACCACCCGGCCACCGACGCGTTCCGCGCGAGTTTGCACCCAGAGACATTTGAGGGCTGCGGTCGGGGAGGATGCCCCCGCACGGCAGACCAGGGTGGTTTCCCACGCGAGGCACGAGCGCGGTCCTCTCCGAAGCCTGGGCTCTGCGTCCACTCCGGGATCCCGGTGCACCATCTTTCCCTGCCTGTGAAGTCCGATGCATCTTGACCACTCGGCGTTTGTACGGTGCAGCAGAGCCCGGATGCCAACCCAAAGTGCTTCTGGCTTCCTTTCCCCACAAGTGCACGTTGACACTTTTTTTTAAGTTGTGATTTTTTTTTTTAAGAAGATAAGGCAACTTACACCTAGTTGAAAGATTACTTGTATGCTCGTGGGTTTTCTTTAGAGAGAGGGGATGTTGCGTTCTTTAGAGAGATAAAAGTATTGCTCAGTAGTCTTGCCCCAGGGGCTAGAAGCAAAGTTTTTTTGTTTACTTATCAGCGGATCACTTTGATTTCTTGACCTGCTTTGTAGAAGAGACAGCCTACAAGGAAGTAAAAACACAGTTGGTTTGTGGTACCTCCCTCCACCTCAACGGTTAGGGCAACTTTGATTGAGTTTTTTCCCGGGGTCACATTTTCTTGTGTCTCATTTATTCTCGGTGCCTGAAAAATACTTCGTTTCTCATATAGAATCTTGTCATCTGAGCAGCTAGGAAACTTTCGGAACTCATTTTGAACTATAATAGACCCTTTCAAATGCTAATGTGAGCGGAAGTTATTGTAAAATGCTGTCGGTTTTTTTTTTTTTTTTTTAGGATGTTGCCTGTGTTCCTCTTCCCATTTCTTCAGTGTCATTAATGAGGGACTCTTAAAAAAAGAAAATAGCTTTGTGAGTCTCCAAATCTGTGTAATGTTAAGCTAGGTGACCGTGACTTCGGCTGAATTCTATTTACTTTTTAAAGGTTTCAATGGATTTTAAAGTTATGATCGTTTATCAAGACATTCCTTCCTGTTGGTCTTTATATTAAGGAGTGTTGCTGTAGAGATCATTGCATATATCCTGAGCCAGTTGCCTGATATTGTGTAGTAAATTATGTTCTCTGCTAACTGCCAGGCTGGGGAACTTGGCCCCTTCACCTATGTCTTTGTAGTCACACAGAACCATCATCACCCAAAGAGTTCTCTAGAGAATTTTTGCTAAGTAATTGGGCTGTTCCGTCCCTGGCCTGCAGGCTTTGGGAGTAGAAACCACACGCCTGTATGTTTCATCTTCCAAATGTTACATCACTGAGTTACTGTATGACCTCTTACCTTACTGGTGCATCACTTAAGATACCGTTTATATAAAATAAGCCACCTGGTTGCCAGCATCATGAGACTAAAGACACATTACTGGTTTGGGGAGCACTTTCAAGCAGTTTATTTACACTTGTCAGCTTTTATCTGTGACAACTTAGAGACGAGCTGTGTCACATGCAGTTGGTTTTGAACATCTTTTAAATATTGAGTATTGAATCCATGGAAATATGACCCTAGGGTATCTTGATTTTCCCCCAAACAGTTCCATGGGGCTTGCTTTTTTCGTATGTGAGTGCTTGAAAGGAATTGGGTCTTGTATAAATAAACGCATCGGTTATTTTATGGGCTGGAGAGACGGCTCAGCGGTTAAGAGTGCTTACTGCTCTAACAGAAGAGCCAAGTTCAGGTCCTAGCTTGGGAGTTCCAGCACACACACCTCCCCCAGCTGCTCACAAAAGCCTGTAACTGCAGCTCAGTAGGCACCTCACTGACACACACATACCCATAATAAATATTTGAAAATAAGAATTTTCTTACAGTATTGTTATAGTAGTTATAATAGGAGCTTGAGTTTTAATTGTTTCAGTACTGGATTTGGTTCCTTGATTTTTTTTTTAAGTCTTTTAAGTTAACTTTGTGTATTTGCTTTTTGAAGACATTAAATAATCCAGGCTAACCTGGAACCTACTCGTGACTTGCCTTGGCCCTTCTTAGTAGGATCATAGACTTGGGGCATCACACTCAGATTCTCATTGCCCCCCTTTTGGTCCTCCCTCTTCATTTAGCTAAGCTTTCTTGGTTGGTTGCTTTTGTTTTGTTTTCTTTCTTTCTTTGTTTTTGTTGTTGTTGTTTCCAGATAGGATTTCACTTGTAGCCCTGCCTTTGCTGGAATTCTCTGTTGACCAGACTAGCCTCAAACTCAAAGATCCACCTGCCTCTGCCTCCCAAGCCCTGGGATTAAAGGTGTGCACCACCACTGCCCTGCCCAGCCCTTTTAAAAAAATTTTTTTTAATTTTTTTTGTTTTTCAAGACAGGGTTTCTTTGTGTATCCTTCACTGTTCTGGACTCACTTTGTAAACCAGGCTGGCCCTGAACTCACAGAGATCCACCTGCCTCTGCCTCCCAAGTGCTGAGATTAAAGGCATGCACCACCACACCCGGCCATTACAGACAGCTGTGAACTGCCATATGGTGCTGGGATTTGAATCCTGGTCCTTTGAAAGAACAGCCAGTGCTCTTAACCGCTGAGCCATCTCTCCAGCCCCCTTTTTAAATTTTTGTTGTAAGGGGTAAAATATACAGTGGTATCTCTTGGAGGTAAACACCTCTCCTGCTGGGTTTGGAAGACACATCCCTGTGCATCTCCAGTCCCTGGCACACATTGGAAAATCCCCACCCCAGAATCCCCTGCCCCACTGTCCTGACAGGAAAAGGTGTCTTCTCTGTATCCTCCTCCCATTAGCTCAGCCTCTGTTCTTCACTCAAAAGTTAAGACTGCATTAAAAGAATTTGGATCTTGCCGGGCGTTGGTGGCGCATGCCTTTAATCCCAGCACTTGGGAGGCAGAGGTAGGTGGATCTCTGTGAGTTAGAGGCCAGCCTGGTCTACAAAGTGAGTCTAGGACAGCCAGAGCTGTTATACAGAGAAACCCTGTCTCGAAAAACCAAAAAAAAAAAAAAAAAAAAGAATTTGGATCTTATTTTCTAAGAATATAACTGTTGGAGGCAGGAGCTCAGCAATTAAGAGCACTTGCTGCTCTTGCAGAGGATCCAGGTTGGGTTCCCAGCACCCACATGAACTCATAGTAATTGTAACTCCAGCCCCAGAGGATCCAACATTCTCTTCTAGTCTCTGCAGACACCAGGCATAACCATGGTGCACATACATACATACAGGCAAACCACCCATATACTTTTTTAAAATCCATTTTAAAAAAGAATCTAAATGTGTGTTCAGTGTCACAGAGTAGAGCTCCACTCAGACATTAAGGTCCCCCGGCTTCCTCTTGTTGAGATAACTACAAACATTCTTTTAAAAGAAAGGCTTTTCAAGCCGGGCGGTGGTGGTGCACGCCTTTAATCCCAGCACTTGGGAGGCAGAGGCAGGCGGATCTTTGTGAGTTCGAGGCCAGCCTGGTCTACAAAGTGAGTCCAGGACAGCCAAGGATACACAGAGAAACCCTGTCTCGAAAAACCAAAAAAAAAAAAAAAGAAAGAAAGGCTTTTCTTCTCTGCCTTACTTAGAATGTTTCCCCAGCCTCCTGTAGGGGGGCAGTTGCTGACTGCACAGGGGTCTTTCATCTACCTATCTACGTCTAATTTATTTCAGTGCGGGGAAAACAAAATATCAGACTTACAAAGTCTCACATCATAAGAGACAATAACAGTGGTTACTGTGGGGAACCTTCCTGAGCTCTAACTTCCGCTTGGAGCACAGGAACAGTTTAGAAATAGAACTGAGCATGCGTCTTCCCTTTGCTTTTTCTTTCCTTACAGAATCTTGACGTGTAGCCCACACTGGCCAGAACTCCCCTGGATACCTGATCCCCCTGCCTCACCCTGCTGAATGCTAAGCGTAGATCACCATACCTGGCTTTAGATTTTGTTTTATTTGTTGTTTCAGTGGGTCAGTTGTTTTTGGTTTGGCGACTTGTTGGTTAGTTGGTGTCTCGTGCCCTCAAGCTTGCTATGTATGTAGTCCAGGATCACCTTGAACTCTGATGATGTCTGCTTCCTCCAGTAGAACAAGTTATCCCAAGTAAACGACTTCTGACAAATTCTGGGTCCTCTATATAGTATTTACAGTGGTGAATTTAGCTGTTTGACAGCTGCATTTCAGACAGTACAGGTGTTCTTTCTTCCGAATGTCATTTTAAATAGGGACTTGCTTACTTTTGCTTTTTTAGATATAGTCTTTTTTTTTTCTCCTTTTTTTTTTTAACATAGGATTTTCTGTGTAGCCCTGACTGTCCTGGAACTCACTCTGTAGACCAGGCTGGCCTCAAACTCAGAGATACAACTGTCTGCCTCCTGAGTGTGTGCCACTGTTCTGTCTGGGTCTTGAGACCCCAAAGACCACCTAGAAGTCAACTCCAATGTAAATACATGAGGGTTGTTTATTCAAGCTCAGAGCTTGGACTCTCAACACTCACTGACACAGCAGTTCCAGTTGAGAGCCCCCAGACCCAAAAGTACAGAGTTTATATACAGACTCAGACAAAGAAGCAGGTTCTTTACCATATGATTGGATGACATTTGGGTAGCTAGTCATGTCCATTTATGATTAGTTCATTGTTACTGACTGACTCACCAGCTGCGGTTAGTCAGCTTGACCATCAGAAAGTTTGTTTAGACTTTTTGGGTGCTTTCTCAGAGTGAGCTGTCTGGTGATAACGAGGGAACACCCCTGGAATACAAGGTCGGGTACATTTTGCTGTTGTTCTGGAACTGGAGGTCAGCTCTGAGTCAAATTTAATACAAAATGGAATCCCTTTTTTGAAGATGGATTCAGTCAGGCTCCACACCACTACCTCCCAGCAGTCTTTCTCAATTATAGAAAGAAGAACTGAGTTAAATAAGTTATTGAGGTAACTAGTTAGTAGCCAGTAGGGGCCAGGAAACAGTGCTGTCCCATCCCTGTCCCTGTGTCATCCTGTCATGTGTGCCTCCATCCCCCACCCACCCCCACACCTCTAGGAGGCTACATTCATTCTACAATTGTTAGTGTTTAAGCTGGGCATAGACTCCTGGGTGTCAGAAACAGAAAAGGGACATTTGGGAAGGAAAGAAGAATAGCAGTCAATTTAGAATTGCAACTGTGGGGCTGAGCAAGGAGCTGCATACAGTTGAAGGCCTCTTTCTTCTTCCCTCAACTGTCTTCCTAGTTGTTGCCTCATCAAAGATGCCTTGTCAGGAACCTGCATTCCCACTCCTTACCTTACCAGCTTGTATTCATCACTGGACATTTGTTTTTTTAAATCTTTAACTTCTTCCAGAATTCATGTTTACTGAACAGTGTTCAGTGTCACTTTCTCATTAATTCCTTTGTGTTTATTGTGCACCTACTGTATGCCAAGCACCACAAAAAAAATTCCTGAGAATACAGAGATAAATAAAATAAACAGAAATTCTTTTTTTTTTTTGGACAGAGTTTCTCTGTGTAGCTTTGGCTGTCCTGGACTCACTTTGTAGACCAGGTTGACCTTGAACTCACAGAGATCTGCCTGCCTCTCAAGTACTGGGATTAAAGGCGTGCGCCACCACACATGGCTCAGAAATTCATTCTTAGAGGATTCTCATCTTTGCAAGAGACCATAAGTGAGGTCCACGGACACATACCCAGTTCAGCAAACAAAAACCACCACGTCCACATCTGGCTGCACGGTTATCCCACAGATCCAAGGATTTAGGAAACCAGAAACAAAGTAACTGATTCTGTAAACTGTTTAAAGACTAACAACATTAAGTGATTACAATAATTAACTAAAGCAGATGGCTACTGTGAAGTCTATACAGTAAATCTCTTTCATTTCCTTAAAAAGATAATAATAATAATAACAACAACAAGCCAGGCATGGTGACATATGCCCTCCTTAATCCTAACACTTGAGTGGCAGAGGCAGGTAGATAGCTGTGAGTTTGAGGCCAGCCTGGTCTACAAAGCAAAGTCCAGGCCAGCCAGGGCTACACAGTGAGACCCTGTCTAAAAATAATTAAAAAGAAAAAGCATCTGGGCTGGAGAGATGGCTTAGAAGTTAAGAGCAGTGGCTGCTCTTCCAAAGGTCCTGAGTTTAGTTCCCAGCACCCACATGGTGGCTCACAACCATCTATGTGAGCCCATCTGATGCCCTCTTCTGACATATAGGTAGGTGTACATGCAAATAGAGCACTCGTATACATAAATAATAAATAACATAAATAAACTACACATACTCTTGGGCAACTTTTCTTTCAGTTTTGTGCTTTTGTGTTTCTGCTTTCTTGAGGCTTTTCTGTCCCTCTCTCCTCCCCCGCCCCTTCCCTTTGTGTGTACTTTTGTGTTTGTTTTGGTGAGGCTTTTCTGGCCTCTTTGGTGGGAATAATGAGTGTTATGTGTAGAGGTCAGAGGACAACTCAGAGTTGATTTTCTCCTTCCACTTCCATGTGGATTCCAGGAATTGACCTTGGGTCATCAGCCTTGTGTGGCAATTGCTTTACTCACGTATGGATTAAATAGAATGTTCATGGGGGGGAATCGGATTAACTCTGCATGCCTTAATAGTTCTGAGAAACAGAGCCAGTAATTGGGGTGTGCGGTATGTGTTACCAGTAGGTCAAAATTGATATACAGGTTAAGTGTCCCTTTTGGGAGCATCTGGAACCAAATGTATTCCAGCTTGTGGATCTCCTCAGATGTGGGAATATGTGAATGTTCATAATAAGATATTTGGGGTGCAGGACACATTTGAGTCAGGGTTTCACTATGTATCCCTGACTGGCCTGGAACTCGCTATATAGACCAGAGTTCCACCTGCCCCTGCCTTCCTAGAGGTGAGATTAAAGGTCCATGTCCCCAGGCCTGGCTGACATCCCAGACTTAAAGCCATTCCAGGGATTGAGGAGGGTGCTCAGCCTCAAATGCGTAGTGTTTTTGAGGATGCCTTTGAAGCTTATTCTGAAACTGATTGGCATTGGGGAGACAGTTTGCATTTTGTGTTGGTTTTTGAGATCGGATTTTATTTACCCTGTAGCTCAGGCCGACCTTTAGCTTGTAGTAATCCTCCTCACTCATCCCTCAAATGCTGAGATTAACAGTTCACTTTTGTTGTTTGTTTGTTTATTTGTTTTGTTGGTTTTGGAGAGAGGGTTTCTCTGTGCAGCCCTGGCTGTCCTGGAACTGGTTCTGTAGACCAGGCTGTCCTCAAATTCAGATATCCACCTGCCTCTGCCCCCAGGTAACAGGTCACTTTTCACCACTCAACTGTTGAGGGGAGGTGGAGTTTATCTCACTTCCAGGATTACAAATAATGCCCAGACTGGTGTGAGAACATAGACGGCACTGTTGTAGCTTAACTGATTGGTTTCTCTGGGACTTTTGTTTGTTTTGCAGCTTTAATTAGTTTGTCATTTGGAGGAGCAATCGGGCTGATGTTTTTGATGCTTGGATGTGCCCTTCCAATATACAAGTACGTATTTTTTTTCTTTTTGAAGTGTTTAAATGTAAAATCCTTCTAATAAAGGTTTTAGCATGCTTTGTTTTCTGCAATACAAATAAGGCAGAGAAATGTTCATTTACTAACATAATCCTTTTCTGAAGGTCATCACTTAAAGTTTATTTGTAAAGAATAAAATACCAAGTCAGAGAGATTTTTGCCTCTGTAATGGCCTGGTGACAAAAATGGCCTGCTGTCCACTGATAATACACCAACAAAATCTAAAACATCTTTTTGCAGAAAATAGCATAGGCAGCTTCTGAACACAGCTGTAAGTGATTCTTTCCCTAGAATAGGAAAATTTTTATACTGAGACATATTATCCCATTGTGTAGCCCAGGCCACCCTCACTCTCAGTTTGCCTGTTCCAGCCTCCCAAGTTCTAGAATTTCAGGTATTCGTCACTATGCCCAGTGTAGAAAGCTTTTTAAATTAATGTTTAAGTAACTTAGTTTTCAAAAGAGTAGAAGTGGACCACAAACATGGAGTGAGAATTGTGTTGCTGATAAGCACATGAAAACATACTGAATCCCATTCACCCCTACATGAAATCTCCCGTTGAGGATTAAAGGAAGTAGGTGGGCAGGCTGGGTGGGTGCCAGCAGGGATAAAGACTGGGCTGGGGTTTAGGAAGTGAGTAGTTGCTGTTTCTTGGAACTAGTTTGCCTGTATCTTGTAGGTCCTCCAGCTGGCCCTCCCCTTATTAGAAATCCTCAACAAATCCACTTGCAAACGCTTGCAAAGATACATGTAAGAATATTGCTATTCACAGTTGCCATTTCTATAACAGCAAGAATGGAGAATGATGACATCACAAGTACTATCCAAAGCTAAAGCTAAATTATGGGGCGAGAGAGATGGCATAGCAGATAAAGCACTTGCAACGGAAACATGAGGACCTGAGTTCAAATCCTCAGACCCCATGTAATAGCCAAGTGTGGGAGCACATGTCTGCAATTCCAGTGTTCTTCTCATGAGAGGGAAATGAAGACAGAAGATCAGTAAGCTTTGCAGGTCAGGATAGCCTGGTGTACATACCAGCTAACAGAGACCTTTTTAAACAATGAGATAGGTAAGAATTGACACCCAGAGTTGTTCTCTGACATCCATACACCGTGGCACATGAGCTCCTGCATTCATACACACACACATTAAAATACAGAGGCTGGAGATATAGCTCAGCCAGTAAAGTGCTTGCTGTGTAAGCATGAGGACTGATTTCAAGACCCCAAAACCACATGCAAAAGCAGCATGTCTTTGTTTGCAGTCCCAGTGCTAGGGCAGTGCAGACAGCCCAGCCTGTTCGGCAACCCTCGGCCAGTGAACAGCCCTGTCTCAAACAAAAGCAGATAGTGTCTGAGGAGGAAGTGCCCAAGGTTGTTCCCTGACCTCCATACCAGTGCATATAGATAGACATACCCATGCACACCAATGCATATAGACATACACACACTAAAAAACGAATTAAATTATTGCATATCCTTCTGCAATCCTTGTGGCAATATTAATTACCCATAAGGAATGAGGAAGGACTATAATCTATAAATGCTATTATATAGAGTTTCATGTGGTTGAGTTCATATGGAAGGTCCACAGGAAGCCCCTTAGAGAGGCGAAAAAACAAAGTAGGGGTTGAAAAACTTTTGTTTTTTAATTTTTTGTGTTTCTATAGTGTTTGAATTTTGTTTTTTGTTTTGATTTATTTGTTTGTTTGTTTGTTTTGTTTTTTGAGACAAGGTTTCTCTGTGTAATAGCCCTGCCTGTCCTGGATTCACTTTGTAGACCAGGCTGGTCTCTAACTCACAGAGATCTGCCTGTCTCTGCCTCCCAAGTGCTGGGATTCAAGGCATGCACCACCATGCCCAGCTAAATTTTCTTCTTAAGCATATACTCCACTTATAATTTTTTTGCTTTCTTAAAATGTTTTGGAAAAGATCAAGAAAAATATACAGGGGTTGGAGAGATGGCTCAGTGCTTAAGAACACTGGCTGCCCTTCCAGGGGACCCGGGTTCCATTCCCTGCACCCACATGGTACCTTACAACCATCTGTAACTCCAGTTCCAGGGGATACAACACCCTCTCCCTGCCTCTTTTGGAACATTCATGCAAAACACATAAAAATAAATCTTTTTAGCCTGGCAGTGATGGCGCACATCTTTAATCCCAGCACTGGGAAGTAGAGGCATACAGATCTCTATATTCAAGGCTAGGATGGTCTACAAAGTTCCAAGTCACAGAGAAACCGTGTCCTTAAAAGCAAAACAAATAACAAACAAACAAATTTTTAAAGAAAACATAACAGATAACTCTGGAAAATCACCACTGTGTATGACATTAAGCTTGTCAATGTTAAAGACCATTTGTTTCTTGTAAAAAAAAAAAATTAATAGACTGTTAGAACATGACAAAGTGGTGGAAGGAGTTTCTCTCTCCCCTTCACACAGCTTCCTTCACTGCAGTTGCCAAAGCCAGAAAACGACCTCAACCCAAGCACGGTTAACGACAAACTAAGAACTTTGTTTTGCAATACTGTTTTCAGTTATATCCCATATTTTGATTTCAATTAAGGGAAGCATGGGTATTTTTTTTTTTTTTTTTGGTTTTTCGAGACAAGGTTTCTCTGAATATCTCTGGCTGTCCTGGACTCGCTTTGTAGACCAGGCTGGCCTCGAACTCACAAAGATTCGCCTGCCTCTGCCTCCCAAGTGCTGGGATTAAAGGCGTGCGCCACCACCGCCCGGCTGAGAAGTATGGGTATTTTTAACATTACTATAATGCAGGATGTCAAAGGTGTGGATCTTTAATTTTAAAGGTTTTTGTGTAAATATTCTTGTTTTCAGTATTCCCCCTTATAAACTAAAGGGAATTTTTTTTGCCCTTAATTTATAGGGCATTTTCTCAGTAGACATTTTTAATATTGTGCCATAATTGAACCCAGGGTTGAAGTGACTGCACCCTTCTCACATGAGCTTGTGGCTTTGTTTCTCAGCTGTAGTCTGATACCTTGTAATACTCCTTTGGTCTTTAAACAAAAGCATATTTTGTGTGTTGGAAATCAACCTAGCTGGCAAAAACGACATTAACTCCCTTTTCTTTCCTAGCCAATACTGGCCCCTCTTTGTTCTGTTCTTTTACATCCTTTCACCCGTCCCATACTGCATAGCAAGAAGATTGGTGGACGACACAGATGCCCTGAGCAACGCGTGTAAAGAGCTCGCCATATTTCTCACAACAGGCATTGTTGTCTCAGCTTTTGGTCTCCCTGTTGTGTTTGCCAGAGCACATCTGGTAAGTTGCCCTCTCCTGTGAAGGCTTTCACATCAGACTGTCCACTCTTTTCTTAAAACTTTTGTTACACAAAAGAGCAATGTAAGACATTAGGATGTAGAGGACAGATAAAGACCTCAGCTCTCTGTTCTTGCCATCAGGTTCAAACCACCGGAGGGCGTGGCTTGGGTCCACAGCAGAGAGGGCACAGTAACTGCTCCGAGTCCATGGTTGGGCCTGCCCTGTAAAACTGAAACAGTGGTTCTCAGCCTTCCTAATGCTACGACCTTTTCAGACGATTCCTCTTGTGAGAACCCCCAACCATAAAATAATTTTCATTGCTACTTCATAACTAATTTTGCTACTGTTACGAATTGCAATGTAAATATCTGATATGTAGGGTATGTGATATGTGACCCCCCTGTGAAAGGGTCCTTCGACCTTCCCCCACAGGAGTCATGACCCACGGGTTGAGAAGCACTGAACTAAAGCACAGAGGTATGGAAAGGTTGTCCCCTGCAGTTGGGAAGTATGAAGGAGAAGAAAGGCAGGCTCAGCACCCACAGTCACACCTCCGGCTCTGGAGAGGTAGAGACACACACACACAGTTACTCCCTCTGCCCTTTCAGAGAAAGCACAACCATGTTTTCATTACTGGTGCTTAGAGTTCACTCTCTGCTCTAAACGAGATTTTGAGACTAAGAGTAACTTCCTTTGTAAACAATAATTGCAGAATCCCATGTGGCACCAGGGATCCAGGGGCAGGGTGCATCCTAGATGCACAGGGTCCCTGGGAAGGACCCTTGGGACTGCAGACAGAGCCGAAGGAAGCTACAAGGGTCGTCATCAAAGCTAAGCTTGTTCTGGGATAATTGTCCTCTCCTAACTGTACTTTTCAATCAATCAGTGGCAAATAAAAACACAAAGAGTGTGGCATGTTGTACTATGAAAATCAATACAAGTCACATTACTTAAGATGGTGGTACACAGAGATCTTACAATGCTCAATACACAGTGTTGATTTGCCCCTCATTGCCTTTGCCTTGCACGACTGCTGACTGTGTCTTTCTTCCTGCCGCAGATTCAGTGGGGAGCCTGCGCACTTGTTCTCACGGGAAACACAGTCATCTTTGCAACTATACTAGGCTTCTTCCTGGTCTTTGGGAGCAGTGATGACTTCAGCTGGCAGCAGTGGTGAGGAGAATGAACTGTTGTCACATGGACTTCTGTCGTCTGTTGGCCATCCGTGTATGGGAGGTGGGGGCGTGATGCTGACTTGTTGGCGAGCCTCTGGGGGTGACCTAGGTGCTCCTTTCTCACTGTTGTATGCCTACTGTTTCCACAGGGACTTACTAAGGATTAAAAGGATTTTTGCTTTTGGAAAAGCTTGACTGGTATCCCACTTCTCTACACTATGCTTTCCATGGTGTCCCGCTGAATCTAAAATACCTACTTATGTGTTTTCTCTGTTCAGTTATTTTTAAATCAGTATGCAATGTTAAACATTTTTAAGATGTAATAATCATTTGCATTGGTTTAGGAATTCAGAACTTCTGGCTGTATTATGGGCTAAAGTACATATTTTCTCTAAAAATTAGTTAATCTCCATTATAAAAATATAAATATATGTAAGTAACTTTTCATTCAGTCAGGATGACATTACTCCCAGGTGAATGCAAACATTCAGAGCGTTGACGTACCTTATATACTATTTACTCAGTGCAAAGATAGCTGCATTTATACCTCAGGGGGGCCGAGTAATACTGTCCATGCCCTCCATAAGGGTTGCTGGTTTTACTAGTAGACAGGTGTTTTGTGAATTTAAAATTATTTTATGGAATTACTACAAAAGAGTACTTTTCTCCTCAATTGTTAGAAGAATTTATGTTAAACTTTAAGGTACAGGTGTAAAACAAGTTTGGGGATACAGTTTATACTTGTGTTTATTACGGTCAAAGCAATTGAGTTGTTGTGTGAGAAGAAATGACATTGAGATTCCACTATTTGAGTGCTGTTCCCGTTTATAGTGCAAGTCTGACAGTCTGTCGGCCCCTCATGGTTTGGAGGGTGAAATGGACATGCATGGTGGGACAGTTTTGTGTTTGCATTGTAGATACTCAAAAACTTTCCTCTGCTTCCTCCTTTTAACTTATTTTGTACATTGTATATATTAAGTAAAAGAACTTTTCAAATATAGTTTAATAACAATTAGAAATGTTTGACTACTAGGAAAAAAATTGCTATGCCATACATGCAGAGTGCCCCTCCCCCACGAGGCCTTGATGTGATTCACAAGTGACCTGTTAGTCTTGCAGGTAATCCAGGAACAAATAGCTCTGAGACTTAGACCATGATAAGAGTAGTCTCTCACGTCATAGCGTATGTATTTTAAAAACACTTAAGGCAGGTTTCCTGTATACCTCATAATTGTCTGAGGTTTGGTTTCATCATGATAGATCTGCTGTTGTAAAGGTATTTATTGTATGAATTAATACAGAGTAGCCAAATCCAGCTGTGTCACAGCTTCCAACACAAACCCGACCAAAAACTTCCCAGTAGCCAGGCATGACCAAATCGTAGTGGTCAGTTGCATCTTCAAATCTCAGTCCTTAATCCAAGAGCTGGTCATGAAAATGTTCACATCGATCCTATAGTATTTTGTGAGAACATTTGTATGTTTCTTCAGTCTGCTTATGTAAAAAAAAAAGTATTCTGCCTTTAGCTGAAAATGAGTAACCATGGCAACTGTCTTCTATTGTTTTTCTAGAGTTTATTTCTCAAAAGAAAAAAATGGGAACATACATAAAGTTTGTTCAGCTTTTTACAAGATGCCTAAAGCTGGAGTGTTTGTTTTGTTTGACCTTACCCATATTTTATTACCTTTGGCTCTGGGGTGGGAAGCAGTAGGAAATGTCCAGATGTGGCTGTGCCATTTGTGGGTTACACCAAAAGTGACTTGCTGAGTAAAGATGATGGAGACTCACAGGGGATGGTGTATGTGTGTGCACACAGTCAGAAGGCTGCCTGAGGTCAGGATGGAGTGGGAAGTTACGTCTCTGGTCCTTGCCCATTTTCTGTTCCTTCACAAATGCAGTACTGTGCTCTCTGCATTAGACTCCTTTTCTTACAGCTGCATATTCTTACTGGGTACTAAATTTATCAGGAGCACTGTGTGTCTGCCTGTGACACTGGCTTGACAGTCCCATCTCTGGGTTCTAGACTAGTTCCTTCAGAGTTTTTCATGAATATGCACCAACACAACATTGCCATTCTGCCGTGGAGAGAAAGAAAACTTTTGGTAGTGAAACAATAATAAAGATTTTAAATATCCATTTTAGCTTGTGAGTGTTTTCATAATAAAAATTCAGTCTCTGAAATGCACCAACCATTTAATAAAGTGACAGAAAGCTAGACATGGTAGCGGGTGACCATTGCCTCAGTAAGCTGAGACAAGAGAATCAAAACTCCAAGAATACATGGAACCCTGTCTAAAAGAATCAAAAACAGGAACGTGCTAGGGGCGTTGCAGATGTGTCTGCTCTGTCACATATGCAGCAGTAGGGGGCAGAGGGGAGAGAGGCTATGTCTACATTCAGTGTTCTAATCTATGAACATCTGAATGAATAGTAGCCTAACATTTGGGGGGGGGGGAACCAAGCTGGATACCAACACCACTGAGGCACCAAGGGGCCTGGAAGAGGAGCTAGCCTGGGTGGATCACCAGTCCAGCACCAGGCAAGCACCAGATGTGCTCCCAGGACAGGAAGCAAGCCAGAGACTAGGGGAGTCCTGCCTGGCCCTGGATGAGGAGGTTGTAGGTGAGCCAGCCTCAAGGGTATGAGTGTGGAAGAGCCAGCCCTGCCGTCTGTCTGCTTTGTGGTGTTGGCAAGGGAGAGATCCCAACTCTTGGCCTCAACACAGGTAGCTGGCAGGAGAATTGGCCCTGATGGGATCATGAAAGCTGGAGAGATGATCCAACCCCTTACCTGCTGCAGCATTCAGTAGAACTAGCCCTGGATGCAGCCCCAGAATCAGGGTTTTGAGTTGGTCCACCCCGTGGATGAACTGCTGGAGTGCATGAAGAGGCCCATTTCCACAGACCCAAACCGACAGGATCTCCATGACACAGGACAATAAGAGCATATCTAAGAGAAGTCCCAATGAGCTTCCAGTATTGACAAAGTAGCAGAAGCCAGAGGCCTCATACCAGACCAAAGACTTACTATAATGAACATTTGCAAGCAAAAAAGTGTGGACCAAAGGGAATATTGTGGGACACACTGAGACATACTACAGCTTCCACAATGAGATTTTTTTTTTATGTGGGGGGAGGTTGCAAGGGTGGAGGGAGGGTCTGAGGGGAGGTGGGAGAGGAGAGGGAGCAGGGTGCATGATGTGAAATTCACAAAGTATAAGAACAATTTAAAAAAATAGAAATGTGCTAGAAAACAAGTATGCTAGCAGATCAAACCTGCAGCAGGAAAGTGAAACCATAGTAACAACACTGCCATGAGGCTCCGTGGTCTCGAGTGGTGATACACGGGCTGCAACTGTGCCACACTTAATGGAGTGGACCAAGACTCCGACATTTCAGCGGAGAGCAGTGCTTCATATTGATGAGTGTGGGTTACGGTTGAATAGTCTGTGCTTTAAACCCCAGGGTACTTTGTGATGGCTACCGTTGGCGAGAAGTTCAAATTCCTATTTCTCCCATACGAGGCTGTGTTGTCATGAAGATCAGGTACTTCTGTGGGCTAGGGGTGGGGCCCAGTGCGTGGAAACTTTGCTTTTTCTCTGATAGTCAAAGATTATAGAGGAGGCACTAACAACCTAGTTTAATCTCAGGGACCCACGTGGGGGGCAAGGAGTGAACCAACTCTCACAAGTTGTCCTCTGACCTCTAGACACCGGCTGTTCACACACACGCAATTTTTTTTTTTAATTATGGGTCAGCAAGACAGCTCTACAAGTAAAAACTGATAACCCCAAAATAAACATGGTAGGAATGAAATCGGAGGCTGGAGAAATGGGTCAGAGATTAAGAACACTTGTTGCTCTTGCAGAGGACCTGGGTTCTGTTCCCAGCACCCATTTCATGGCTCACAACCATTCATACCATCCATAAAAAGAGTTCCTGACACCCTCTTCTTGCCCCTGTGGGAACCAGCAAGCAGTGTACATACACAAATGCAGGCAAAACTCGTAAATCTTAGAAAAAAAAATCTTAAAAGGAGACAATCAACTTTCTCAAGCTGTCTTCTGATTTCCAAACACTCATTGTTACAAGTATAAGCCCACATACACCAATAATAAAATTTTAAAAGTTGTTTTCCTGTTTTTAACTGGCCATAACCTGTATTTGGGGAAAGATTATATTTCTGGTGCCTTAAAACTGACCCTAGTACTCCTTAATTTAATTAGTTCCTTTTTTTGTATTTACTGTATTTTATGTACATTAGTATTTTGCTTAGATATGTGAGGGAGTCAGATCCCCTGGAACAGGAGTTACAGATAGTTGTGAGCTTCTGTGTGGGTGCTGGGAATTGAACCGGGGTCCTCTGGAAGAGCAGCCAGTGCTCTTAACTGCTGAGCCATCTCTCCAGCCCCCAATTTAATTTGTTTCTAATTTGCTAGTGTGCACAACGATATGAAGCGTAAAGCACTGTTGGGGAAAATGGTCCAACCAAATGCTCTGAATCACTTACATAACGCTTGTACACATCACAATGCAATACCATGGATTTGGCATCTCTCACCTCCTGTGCAACAGAATTGCTTTGTGAACAACGTTCTTCCTGCTGAAAGAACTTTTTAAAATGTAGCTCTTCACCGACCAGATATTCTGAGATCATGAACTACAAGAGCAAGCTGTGGAACACCAGAAGACCAGATATTCTGAGATCATGAACTACAAGAGCAAGCTGTGGAACACCAGAAGAATCCTGTAATTACACTTCCTACGCTTTAAGGTAGAAGCTATACTATGCTTGATCCCCTCACCATTTGTTTGTAATTACAAAGTGTTTAGGGCTGAAAGTTTAGGGTTTTTTTTTTCAATTACATTTATTTTGTTTGTTACATACATGTATGTATGGATGTAATCTTGCATGTGCCATGACATGCATGTGGAGGCCAGAGGACAACTCAGGAAAGTTGGTTCTCTCCTTTCACCATGAGGGTCCCAGGGATTGAATTCCAGTCATTGGGCTTGGTATCAGGCACTCTGACCAGTTCGTTGGCTGTGAACTTTATAATTATTTTCATTTTTCTCAAGAGTATTTATTTCAATTACATTTAAATGTGTGTCACAGGGGTAGGGGAAGTGTGTACACATGAGTGTGGGTGCCTGCCAAGGCCAGAAGAAGGGGTCAGATTCCCTGGAGCTGGAGTTGTCAGGTGACATGGAAGCTGGGAGTTGAACTGGGTCCTCTTCAAGAACAGTCTTCATGGGGCTGGAGAGATGGCTCAGCGGTTAAGAGCACTGCATGGTGCTCTTCCAAAGGTCCTGAGTTCAATTCCCAGCAACCACATGGTGGCTCACAACCATCCACAATGTGATCTGGTGCCCTCTTCTGGAATGCAGGTGTACATGCAGATAGAGTACTCATATGCATAAAATAAATCTTAAAAAAAAAAAAAAAGAACAGTCTTCACTCTTAGCCACTAAGCTATCTTGCCCTGTTGGAGAAAGGTCTTATATATGGTTTTCAAAAGCTAATTTCAATGGTCTGAGATCTGGTTACCATCCTTTCTGAGGCATTCTCTGATTGGATAATAAAAGTTGCTGATGGCCAATTAGCTGGGCACAAAGAATATAGGAAGATGGAACTTCCTGGGAGGAAGGTAGGACTTCCTGGGAGGAAGAAAGGAGCTCTGGGAAGAGACAGCGGGAGCAGACTTTTTTCAGAAGGAGACATGGAAGAAGACAGACATCTCAGAAGGCTTGGAAGGTACAGAGAGCCACATGACTGGTTGGGACTAGTTAGTTGGGTTAAGTGAGCTAGTTGAGAGTCTGCCCAGCTAAGGCCTAAGCATTGAAATATTATAAGGTCTTGGTGTATTTATTTATTGGGGAAAAGGACCACCTGGACTCAGCTCTCCTCACCAGACATAAGTCCGATCTGGCCTCCAGCTAAGGCCAGCAAGGCCTGCCAGAATCTTTTACAACATTGCCCCAACCTCTAAAGTTGGTTTTTGTTTTGTTGTTGTTCTGGAAATGGAACCCATAGCCTTGTGCTTGCTAAGGAAGCACTCTGCTACTGAGCTAAGTCCCAAGCCCACCGAAATTTATCTTTACAAGATAATGACTATGTTTTGCTTCCAGTCTCCTGAAGATAATTTGAAACTACCCTTGGCTTTAGAATCGCGCATTCCAGTTGAAAAGAAAAAAAATTTTTAATTAAAAAAAGATCAGATATTGTTAAACATTTAAGTTCCATGCAGATAGGGGTGGAATAAAATCCAAAAATGGTTTCCATGAATGAGAGGTCAAGACTATAATCATCTCTTTTTCAGTTAACACTGTTTTTCTTCCTTGCCTTTAGTTGCAGTACTAATGGGTGAGAAGTTAATTTAGTAGTGTCAGTAGCATAGTTAATACCGTGAGGGAGACGCCTTTGGTCCAGTTTAGAGCAGCAGAAACTGTCAAATAAGATAAAATAGGAAAGAATAAACCTGAGTGCTTCTCTGTATTTTCTGTTGTTTTAAGATTTATTTATTTATTTTTTATTTTTTTTTTAAAGATTTATTTTATTTATTTTATGCATATGAATGTTCTATCTGCATGTACACCTGCATTCCAGATCACATTGTGGATGGTTGTGAGCCACCATGTGGTTGCTGGGAATTGAACTCAGGACCTTTGGAAGAGCACTAGGCAGTGCTCTTAACCCCTGAGCCATATCTCCAGCCCCAAGATTTATTTATTTTTATTGTATGTGTTATGACTGTTTTGCCTGTGTGTGTGTCTGTATACCACGCGTATGCATTGCCTCTGGGGGCCAGAAGAGAAACACCAGACCCCTTTCGGATGGTTGTGAACCCTGTGAGAGTGCTGGGAACTGAACCTGGGTCCTCTTTAAGAGCAATAAGTATTCTTGTTTGTTTGTATTTAAGACAGGGTCTCTATATGTAGCCCTGGCTGTCCTGGAACTCTCTATGTAGACTCTCCCTCACAAGTGCTGTAATTAACAGCAGGTCCCACCATGCCAGTCTTGCAGTGAGTACTCCTCACTGCAGAGCCACCTCTCCACCCCACCCTGTGATTGTCAGGAATGTTACTATTTGATAATTGAGTGACAATGTGCTTGAGATTTAATATGAAGCATGTCTCCCTTGGCAGATGAGCACTGCATGATGTCATATAAATGTAGCCGTGGTTATATAACAATAAGCATAGAATATATATGTATATATATATATATATATGGAAACAATATATGGAGAGAGAATCACAAGCCTTCATGATATCTCGAAGGATTTTTCATAAGCTGAATACACCCATATAGGCAGCCCCCAGAAGCACCCCCATACAAAGTTCTCATGTTTTATTTCTCTGTGATGGTCAATCATAATTTACTTGATGTTATTGTTTAAAATGCTATTAATTGTTAACTTTTCCAAGTGTCATTTTGTTCTGTAAATAATGCTGCAACAATGATTAAATTTCTTGCCACATAGCATGTCTCCTACCTCACACTGCCTCTCTGAGTTAGCCAAAAGATGGTCGTTATAATGACATGTTTGTAGATCCTTTAACATTCTTTGCCCATCAGCCATTTCCTCTTGATGACTTCCAACTGAAGGAAATCGTGTCTACTTTGGCTCTTCTGGGCTGTTGAGTATTGAGAGAAAGTATAGCAAACTGCCCTGGGCAGGACTATACAGATGGACACCATCTCTGCTCATGAGGGCCATCATTGGTTATTGGGTGGGACTCTCTGTGCTAAGATTTGGGCTTGTTGGACTCCTTGTGTCAATGTGAATTAGTCTCGTGAATCTATACTTTTCTAGATGACCTATAACTCACCCACTCTCCCTCCACAGGCCCCTGTGTGTGCCTGTGTGCGTGTGCGGGTGCATGTGTGTGTGTGTTGGAGACTGATTTCGGGTCTTGCACATGTTAAGCATATGCTGTACCCCTGAACTACAGCCAGCCCCTATGCAATACCTTTTATGGTGGATTAGAAATCATCCCAGGTAAGCAGGTTCTTTTGGTTAGTACACAGACATTTTTATTTGAACAACTATTTCTTTTAGTGTATACTAGAATGAATTATTACTAGTAAACTGGACATGGTGATGACATGTATAACCCCAAAGCTCAGAAGGTGGAAGCAGGAGAACGTGGTTTGAGTCTAGACTGGGCTGCACAGTGAGATGCTTTCTCAAAATAAACAAAAAGTAAAAGCACAAAGAACAAATAAGTTAACGTAAAACTGATTTAAAGCAAGGTCAGACTAGAGAGACAACTCAGTAGATAAAGTGCTCACTGTGCAAACATCAGGACTTGAGGTCAGCCGCCAGCTCCCACATAAAAGCAGGGCACAGCAGTGTGTCTGGTTCCAGCACTGGGGAGGCAGAGGCACATGGATCCCTAGGGCTTGCTGGCCAGCCATTCTAGCTGAATCCTGAGCTCCAGGTTCAGGGAGAGACCGTTCCTCAAGAAATAAGGTGGAGAACAATTAAGGAAGACACTCAGCATGCACACATATGTCTGTGAACACACATGCACACATACACACGTGCACACTCACACACAACTTTTGTTTCTTAAAGAAAAAGTAATTATATATAGTCCAGGTGCCCACAGATGTGACATTGGTTCCTGGCTAAATTGGAGGTTCTGATACCGAGTGTGAGTATATGTTAAACATAAGGGTTGGTCTGTTAGGCCGAGCCAGGGAAAGGAAGGACAGCCGCCTTACAATTCCACAGAGACAGTGTTTGCCTCCTGAAAGCTGTCTCTTCCTTTGTTACGTTTCAGTAGGTTTTTCTTTTGGCAACTACATAACTACCAAGTGTTAGGTGGTGTCCTACTTTGATTTGTGTCATTGTGATAAAAAACACTTCCCAAAAACAACTTGAGGAGGAAAGGGCTTACTACACCTTACCTTAGGTCCATTACTGGAGGAAGCCAGGATTGGAACTCAAGCAGGAATGCAGAGGCAGGAACTGAAGCAGGGACCATGGAGGAGGAGTGGTGCTTACAGGCTTAGTTGCCATGGCTTGTTCAGACTGCTTTCTTAGACATCTCAGGACCATCTGCCCTCGCACATCAACCTTTCATCAAGATGCCTGGCAAACAAGCCCACAGTCCATCCAGTCTAATGGGGACAACTCCTCAATTGAGGGTCCCTCTTTCCAGGTGACTCTTCTGTGTCAAGCTGACAAAACTAATCAATAGAGGTTTGGTTTTTCACTTGTTCTTCTCTGGGATTGATATTAGCCTTCCTTCTTTCCTTCTTTTTTTTTTTTTTGGTTTTTCGAGACAGGGTTTCTCTGTTTAACAGCTCTGGCTGTCCTGGACTCGCTTTGTAGACCAGGCTGGCCTCGAACTCACAAAGGTCCACCTGCCTCTGCCTCCCAAGTGCTGGGATTAAAGGCGTGCGCCACCACCGCCCGGCCCTTCCTTCCTTTTTTAATCCAAATTTCTAAGTTTAGACCTGTGTGGATTAAACGCATTAGTGATTGATGTCATGTTACCAATAACACATTGGTGTCACATTAGGGAAAAAAATAGAAGCACTTCCCCTTGGAGTCATTTAACCAAGAGTGAGTCCAGATTTGAATACCCTGCTTCATGCTCTGGGCCTTCTGTTCTCTGTCTGTTCCATGAGTCTGTATATATACCTGCCTCTGTGTATCTGTCTGTTCCGTGAGTCTGTATCTATA
>CAJQZJ010032150.1:4370421-4397666 GCA_907164525.1 Lophiomys imhausi | reverse complement strand
TGTTCCGTGAGTCTGTATCTATACCTGCCTCTGTGTATCTGTCTGTTTTGTCTGTTGTGTGACTGTGTGTCAATGTGTCTGTCCCTAACACGGGGCTTTCACATGGGGAAGGAATGAGGCAATTTGCAGAAAACTTTAACAGAGTTTTACAAGGGATCAAGTCTGGCTCCAACTGATCCAGACAACAAACATCATTGTTTACCAACGAATAAATGGATTCTTTCAACCTTTATGGTAGATTTTAGGAAGTTGCTTTCAATTTCTGTATTTGCTGCTGTGCTGGTTTGAATAAAAAGTTTCCCCATAGGCTCATAGGGAGTGGCACTATTAGGAGGGGTGGCCTTGTTAGAGGAAGTGTGTGTGTCACTGTCTCCTATGTACAAGCTACACTCAGTGTGGCACAATATCTGCTGCCTTCAGATCAAGATACATAACTCTCTGCTCCTTCTCCAGCACTATGTCTGCCTGCGTGCTGCCATGCTTCACCCCAAGATGACAATGGACTAAACCTCTGAACCTGAAAGTGAGCCCCAATTAAATATTTTCCTTATAAGAGTTGTGGTGGTCAAGGTGTCTCTTCCCAGCAATAGAGACCCTAACTAAGACAGCTGCTTTCAGCAAATGATACACAGGTCTTATCTGGGTCAAGGGCATGGAAGAGAACATAAGATTACAACTGTTTATTAGCTTAGCTTGTAAAAGTGGTTTACATGGGAAGTCCAAGGCAAGTAAGGTTGGTTGTTACATTGTTTTCTTATATTTTTGGTTGTGAGCCTAGCCTTTAAAGGCTGAGCCATCTCTCCAGCCCGTTACATTGTTTTCTTTTTTTTTTTTTTGTTTTAAGATTTATTTATTATGTATACAGTGTTCTGTCTGCAGGTATATCTGCAGGCCAGAAGAGGGCACCAGATTTCATTATGGATGGTTTTGAGCCACCATGTGGTTGCTGGGAATTGAACTCATGACCTCTGGAAGAGCAGCCAGTGCTCTTAACAGCTGAGCCATCTCTCCAGCCCTACATTGTTTTCTTAAAGGCAGGTTAAGCAAACAGTCTGAGTACACAGCAGGACAGACTTTAGTCTTCAGTGACCTCAAGGTGTAGTATTAAACTCAGCTGTGAGGTCCAACAAAAGTTCCAGTCTCGTAGGATATAAGAGATGTTTTCAGAATTTGGATGGCCACATAGACTAAATTTTTCAAGCTTGTTGTTAGGGATGAGTCTCTACTTCATGAGACAGAATGACGTGATGACATGGTTGAGTTTTGTTGTTTTTCCTTTGTAACTTTTATACTCTGTTTTCTGATTTGAGTCTCTGTTTGAGGCAGGATTGTTGGCACAACTTTTAACTATTTATTAATAACTCTGTACACCTTCCAACCCACCAACCCGAGAGACATTAGAAAGGATACTTCTCAGGCACAGGTCCTTGGGGTAATTAATCAGCAGTCCATCCAAATCAGCCAGTGCCAAAAGGGACACAGCAATCAGCAGCACCTTAGTGGTTATCCTGCACTGATATCTTGATGGTAGTTGCTGCAACCCTGCCCATCCAGTTTTTCTGAACCTCCTCTGAGCAGGTCCTGCACTTCAGCCTCTTCTGCCTCGGGGCAAGTGCAGCACTCAGAGGCCTAGGAGCTGACCCGTTGCTACACACTCGAGGCCGTGGTCTTTTCCGTCCATTTGAGTTTTTTGTTTTATTTATTACATCAAATTACATCTCCATCACAGTGTCCTCCTTCCACCCCTCCCAGTTCCACCCTCCCACTCTCCCCTCCCCCTCACACCCATCCCACTCCTCCGATGTGGAGTGTTCCTACATATCAGCCCCTCTCAGCTCAACAGTCATATGTGGGCTAAGAGCTTCCTCTTGCACTGGGGGCTTACATGGTAGCACCCCTAGGGCAAATTGTCCCATTAATAGGTAAAGCCTATGTTCCTGATCCTTTTGGTGTGTTGGTTGTAGGATAGTTATCCTGTACTGTGTGGCTAAAATCCAATTATAACTGAATAGATGCCATGTGCATCTTTCTGAATCTGGGTTAGCTCACTCAGGATGAGCTTTTCTAGTTCCATCCATTTGGCTGTGAATTGCATGATTTCTTTGTTTCTGATATCTGAGTAGTATTCCATTGTGTAGATGTACCACAGTTATTTTATCCATTCCTCGGTTGAGGGACATCTGGGTTGTTTCCAGTTTGCAGCTATTACAAATAAAGATGCTATGAACATAGATGAGGATATGTCCTTGTGGTTTGTTAAGGAATCCTTTGGGTGGATATCCAGAAGTGGTATGGCTGGGTTTTGAGGTAGGGCTATTCCAAGTTTTCTAAGATATCGCCAGACTGATTTCCATAGTGGTTGTACAAGTTTGCACTCCCACCAGCAATGGAAGAGTGTTCCCCTTTACAACCTTGCCAGCATGTGCTGCCCTCTTCAAGGCTTTGGTGGCACATCCCTGCTTGGGGTTTTGGTGTCTTCTGTCTGTCCATCACCACCAAATCTCCACAGGGCAGGTGCTGCCCTCCTCAGGATCTCAGTCTCAGTGAGACAAGGCTTCTGCCTGATACCTAAATAAACCGCCTTTTCTTCGTAAGTTGGTCTGTCTCTAACATTTCATTATAGCAATGAAAAGTTGTTCATGCTAGATTGCTGTAATTCACATTCTAGAATCAGCTGGGCCCACTGGATACTGGGCATTTGACTCTCCATGCATATAACATCTTCATGTGGTTCTCAGTACTTTGAGGCTTTATCTGGTTTGGTTTGATCTAGCAGCGAGGATTGAACCCAGGACCTCACATATGCTGGGCAGACACTCATTGAATCATGCCCTCCACACACCCTTATGTTTTTATATACTGCTTTACTTAAACTTCCCTTCAACATCAAGAACAGTAAGTCATGTGTTTCTTTGGTTTGTACCCCAGTAGCAACAGAATACCTTGTTAGTCACTGTTCTATTGCTGTGAAGAGACACCGTGAACACAGACACTCTTATAAAGGAAAGCATTTAATTGGGGCTGGCTTACAGTTTTAGAGGTTCAGTCCATTACCAGCATGGCAGGAAGCATGGCAGAATGCAGGCATACATGGTGCTGGAGGAACTGAGAGTTCTACATCCAGATTGGCAGGCAGCAGAGAGAGAGAAAGACACTAGACCTGGATTGGGCTCTTGAAACCTCAAAGCCGACCCCTGGTGACACACTTCCTCCAGCAAAGCCACATCTCCTAGCCCTTTTTTTTTTTTTTTTTTTAAGATTTATTTATTATGTATACAGTGTTCTGTCTGCAGGTATATCTGCAGGCCAGAAGAGGGCACCAGATTTCATTATGGATGGTTGTGAGCCACCATGTGGTTGCTGGGAATTGAACTCATGACCTCTGGAAGAGCAGCCAGTGCTCTTAACCGCTGAGCCATCTCTCCAGCCCTCCTAGTCCTTTCAAATAGTGCCACTCCTTAAGCATTTAAATATATGAACCTATGGGGGCCATTCTTATTCAACCCACCACAGTTGGCAACTAGATTTCTGTGGCCAGCCATCAAGTTTGTTCACCCAATACTTAAGAACTTTTATAAATTTAAATTTATAAATTTAATTTATAAATTTAAATTTATAAATTTAATTTATAAATTTAAATTTATAAATTTAATTTATAAATTTAAATTTATAAATTTAATTTATAAATTTAAATTTATAAATTTAATTTATAAATTTAAATTTAAAAAAATTTAAATACATTAAGCATCAACTCATCCTCTAGCATTTTCTAAGGTCGGCTTCATGGCTGGATGACATGAAAAGGCAGGAAAAGATTTCAGTTACATTTGTGTTTTCTCTTCACTAATAGAAAAAGCAAAACACAGTACAGTGCAGGAAAGATACTGTTGTAAGACCAGCAGAGCAGGCAGAGAGAGGAAAGGCTCCGGCCCTCCACCGCCAGCATTATGTAGGCAATGATGAGCTGGGTAAGGGCCCAAGTGAGGACTCTGTAGAGCAGCCGCAGGGGCCAGGATCTGATACATACACTGGCAAAGGTGTGAATCAGATAATCGGCTTCCACCATTACAGACCAGCACAGGAAGCCAAACACCTGTCCTGGGTGGAGCCCGTGCCACCAGGCAGAGAAGGCGAAAGTCTGCAGCAGCGGCCAGCGGCGGCTCTTCTGAAAGACGAGCCGCCTTAACCACCAAGCTGTGCTTCGGTTCCACTGCCTCGCGAACACGGAGATCCTGTGGGTAGTTTCCAGTGCCCAAATGTCCACATCAGGGATGTATCCCTCCTCCCCAGGCCTCTGACCAGCCTCAGATCCAAAGCCCGCCGCGTGGAGGAGAGAGTCGTCCAGGATCCAGTGGGAGTAGTAGGTGAGTTTGAAGAGCCCAGCTGTGGACCACATGATGTAGACGCACTCCAGCTGCTGGCAGCCCTCCAGTCCGGCTCCTGCGCTTACCGCTCTCCTCAGCGCCACCTTGAGGCACTCCAGCCCAAGAATCTGCAGACCCCTCCAGGTCAGAGCCCAGAAAGAGAAACTGGGATACAAAGAGCTTGATCTTTGAACACAAGCCTGAAATCTCCGAAAGGAACACAGGGAGCCTCCCAGGAGGGCAGGGAAAAAGAGCAAGTAGCTGAAATAAGGTAAAATCTCACACAGGTACTCAGAAAAAGAACTCCTGTTCCTGAAGGCCCGTGATGCTGCCTTCACTTTCCCTTCACAAATGTCCAGTGAGAGGGACGTGACTCTCTGCGTCAGGAGCATGAGGGAAGAAAGAGTGATGTAGAATCTGAAAGAGAATTAAATATATGTGTGTGACCTCATATATATGACGTCATCTGCATATATGATGCCACAATGATTTATTTTCTTGCTCCTGTTCCAGCCTGCCCACAGATTTCATAGCAAATCACACTCCACAAAGACTCTTAGACTCTTTCAGAACTGCACGTTATTCCAGGGCGAAAACACTAATCATTTGTTAGAGATTTTAAAAATTGATGAGGAAATATTGTGGGGAAATACTGATGATAATTTTTTTGAGACAGGGTCTCACTTGTAGACCTGACTGGCCTGGAACTCTCAGGGATACTCCTGACTCTGCTTTCTGAGTGCTGGGATTAAAAGCATTGTGCCACCATATCTTGCTGGCTATTATATATGCACTATATATACAATATATTTAAATTTTTATTTTTATATATACAGATGTGTTGCCTCCATGTAAGTCTGTGTAATGCTATGTGCCTCCAGTTCTGGATGCTTGTAAACTGTCATGTGAGTGCTGGGAATTGAGCCTGGGTCTTTTGGAAGAATAGCCAGTGCTCTTAACCACTAAACCATCTCTCCACCTACTGGTTATAATATATTAGGATGGCCTTTAAAGGGCTGGAGAAATGGCTCAGTGGGTTAAGGCCCTTGAGGTTGACAACCTGAGTTCAACTCCCAAGACTCAGATGTTAAAAAAAAAAAGGACAAGAAAAAGAAAATTGGCTCCTAAAAGTTGCCTTCTGATCCCCACATGAGTGGTGTGTCATATACAACAAATACATTTAAATAATTAACTAACATGTTCCTTTAAAAAATAATGGCTTATAAATATTAGGATCAAAGTCAGTATGGTGATGTACACCTGTGATTACCACACTCAAGAGTCTGAGGCAGGAGGATAGGAATTGGAAGCTTGTCTGTACTGTAGAGTAAGTTCTAGACCATTCCATATATAAAATCAATACAAAGAAATTTAAGAATGGAGACATGGGAGAAATTTGATACAAAAGAAACAAGGATTAATAGTGAAAGATAGTTATAGGAATAGGAAGTTAAATTTTTAAATATAAACCAGGTCCTGTCATAATCTGGTGACTGGAGATGTGTGCCAAAAAAAAAAAAAAAAAGCATCAGGGTGAGTGGTGGCTTGTGAGCAGTTGAGGTTTGTTTTTCACCAGTCTCCTGAACTCTCTCACCTGGACACCATCGGAGAGCCTGCTGATTAGGTTGCTGACCACAGCCTGAGAAAATGACAATGACACTGTATAATCAAGAAAGCAGCAGGGTCCCCAACCATGGCTTTGTCTCTCTGTGAATCTGACTTGTGGAGGTCAGAGTCTCTTGCCTGACTTATCCTGAAAGCAAGGTCACTTCCAAGTACCAACTTCCCTTCAGTTCCAGGGTGTGTCTCCCCCACCCCTAAATTTACATCCTGAGGTTCCAACCCTTGGTGACTCAGCGTGTGAGTGTACTTGGAGACAGGGTCTTTTTTTTTTTTTTTTTTTTGGTTTTTCGAGACAGGGTTTCTCTGTGTATCCTTGGGTGTCCTGGACTCACTTTGTAGACCAGGCTGGCCTCGAACTCACAAAGATCCACCTGCCTCTGCCTCCCAAGTGCTGGGATTAAAGGCGTGCGCCACCACCGCCCGGCGGAGACAGGGTCTTTAAAGAAGCAATTAAAGTGACATCATATGGGCAGACACTCACCCAGCATGAATAAAGAAATCAGACACACACACAGTCACCCAGGATGATCATGTGACAACCCAGGAGAAGGGGGCCACCTATGAGCCAAGCCTCAGATGTAGTGACTACACCATCTCCAGCCCCTAAGCTGTGGAGAGACATGGTTCTGTTGTGTGTACCACCCAATCAGTGAGCTTTGCCATGGCGGCTCGGACTAGCTGGCATGTATTGTCATTTCCCATCTGCCCCAGCCACTCAGAGCCTGTTCAACTTGCCCTTCTGGCCTCTGTCCTACTGCAGCCCTGGTTCATCACATCCTGTACAGTAGTCCCACCCGCTTACAAGCTAATCTTTCCCAGAGAAACAAGCCTTATGCCAGTCTCTATCCCATATCCCACCCCACACCTGTGTAAGTGTGTGTGTGTGTGTGTGTGTGTGTGTGTGTAAGCTGAAGGAAAACATAGAACCTATGTCCTGCTCAATCACTGCCTGCCTTATTCCCTTGGTATACAGAGTCTCACACTGAACCTGGAGATGGGCTGGCAATGATCCTACTGTCAGCATTCCTCCCTCAATATACACACGAAGCTGGGGTTACAGCTGCAGTCATGATTACACCTAGCTTTTTCTACGACTTCTTGAGGTTTGAACTCAGGTCCTTGGATTTGCACAGCAAGCACTCTCACCCACTGAATTATCTCTTCAGCCTGCAAATCTGAAGTCTTTGGTGAACACTGACTCATACATATATACATATATTTATTTATTTGTTTGTTTGTTTGTTTATTTATTGGGGTCTTATATTTCCCAGGGTGGTCTTCAATTTGGTATGTAACCGAGGATCGCCTTGAACTCTTGATACTCCCGCCTCCACCTCCTTGTGCTGGGATTGCAGGCAGGGGTCACTATGTCTGGTTTGCATAATTTTTAAAGGATTCTAGATGCAGTGGGAGTGGCCACTCCAGGGAGCTAATAGCAGGTTAGAATCAGACAGGTGACCTGCCCAGTGCAGTCGCGAGTGTTGCAGACTTGTACCACCTGACAGCCACGGGGAGCCGGTGACGTTAGGTCTCAGAAGTACAGAACTGGACTTCCCTGATCTTGTCAATCTCACTGACTGACACACGTCTCTAGCCAATAACTAGCTCTTGGTTTTCGTTCTTCGTTGCTTTCTAGATTGGGTGGGCTATCTTGCCTGGGGTAGAGGAAGTGATGGAACAGCCGAGCCTGAATAAACATAACACCCAGCCGCAGCTTCCCAGGCCCTCTGTGATTTGGCTATATGCCAAAACTGCCAAAGGTGAGATAGCAAACTGTCAGCACTGCCGGGCAAGACAGTTACAGCGAGCGAGCGCTAGATACTGAGTTAAATAGGCCGCGCGTATAGCGTACAGGCTCTGTGTAGTTACAGAGCTGCGTTTGCATTGATAATTTCTAACACCACACCCTGCGGAGAAAGCTATTGCCAGTTCCTTTCCGTATTCCTTTTCTCAGAAAAGAAGCTGAGCCTTGGGAGACGCTAACTGTCTTAAGCTCATGCTCCACAGACAGTGCAAGGATTTAGAATCGCCTCAGCACAACCAACCCGACACGGGCCTTTACCTGACGGGCGGAGGCTCTTGCAGGTAGTATTCGGTGTAGTGAAGACCCAGGTGGCACAGGGTCTGCCAGCCCATCTGAAAGAAGAAGGTCAGCCTATGGACTTCCGGTGGACTGAATGAGGAGATCAGAGCCACGGCGCAGAGAGCAGGGATGAAGATGAGCAGAGCGTAGGGACCCATGGCAGCCAAAGCCAAGACACCTCCTCCAGTCAGGAGAAAGAGGTATCTGAAAGAAAAGGGACAATAAGGTGACACTTAGGACAGTGTGATGATAAATTTTATCACCATCCCAAGGAATCTAACACAACAGATAAAGAAGCTGTGCTGTTGCCTAAGTGAATCTTCCATGCTGAAGGAGATAGAGCCCAGGTCCCTTGTAAACTAGTACCTCAGGAGACAAAGCCTGCTTCCTCCCTTGGTGACCCTGGTGGCTGTTGCATGCCCATCATACAAGTGGCTATAACCACTAAGAACCTGTGGCGGTTTGAATGAGAATGGTCCCCATAGGGTCATATGTTTGAATGCTTGGTCCACAGTCAGTGGAACCGTTTAGGAAGGATTAGGAGGTGTGGCCTTGTTATTGGGGGTGTGGCCTTATTGGAGGAGGTGTATCACTGTGGGTGGGTTTTGAGGTTTCAAAAGTCCATGCCAGTCCCAGTCTCTCCCTCTCCCTCCCCCCGCCTTTTGCCTGTGGATCAGGATGTAAGCTCTCAGCCCCATGCCTGCTTGCCACCATGCTTCCTGCCATGATGATAACTAACCCTCTGAAACTGTGAACAAGTCCCCAGTTAGATGCTTGCCTTGGTCATGGTGTGTCTTCAAAGCAACAGAACAGTGACTATGACACTCCCAAACAGTCTGACAGTGGGGCTCTTCAAGATCTGACTGAGAAGCAAGGTGAGCAGGTGTGGAAAATGAAGAGCTACCAAGCTCCTCACCCCCAAAGTAAACTCCCTTTCCTCCTCATGAGGTGTAAGTCACCCACTGTATTGCAGGAAGCTGGAGAGAGGAGACGCAGTTCCTCTCTCAGACAAGTATTTGAACACACAAGCAGTAAATCTTTATGTCAGCCCTTCATCCTCACTACTGTTCTTTAGCTCTTAGGACCTCAAGGTTTGCCTTTTCTTTTTAAGTTTTTATAGTTTATTGATTCCCTTATGAAAACTTGCAATTACTGCACATCATATCATTGCAGAATCTTTTTTCTCTCCAGCACAGGACTGGTCTCTTTCCTGCTTTCTTCATTCTGTTCTTACCTTCCTTTTGCGACAGCCTTGCAGTCTTTCTTCTTCACCCCAAGCAGTTTTGTGGCTTCCTTTCTCATTGTGTAATTGAAGGAACCACAAATTATCTCAGTTATCTTGCTTCTGCCAAAATGAGATCTGACAAAAAAGATGACTTGCTGGGCATGTTGTCCCATGTCTGTAATTCCAGAATTCAGGCGACTGAGACAGGAGGATTACAAATTCTAGGGCCAACTTGGGATATATAGCAAGTTCCAGAATAGCCTTGGGCTCTATAGTGAAACCATGTTTGAAAAAGACTGAAAGAAAAAAAGAAAACATGGCATCTGGTACAGCTCTATACATTTGGCCAGTTTTCCCCAGAGTTCTTCCTCAGTATCACTGCCTTCCTAGGGTAAAGGACATCAGTGATCATTCACTGCCACTGAAGTAGGCACAATGGGTCTCCCATGTTGGTGATCAGTCTTCAAGCAGCCAGGGCGACAAAACACATTTGTCTTCTTCAGCGTTGTAAGGTCCCTTACCTCTAATCAATAGCGTGTGCCCCTGTCCTTGCTCAGAAGCCTCAAGGAAGAAGGTGTAAAAGTCTGGAAGAATGCATGTTATGTGGACTTGGTCCTTCTTCATGCAGTATATGGAAGGTTTTTATGTGAGTTGTGCCAAATTAATAAAGCTAGAACCAGGTCCAGTGAGGTGGGCGAACAAAGCTTGCATTTCTCTACCACTCAAAGCCCCAAAACACTGTCATCTTCACTGGGTGTGAATCTTGTTCTGGGTACAGTGTCTGGCACATGTCAGCAATGGTTACTTTCCTGTGAGACCAACAGATGCCTCAGTATGAGAAACTCTAGTACGTACAAGTCCAAGACCGTTCCTGGGCTTTTTATTTTGTTTGTTTGTTTGTTTGTTTGTTTGTTTATTGTACCTATGCTTGGGAGGACTCATCCCACATCACCCCAGTTAACATTGTGACCTAAGCCCTCATTTGCTATCAGTAACAATTTGAATGAGAATGACTCCCATAGGCAAGTATGTTTAAATGTTTGGTTCCCAGTTGGTGGACGGTTTAGGAAGGATTGAGAGGTGTGGCCTCACTGGAGGAGGTGTGCCATTCAGTTGCTTTTCCTGCAGATCAGGATGTAAGCTCTCAGCTGCTGTTCCAGTGCCATGTCTACCATCCACCACACTCCCCACCACAATGGTCATAGACTGACCTTCTGAAGCTGTAAGCAAACCCCAAGTAAATGCTTTCTTTTAAGAGTTGCCTTGGTCATGGTGTCTCTTCACAGCAGTAGAATAGTAACTAAGCCACTATGTGAAAATAAAGAGGATATTTATTCCTTGTACAGCAGAAGTACATACAAGCTAGGGATGATTCTAGGCTTTCTGCTAGTAATGAGCAGTACTGAGGAGGCTGACACCACACAACCGGCATGTAGACACACACACATGTAAACACACATGTAGACAGACACACACATATGTAGGCATACACACATGTAGACAGACACACACATGTAGACATACACACACAGAGACCCACACACGTAGACACACACTCACAGACCCACACACATGTAGACACACACACACACACACACACACACACACACAGATCCACTAAATAAAAATCTTAGATAAGCAATATTTAGATCCAGGCAGTCATTGGTATGTCCTTTCTTAGTTTTGGAAGCTGCAGGCCCTGCACTTCCTATATAAGCAGATATATTTATCCCTCTCAGGTCTCTGAGGTGGTTGAAGAATAGACAGCTAGAGTCTCATAGTTAAATTTTGAGTTGTTTAGGAATCAAGAGGGTGTTATAGATCTAAGAAGATACTCTTAAAAGTGTGTTGCAAGTTAGTATGAATGTTGAGTCAGATATAGACCTTTAAACTCATGGAGATGGTTAGATAGTAGAATGTTAAAGTCAGGGGCCAAATATGTATAAACTGGACATTGGGAAGGTATACTGGGCCATTTAACTCTCATAAATGTGGCATACTTATATCTGTTGTTTTGTATAAACCATCTGGTCTCCGTCTTTTGTATAAACCATCTGTTGGACTGAAAGGGGAAACTTCTGGGGGGAAGAGGGTGGAAGGGCGGGATAGGAAGGGTGAATAGGGAGGGGTTTGTGACTGAGATGTAACTTGAAGAAAAAAAAATAAAGTATTTAAAAAAAAAAATCTTAGTTTCCTAAATAAGAAAAGTTAGGAGGTTGCTTGGGGCAATAGACTTTTCAGAAGGATCTTCCACTAAGTCTTCTTCAAAACAGCATCTACTTCTAATGTATTCACAAAGAAAATGTATAATTCAGTTATCAGATCTTTATTGACAATGATTTTAGACCAAATTGAGGTATAATCTACCAAGATTTGGTTTGACTTATTTCTCAAAAACAAACAAACAAAGACATCTTTTAAAACTCATAGTTTGCTATAGATGTAATACACAAGAAATACTTTCTATACCGCTTAAATTTATGGTAAGCAAAATTCTATAAAGTTAAGACTGCAGAAGACTAACAAGGATCTGTGGTCAGCACAGAGGAATACCTTTCAGGACTTCCACCATCACCTGTTCCCACTTCATGGGAACCTATCAATTTTTGAATCAATGCAAACATGAAGTTAATTTCCCATTCAGTTTTACTCTAATCCAGCGGTTCTCAACCTGTGAGTCGCAACCCCCTTGGGGTTGCATATCAGATATCTACATTACAGTTCATAACAATAGCAAAATTACAGTTATGAAGCCACAATAAAATAATTTTAACACACGCAATGAAATAATTTTAAGGTTGGGTGTCACCACATCATGAAGAACTAAAGGGCTGCAGCATTAGGAAGGCTGAGGACCACTGCTAATCTATAGACAATCATTATCAGGTAGCCAACACTGGGTGGCAGGGGTAACAAACTCACCGCAAGCATAGCTTACAAACTGAGAGTAGTTAAGATGTGACCTTCTCATGTACAGGCCACTCTGTGCTTTCTGCCCTATTATTGTACTCCTGGATGGAAAAGCAATATTCCCCATCCAGCCTACCTGGCCCGGGTGGAAAAGGAATCCATGATGCAGAGATAATTAAACAGAAGTGCAAAGGGGAAAGCAGCTCCTCGATAAAGTGATACGGGATGGAGGAAGAAGAACTGGAGCCAGTCCATTGTGAATCTGGAACACACTGTCCTTCCTAGGGTTCCCAACTGGTGCCTTCCCGCAAGAGAAGTCACAACCAGGCTGTCCCTGGCTTTTTATGTGGTGTGGAAAGGCATGCAGGAGCAAAATGAAATGGAAGCTCTGGAGATAAGCAATGTAAAGGTTGGCTTCCTGATAAAGGGACCGAGCTATGGAAACCAAAGCACACTGTGGTGTTCTCTCACCTCTCCGTATTTACTGAAGAATCAGACATTGTACGTGGGAGGCAACATGGCATATTATTTGCCTTTCCGGCCATCACACTGACATATATTTTCTTCACTAAGTTAACAAAAAACATCTATTGTAGACAGAAAGGCCTAGACTAAGGACATTAGGAAGGCAGATCCACAAAACAAAATACAAGAAATCTCTTCTCAGCTACCTCCATTATAGTGACTTTTCTTGAATAGCAGCATCATGTACCTATTTCTTGATTAGTTTATTTTCCGCCCTTTATAAGCAAACCAAGAGCTCTACAAGGGGCAGGACCCTGTTTCACTTATTACAATACCTCCAGCACATAGAATAGGGATACAAACATGCTTTGTATTCAATAAACATTTACTGAAGTTAAGGTTTGGTGGACCTGACAGTGTGGGAGGAAATATTTAAAGAGGATCTTTTCTTTGAGGGGTGGGCAACGCAGAGGAGACTTCCTTAAAGCAAGACAAGATTGAGAAGCCACCTCTCCGATATGAAGTCTGCTTAGCCCAGGACATTGCAAGGGCATCCCTACCCAGCTGGGGCTCAATACATTTGGGGAGGGAGTTACTGACCATGCAGTGCACCAGGTACTGAAGAAAGGATGAAAAGCATACAGAGTCTTACACTCATGGGTCTCAGTTCTGGGGAGTCAGTAAAATAAATAAATTCAGCTTACTGAGTGCTCACGAAGAAAAACAATCAGCATAGAAGGGTGGCCTGCATTTTATTACATGATGCCATGCTCTGAATGTCTGTGTCCCACCACGCTGATGGTGTTAAGGGGTGAGGCTTTGGGGATCCTATGCGGAATTCTCTGCCCTCCTGTATAGGATTAGTGGTCTCACCAAAGGGCTGGACAGAACTTATTTCCACCCCATAAGGATCCAGGGACTTGCCCTCACCACAGAAGCTATAATGCCCTGATTTCAAACTTCCCAGCCTCTAGAATTACGGACAATAGATTTCTATTATTTAGCACCCACACAACACCACATAAAATGTGCTAGAGCCAGAGGGATCTGAGAACTTCACCTTTAACCCTGCACAGCTAGGCCAGTGATTCGCTCTGCAAATATCTTTTTCTCTCTCATTTTCTATTATTTAATTTCCATGACGTTTTTGCTCATGTCTGTATTTTCCTCAGCTATGTCTTAAGACTATTGTTTGTGCTGCTCCATTGAATTTACTGTAACACATATTTTTTAAAGATTCCTTTTTATGTGTGCGTGTGTGCACGTGTGTATATGCCATGTCTCAAGTGGGAGCTACCCACGGAGACCAGAAGATCACATAGGTCCCCTGGAGCTGGAGTTACAGGCATCTAGGAGCCATCCATCATGGATGCTGGGAAGTGAACTCAGGACCTCTGGAAGAGCAGGAACCAGTCTTAGCCATTCTCCAGTGCCTACAACACATTCTTTACTCTTCAGCCATGTCTCATATACCCCCTTTTCTTTCTATGTCTTCTTTCTGTCATCCTCTCCTCCTCCTTTTATGTCTTAATTATAACCTTTCATAGCATTAATTATCCCCTAAAATCCATGGACCCTAACAGTATCTTCATTTTCCCCTCCCAACTACTTCACCAACTTTATTTTTTTTTCTTTTCAAAGTCATTCTAATATGTGATTCTTATCTTTATTCACTCTATTTCCCTCCCACTCCTAATCTTAACTAAAATATGAGAAACCACCATACCATCCTGGTGTTCCACTTCCAACAGTTGTTGAAATGAGAGGAGCCACTGTTGTTAACTGCCCAGTATGACAATTGCATAGTGATGATACTCAGCAGCTGTGACTGCCCTGCTAGTTAGTGTCCCATGCAGGGAATAATACAGAGCTCACAGCAGGCACCCTGAGCTCCTGGGAAACGAATTTCTGAACTACACACTCAACTCTGCCACATCCAGTTCCTACTTGAACTCTGCAGATGTTTCAACTGAAAGAACAGAGGTGGGGCTGGAGAGATGGCTCAGTCGTTAAGACCACTGACTGGTCTTCCAGAGGACCTGGTTTCAATTCCCAGCATCCACCTGGCATTTCACAACCATCTGTAACTCTAGCACCAGGAATTTGACACCTTGTTCTAGCCTCTCTGGACATACACATGCACATGGTAGGCATATATACATGCAGGCAAAATACCCCCCCCACACACACACACACACAAAATGGAAAATAAAAGAATAGAGCTGATTTTTTTTTTTTAACCCAAGGGTCTGTCAAGATTGTTCAGTAAGAGCACTGAGTGTTCTTCCAAAGGAGCCAGCTTCTACTCTCTGCCTCCACCTGGCGGCTTGCAAACTGTTCTGAGGGGATTGGGCACCTTCTACTGGCCTCTGAGGTCACCAGGCATGTACCTGGTGCACATACTTACACACAAGCAAGGCTCCCATGCACATAATAAAAATTATAATACAATGCAACCAATACAGTTAAAAAATAATAAACCAAGCAACAAAATAGCATCAGACATACAACTCCCAATACAGTGACATAATATGAAACAGTTAAGACAACAAAGGCTTCTCCAAAAGATGCTAGACTTCTAGTAATGGCATTTAGTGAGAGTGAGTGAACTGAAACCCAGTCAGAAAATTCAAACTAACAATTACAAACATGTCCAAAGACACCGACAGCTGAATAAAATAAGGAGGGGATGCAGGATATACAGAAATACTGAAGAAAACCCAGTCTGAAAGCCAGGCATGTTGGTTGATCCCAGCACTTGGGAGGCAGAGACAGGAGGATCTATGTGAATTCAAGGCCAGCCTGGTCTACAAAGCAAGCCCATGACAGCCAGGGCTGCTACACAAAGAAACCTTGTCTCAAAAAGCCACCCCCCCCCCAAAAAAAAAAAAAAAACAGAAACAAAAACAACAAAAAACACAACCAAAACCAAAACAAAACTCCGAAGTGCTAGAAATGAAAAACATAGTAAGTCTGGTGGTCTGAATAAAAAATAACCCCTATAGTCTCATGTATTTGAGCACTTGGTCCCCAACAACCAGTTAGTGGTGTTATTTGAGGAAGTTTAGAAGGTGTGGCCTTAATGAAGGATGATGTCATTGAGGTGAGCTTTGCCACATTCAGTTTGCTTTTTCTGTTCTGCGCTTGTGGCTCAAGATGTGAGGTCTCAACTTCCTAGTCCTGCCGCCATGTGTAAAAACTGTTGTCATGCACTGTATCTGCCATCATGGACTCTTATCCTTCTGGAACCATAAGCCGAAATAAACTTAACTTGCATTTGGCCGTGATGTTTTATCTCAGTAACAAAATAGTAACCTGTTCAAAGTAAAAACAAACACACAAACTGTAAAAGGGTAGGCCTTTAATCTCAACACTGGAGAAGCAAAGGTAGGAGGATCTCTGTGAGTTCAAGGCCAGCCTGGTTCTCACTGCCAGTTCCATGCCAGCCTGGGCTGCATAGTGAGACCCTGTCTCAAAACAACAACAAAAAAGAAAAACCAACTTATAGCCCAGTGGAGAACCTCAGCAATTGAACAGACCAAGGAGAGAACAGATTATTTGATCTTGAAGACAACTGCAGAAACTAGAACAAGCCAGCAAGGAAAACGGTGAAATAATACGAAGGTATGAATGGGCATTCCAAGATCTACTCAATAGTCTAAGACAAAGTCCATGGGCTACAGGCATACAAGGTGAAGAATTTTTTTTTTTTTTTTGGTTTTTCGAGACAGGGTTTCTCTGTGTAACAGCCCTGGCTGTCCTGGACTTGCTTTGTAGAACAGGCTGGCCTCAAACTCACAGAGATCCGCCTGCCTCTGCCTCCCAAGTGCTGGGATTAAAGGCGTGCACCACCACGCCCGGCTAAGGTGAAGAATTTTATCCTAAAAGCATAGAAAATATTTTCAAAAGAAATACAACAGGAAATGTCCCACAGTTTTAGGGAGACAAAGGAAGAGTTCCACATACAGGAAGCACAAGACAGGAAGACCAGAAAAGAACCTCCCCTGTCATATTGTAATTAACACACTAACATACAGGACAAAAAAAAATGAAGTATATTGAAAGTGACAAGAGAGAAGCATCCTACCACATAGACAGGAAGATCCACCAGAATAACAGTGGGTTGAGAAGATGGGACTTTTAATATCAAATATATTTATTAATAACTATAAGCACTTATAACAAATATAAACTTATTACCTACCTAGACCTAAGAATAACTATAAACCCCTACTACCTAACAACTAACCCTATTAATAACTAAAAATGCCTATTATCTAGTAACTAACCTTAACCTTTTAGAAGGATATAGTCTCTGGGGCAGGTCCTCAGTCACCAGGAACACCTCAGGAGTAGATCCTTTAGGGCACTTGGTCAACAGTCTTTCCTCAGGAACATCTCAGACCTAGGTCTTTTGGGGTAAATTGTCTACTGCATTGCTATAGCAGCTTTACTTTAAATGAGGCTTGAGGCTTTCTCCTCTCTGGAGCCTCAGTTGTCCATAAGCAAACTTATTCAGTTTGAATTGGCCACTCAATTGCTCTGCAACAGTTGTCGGGGCTGACCACAGTTCTATTCAGGCCACTGTTTGAACTGGTTGAACCCCTCAGGGCAAAAGCTGTGCCATAAGGTTTTAGTCCTTGGCTTTTTGCTGCCTTGCTGAGGCCTTCTCTGCTTATCGGCTTATTTCTCCCTCAGGGAGAGCTGACTGTATTTTTTCAGCTCTGTTTGAGATCAGCTTTTCAGTCTGCCTGCATTAGCTCCACCAGATGATACAAGCTGCCTTGCATCTCATCATCTCTAGCATGGGAACCCTCAGGCTCCACCACTTTGTCCTTAATAGGGTCTCTCCTTGTTTCACCTGGCTTCAGCCTAATCTGGGCTCTGCCTACTTTGTAAAGCTATTAGCAGCTGAAAACAATGCCAAGCCATAAACCTTGTCTTTAGTCCATATGCTGCCATGCCAAATGCCCATAGGTGCCAGGTTGCTCTTCATGACCACTTTTGAGAGACTGTGTCAGAAGCCCCTAGATAGTCACTAAATCTAATTTGTATTAATCTAACTCTCCTTACAGGGTTGTCCAACTGAAGTTTTAAAAGCCAGAAGAGTTTGCAATGATGTGTTTCAAGTTCTGAAAGTTAACAACTGCCAGGCCAGAATACTGCACCCACTAAAGCTACCTGTCATGACTAAAAGAAAAAGAAATACATTCCATGGCAAAAACAGACTAAAGGAACTTATGACCACTAAGCCAGGTCTACGGAAGATAAGAAGGAATCTTTCAGACTGAAGAGAGAAACAAATTCCTCTGACAGACTACAAAAAAAAGAATAAACCATACTAGAAAAAAAAGGTTAAGCAAGACAGAGGAAATAAACACCACTATAAAAAATCAACAAAAATGGCAGAAGCAATACATAACCCCAAATAACCGAGGTTGATCTTGAACTTGTGATCCTCCCTGGGCTGGGTTTATGGATGTGTTCTACGGAATGAACTCAGGGCTTCATGCGTGCCAAGCAAACACTGTACCAACTGAGTCAACCCCCTCCCTTGCCCCCATTAAATTATTTCTTGGTGTGATTAATGTCTGTTACCTAATTATCTGTAAGAAACAGATTCTCTCAGATAACCAGGGTGGGCCTAACTCAGTTTAAAGTTTTCAGGGCAGCACTGAAGCTTCCCCCCCCTAAAAAGAAGAAAATCCCCGTGGGCAGCAGCTTGAACTTGCAAATGAAAAGCAGCTTGATCTACAGGTTTTGGTCTTGCACAACAGATCCCTACCAAACCAATTCCTTGCAAAAACCCTCGTGGTTGATATCTCCTGGTTCTGTTTCTCAGAATGAATCCTGACTATGCCATCTGGGACTTAAAGGATTAGAAGAAAGCCAGGGGTAGGGGAATAACAGCAGTTAGAGGTGGAGAGTCAGCTTGGTTTTTCGAAAGTGTGAGAAAAGGGCATGAAATGACCATGCCTCAGAAAAAAAGAGCCAAGTACATACAGCATGCATACATACACACACACACACACACACACACACACACACAGAGAGAGAGAGAGAGAGAGAGAGAGAGAGAGAGAGAGAGAGAGAGAGAGAGAGAAGTTTAAAACTGGTTTTGATGTTCAAAAGAGATTTTCACAAGAAAATTCTTGAGGAAGAGGCTAGGGGAGGTGACTCTAGAATTTAAAGGTAGAGAGAGGGGCTGGAGAGATGGCTTAGCGGTTAAGAGCACTGATTGCTCTTCCAGAGGACCCGGGTTCAATTCCCAGCACCCACATGGCAGTTCACAACTTCACAACTGTCTGTATCTCCAACATCTGACACCCTCACACAGACATACATGCAGGTAAAACACCAGTGCACATAAAATAAAAATAAATTATAAAAAAAATAAAAATAAAGGTAGAGAGAGCTGGGCTCTCGAGATAGCTCAGAGGTTAAGAGCACTGTCTGCTCTTCCAGAGGTCCTGAGTTCAATTCCCAGCATCTGCATACATGCAGACACAACACTGTATACATAATTTAAAAATAAATAAGTCTTTAAAAAGAATTAAAAAAAACAAAAGATAGAGCGAGCTAAGGATAAGGGACAGGACAGCTGGAGTTAGATTAAACTTCGTGGAGTAAACACTGCCAAGTGGAAGAATGATTTCCCAGGAGGCGTACTGGAACCGCAAGTGAATTTTATCTGTGGGAGATACTCAAGGCCACCCGGGGGGGAAAAAAAAAAAGCAAACCACCCGAAGTGCGCAAGCGTCAGCCTGCAAGGCGGAAGGCCGGTCTCTCAGGCCCCGCCCCTCCCGGCTGTGCCAGGCTCTGCAGTCGGATGCAGAGATCATCGCTGTAGCCAGGCAGCAGAGTCGATCTCGGCTCTTCCTGGGACCCTGGCCGGACGATGGCGGAGAAGACTCAAAAGAGGTGCGTGTGCTGTTTGGCCAAAGCCTGCTCTCCACTCTCCGCGGGGGCGGAACCGGTGTCTGGTCGCAGTGTGTGTGTGTGTGGGCGGGGGGGACTGAGCCGGTGTTTAGGTGGACGGTTCCAGAAGCCCACGCCGTGCGTCCGCCGAGGGTGGGGGCGGGGAGGGTTTGCTCCGTGGCCTCCGCCCACCCCCGCACGCCTGCGCAGGCTCTCCGTTAGGGCGGCTGCGGGACTCTGCTGGGGACTCGGGGCAGCTGCGGGGCACTGCGGGAGCGACACGCCGCCCAGCGACGTCCGCACCGTCGGCCCTGCCTATTGTCAGGAAGAGGGAGAGCCGGAAGAAGCCACTGGAGCTGTCGCCCTTCCGCCCAGCACCTTAGAGCCCGGTGCCAGCAGCTATGGCCATTTCTGTCACAGACGGGGACGTTGGTGAGAAGAGACAATGTGGATGACAGCAGCAGTGTGGAGCACCCTCTGTCAGACATTACCGTAAATTTTTAAAGTACTTCCTGCCAACCTACCTACCTTCTTACCTACCCAACTACCTCGCACTATGGTAGCCCTGGCTTTTTTTGGAACCCACTGTGTAGACCAGGCCGGCCTTGAATTCAAAGGGTTTGAGTTCCCAAAGGGTTTGCCTCTGCCCATTTTGTGCCAGAATTAATGTCTTGAGCCACTAAACCTAGATTTTTTTTTTCTTTTCCTTTTTTTTTTTTCAGCTGTGTGTTTAATGTGTCTGTGTGCAGGGATGTGCATGTGAGTGCAGGTATCTCTAAGGCCAGAAGAGGGCATAGGATGCCCCCAGGAGTTGGTGCTGCGGGAGGTTGTGAGCTCCCTGCCGTGGATGCTGAGAACTAAAATTTGGTCCTCTGGAAGAGCAGCATTTACTCTTAACTTCTGAGCCAGCTCTTTTGCTGACTTAACATGTTGCAGCCAATGCCGTTAGGCTTTTCTTCTATTTGCCAGATGATCTGTCACCTTCTTCGTAAGCTAAAGAGAAACATCTGCCGTAAGGATCACTTGCACTGCAACATGCGTACACACAGGCCTCAAAGGGCAAGGCTGACCCATCATTTGGTAGGTGTGAATCCCCCACCTCCCGGCTGCCTGTTTGCCACTGCGTCCCACCACCGTTATAGAGTGCAGTAGGTCCAGGGGGAGATGTCGGTAACCATGTTTACTACTAATTTACTACTGGTTGATCTAGTAGTAAATTTATTAGTAATTATGTTCTGCCTCCCTGAGAAGTGTGCTCATTGACATAAACAGTACCTGGGGTTTCTCTTTAGAGCACATTTTGGAATCTCTTCCATCCTTAGCTGCCCAGGCTGTTAAGTGCTACATAATCCTTACTTCGTGAGAAAGTTGAAGGTTAAACGTTGTGACAGGAAATTAGAATTAAAATGAGAGTAGTTATGGCGGTTAGGCATGGTGTCAAATGACTAATCCCAGCTCTTGGGGCTAAATAGCAAGTTCTAGGCCAACTGGGCCTACATAGTAAAACTTTGTAGGAGGTGATAATACAAAGACTAGCTTCTTTGACCAGAGCCTTAAACGATGCTGTATTTTAACACTAAACCACTTTAAATGAAAAACTTCTAATATATGACACTTAAAAAGTAGTGAGCTGGGCGTGCTGGTATATACCTTTAATCCCAGCACTAAGGAGGCAGAGGTAGGTGGATCTACAAATCTGAGTTCGGAGCCAGCCTGGTCTACATAATGATTTGTCCCGGTTCATGTCTCCTCTCCCATCCCCAGGTTGTAGCCAGGGCCACATAGAGAGACCCTGTCTCAAAACAAATGAAAAAATAACAACAAACTGAAGCCAAATGACAAAAAATAATGAAGCCGGGCGGTGGTGGCGCACGCCTTTAATCCCAGCACTTGGGAGGCAGAGGCAGGCGGATCTTTGCGAGTTCAAGGCCAGCCTGGTCTACAAAGTGAGTCCAGCACAGCCAGGGCTACACAGAGAAACCTTGTCTCGAAAAACCAAAAAAAAAAAAAAAAAAATTAATAATGGTGGGACATCCAAAGAGAGTCGTTTAGTTTTCAGAGGACAAAGACGGAGAGAGGCAGAGTGTTTCTGGGCAGCTTCCAGTTAACAACTGAGAATACTGATGCCAGGGATGCCCCAGGAATGAACTTTCCTTCAAGAAATTTCTGGTGTGAATTTCCACTTGATCATCTATAAAAATTCTGGGATTAGTGTCCCGATTAGTTTTTATTGTCAGCTTGAGACAACTTAAAATCATCTGGGAAGAGGGACCTCAATTGAAGGATTGTCCAGTTCAGGATTGTCCCTGTCCATGAGAGTGTTGATCGATAATCAGTATGGGAGGGCCCAGTCCACTGTGGGCAGTACCATCTGCAGTCAGGTAGGCCTGGGCTATTTAAGAAAACTACAGCAGCCCGGTGTGGTGGCGCACGCCTTCAATCCCAGCACTCAGGAGGCAGGGGCAGGTGGATCTCTGTGGGTTCGAGACCAACCTGGTCTACAAAGAGAGTCTAGGACAGCCAGGGCTGTTACACAGAGAAACCCTGTCTCGAAAAAACAAAAAGAAAAAAGAAAACTACAGCAAGTGAGCCATTAAGCAGCCGTCCGCCATGGTTTCTGCTTCACATTCCTGCCCTAGTCCCTGCCCTGACTTCCGTGGATGGTTTGTGGCCAGGAAAGCCAAATAATCCCTTCCCCCCACATTGCATTTGGTCTTGGTCTTTATCATAGCAACAGAAAGCAAGGCAACAGTTACAATACGTAGGGTTTCTTCTCAGAGTCAGTAGGGCACTTAATGTGTCTTGATGATTTCAACAGATTAACTCTTGCCAGGACTTGTAGAAACCCAGAAGGATTGCTGATAGGATTTTGTCTTTATTCCTTGTAGTAAGTCAGTGTCTTACAAAATGTGGAAACAAGAAGTGTATCTAAAGTCATTGTTTTTAAAGATAAATCTAGAACTGTTTCTTTCACCTTCTTCCTTTTAGGTCTTTGCATTTCTTTTGTTTTTGAAATAAAATCTCACTGTGAAGCCTGGCTGGCTTGGCCTGGCACACTGTTGATTGGGCTGGCCTTGAACTCAGAGTCATCTGCCTGCCCCTGCCTCCCAGTGCTGGGATCACACAGGTGCATTACAGTACCCAGCCATTGTTTGTTTTCTTGAAACATTGTCTTGCTATGTAGCTGAAGTTGGCTTCAGATTTGTGGCAGTCCTGCTGCCTCAGCTGGGATTACAAACATACATTACCATGCCTGGCTGATACATTTTTATAATCTTTAAGAATATGTTCACTGATATTTGTGTTAGAAAATTTATGTATCTTTCTTCAGTTGTTTTTTTTTTTTCTTGGCCTCTTTTTTTTTATTGAAAACATTTTTATTTTGTGAGTTTCACATCTTGCATCCTGTTCCCTCCCCCTAGTCCCACCCTTGCAATCTGTCCCAGCATAAAAAATAACAGCTGATTGTGAAAGCTGCAGTGTATCTCAGTATGTCCCACAATTTTCCCCTTTGTCACACATTCTGCTTGCAAATATTCATTATAATTACTCCTTGGTCTAGTACGAGGCCCCTGGTTTCCACTACTCCATCAGTACTGGAACCTCTCTGGAACTCCTCTCAGATATGCCTTAACTGACCTGTGTCATGGAGATCCTGCAGTCCTGGGTTGTGGAACTGACCTCTTCTTGCACTCCAGCAGTTCATCCATGGGGTAAATGTTGGGGTGGGCCAACTCAAAGCCCTGGTTCTAGACCTGCAACCCCCACATGTAGGGCCAGTTCTACCATGGAAAGGTGCAGGGCCTGCTCTCCCAAGTGCTGCATCATGTGAGGGGCAGGGACAGCTCTCCTGCTCTTGTGACCCCATCTGGGCCAGATCTCCTGTCAGCCAATGGTGGTGAGGGCAAAAGGGAGGGGAGAGCATCTCTCCCTAGCCAACACCACCACTTAGCAGTCAAAAGGCAGGGCTGGCTCTTCCACACTCACTCCCTCAGGGCTGGCTCACCCACAACCCCTATATCCAGGACCAGCTGTAGTGTATTACTCAGGAAGGTGCAGGGCTTCCTCTCTCAAGTGCTGCAGCATGTGAGGGGCATGGACAGCTCTCCTGCTCTTGTAACCCCATCTGGGCCAGATCTCCTGTTGGTCAATGGTGGTGAGGGCAAAAGGGAGGGGGTCTTCAGTTCTTTGTATCAGTAAAATTGATGCAATTTTTAAAAAGTAGATATTTTGTTGGGCATGGTGGCACACACGGGCAGTCCTGGAGCATAAATGATGGAGACACATTAAGAGAGACCCATGCTGTCTGATAATCAGAGGAACTTCTTCAGACCTTTCCTGAGTCCCATATGAATACTTCCAGTTGCTGGTGACTATCGCACACACACACACCTCAGCTGCATTTAGATACTGTTCCAGTGAAGCTGGTGACTATCGACTATCTTCCTTCTGTTCCCAAGTTTATGGCTGTGACTCAAGGTAATTACAGTATGTCTCCATGCAGGCAGCCTATATCAGTTCCTGTCTGCCATCCCAGAGACAGTGAAAACATCACAGACTGTGTCCAAAAAGGCTTACAGTGTTTTTTCTTCCCTCCCTCCCTCACTTCCTTTCTCCCTTCTCTAATTCCACTGTGTAGCTCAGGCTGACTTTGAATTTTCAATCCTTCTGCCTCCTGTCCTCTGCTGGGATTACAGATGTGTACTACCAAGTCAAATACTTTGTATAAGGAATTGTTCTTTTTGACAACTGTATATTAGTGCATATCAGAACTTCTTAACCGATCCCCTACTGATGAACATCTAGGTGGTTTTTAGCTTCTTGCTGTTCAGACATGATGCTAGTATTAAATTCAAAGAAAAGATCCAAAGCGGTTTTCTTAGGCATTTAAAGGTATAGGTGATTTTGGCCTAATGAACGGTGTGTCACATAAGAAGCCCATAATATATTAAACCTTCTTACCACTGACTTTCCATTTTTCCATGACTTTCTTTTTTTTTTTTTGGTTTTTCGAGACAGGGTTTCTCTGTGTATCCTTGGCTGTCCTGGACTCACTTTGTAGACCAGGCTGGCCTCGAACTCACAAAGATCCGCCTGCCTCTGTCTCCCAAGTGCTGGGATTAAAGGCGTGCGCCACCACAGCCCGGCAACTGAGATTTCTTTTTTTTTTTTTTTTTTTTGGTTTTTCAAGACAGGGTTTCTCTGTTTAACAGCTCTGGCTGTCCTGGACTCGCTTTGTAGACCAGGCTGACCTCGAACTCGCAAAGATCCGCCTGCCTCTGCCTCCCAAGTGCTGGGATTAAAGGCGTGCGCCACCACCGCCCGGCTTTCCATGACTTTCTTAAACCTTTTTCTTAACTATAGAGTCAACATATCTTCTTAAAAATATTTTTGTTATATTTTTTTGGTGGTTTGAATGACACTGTCTCCCCTAGACTCGTGTGTTTGATACTTAGTCTCCAGTTGATGGTGCTTTAGAAAGGCTTAGGAGGGGTAGCCTTGTAGGAGGAAGTGTGTCACTGGAGGGCTTTAAGAATTCAAAGGCATGGCCGGGCGTAATGGCGCACGCCTTTAATCCCAGCACTCAGGAGGCAGAGGCAGGCGGATCTCTGTGAGTTCGAGGCCAGCCTGCTCTACAAAGCGAGTCCAGGACAGCCAGGGCTACACAGAGAAACCCTGTCTCGAAAAACCAAAAAAAAAAAAAAAAAAAAAAGAATTCAAAGGCTCTCTGACATTTCCATTTGCTTGCATGCACATGGTGTGTGTTTCAAGATACAAAATACAGTGTGTCAGCTTCTCGTTTTTGCTGCCACCTGCTGCCTGCCTCCCCACTCTGATGGACTCTCATCCCTCTGGAATCTTAAGCCACAATAAATGTTTTCTTCCATAATCACACTGGTTAAGGTGTTTTATTTCCACAATAGAACAGCAATTAGTATGCATTTATTTATCATTTATTGTGGGGGGGGTACACACACGGGATAGTCATGGTAGGGGACACCTTATGGGAGTTCACATTTATCGTTTATTGTGTGTTTGTATGTAGGGACCCACACATGCAATAGTGTGCATGTGGCAGTCAGAGGACACCTTACAGGAGTTCACATTCATCATTTATTGTGTGTGTATATGGGATACACACATGCAATAGTGTGCATGTGGAAGTCAGAGGACACCTTACAGAGGTTCACATTTATTGTATAGGGGGGTACACACGTGAGATAGTGTACATGTGGCAATCAGAGGACACCTTACAGGAGTTCACATTTATCATTTATTGGGGGTACACACATGTAAGATAGTGTGCATGTGGCAGTCAGAGGACACCTTACCGGAGTTGGTTCTCCTTCCACCATGTGGGACCTAGGGACTGAACTCAGGTCGTCAGACTTGGCAGCAGGTGGCTTAATCGGCCCCTTACCCTGCTGAGCCTCCGTGCTGCTCCAGCATACCTCCTATAACAATACATCTGAATTTTCACTTTTATTGACACGGCCTCCAGCAATCTAACACAGGCCATCAGCTTGCACAGCAGTGTGCTATCAGTGAAGCCGACTCCCCAGCCCTCCATATTTTAAATCTTCCTCAGGATGAGTGTCACCTTTGTCTTCCTACAGTGTGAAGATTGCTCCGGGAGCAGTTGTGTGTGTAGAAAGTGAAATCAGAGGAGATGTGACCATAGGTAAGAAACTTACTAATGTCGTTTCTCAAGAGCTAATGCTGTGTAATCAATTTTAGTGCTTCACCTTTAAGTCCTGTTTTCTGTGTTTCACTGAGGCTTAGAATTTTTATCAGGTTTGGTTGCTTGTTTGTTTGTTTGTTTGTTTTTCTTTTTCTTTTTTTTTTTTTTTTTTTTTTTTTTTTTTTTGGTTTTTCGAGACAGGGTTTCTCTGTGTAACCTTGGCTGTCCTGGACTCACTTTGTAGACCAGGCTGGCCTCGAACTCACAAAGATCCGCCTGCCTCTGCCTCCCAAGTGCTGGGATTAAAGGCGTGCGCCACCACCGCCCGGCTTTGTTTGTTTGTTTTTCAAGACAGGATTTCACTATACAGCCCTGGCTATCCTTGAACTCACTCTGTAGACCAGGCTGGCCTCAAATTACCTGCCCTTGCCTCCGGAGTGCTGGGATTAAAGGGATCAGCCACCGCCTTCCCGCCTTGAGTTAGCTCATTTTAAAGAGCCTTCCTGAAAGTTCCACACAACCATTCTCCCATGTGTCTCGTGACTAGGACACTAACACAGGTGCAGCTCCACTGGTCCCTAACGAAGTCAGGGTGGGGCTGCAAGCAGAGGAGAGTGATACCAGATGGCGGTTAGTATTTCCATCACATGCAGAATAGGAAGGTGGGGTGCAGTCTCAGAAAGTGCTGTTAGTACCATTAGCTCTGACGATATGTGGTCTCGCCAGAAGTCCCACCTCCAAGACTGAGCCAGCCCAGCACATGGTCGGTAACGTACATGTGTAACCGATCTTTTAAATTATTATTTAACTCTTATTTATTTATTACTAAATTCACTTATAACAAACACCAACAGTTTCTTAACTATTAATCCTATAAATTCCTACAACCCCTTTAACCTATCCACTAAACCTACTGATAATTATAACAACTACTTTCATAACCTTTTTTTTTTTTTTTTTTTTTTTGTTTTTTTA
>CAJQZJ010032150.1:4323476-4370321 GCA_907164525.1 Lophiomys imhausi | reverse complement strand
TCTGCCTCCCAAGTGCTGGGATTAAAGGCGTGAGCCACCACAGCCCGTAATATATATAGGAGTTTCTGATACTGTCTCTTTTTGGTTTTTCGAGACAGGGTTTCTCTGAATATCTCTGGCTGTCCTGGACTCGCTTTGTAGACCAGGCTGGCCTCGAACTCACAAAGATCCGCCTGCCTCTGCCTCCCAAGTGCTGGGATTAAAGGCGTGCGCCACCACCGCCCGGCTTCATAACCTTTTAGAATGATACAGTCTCTGGGGCAGGTCCTCAGTCGTCAGGAACACAGTCTTTGTTGTAGATTCTTTAACTCACTTAGCAGTCCTTTTTCTGGATCTCTCAGATGCAGGTTTGTCAGGGTAAATTGGTTATTGCAGTCTCACCTTAAATAAGGCTTCATGCTTTCTTCTCTGTGGGAGACCCTAGCCGTCTGCAGGCCAACTTAACTTCTTTTGAATCAGAAACTCAGCTGCTCTGCCTCAGTTCTTAAAGCCAGGCACGTTTCCCCTAGGCCACTGATCGGACAGATCAAACCCCTCCAGGCAAAAGCTGAGCCACAGGGTCCAGTCCTTGGCCTTTTGGTGTCTTGCTCAGGCTTTCTTTGTTCACCGGCTTCTTTCTGCTTCAGGGAGAGAGCTGGCCATCAATGGCCAGCCCTTTTTTCAGCAGGACTCTTGGAGCTCTCTAGCATCAGGGGCCTCTTCTTCTGGGCTCCATGCACTGTCCTTAAATAGGAGGAACTCTGTTTTAGGTTAATTTGGGCTCTGCCCACTTAGCTGAAAACAATGTCAGACCAGATACTTTGTTTCTTCAAGTCTATTGAGTCTTTCCTGTTTTTCCTGACTTCAACCTTGTTTTTCAGTCTATTAAGTCTTTCCTGTTTTTGCTGACTTCATGCTGATAATGCTCTTCAGGCCCCGAATTAAGAAACAGTATCAGAAACTCCTATATATTTTCTAAATCTAATTTATCTAACCCCTACATACATGTATGGCTGAGTCCCCAGTGCCACATCTACTACCCAGTTCTCTTAGTAAAATCTGTCTCCTCGACACTGTGCCCCCACAGACTGAACTGATGGGCGCTCATCCTCAGCCACAACTGCCTGTCAGCCACACCACCAGAGCCAACAGGGATTCTGTTTCCACTCACTAACAGTTTCTTGTTTGGTTTGGTTTGGTTTTGGGTCTTGAGACAGGGTCTCACTATGTAGTCCTGGCTGGCCTTGGCTGGCGTTGAACTCAAATAGATCCACTTATGTGAGATGGGGGATTAAAGACATACATGATGAGGCCTGGCAATAGTATCTTTTGTGCGGGGGGGCGGGGGGAATAGTGTGGGGAAAAATGTCTTTTTTCCCTCTACTAAGTCAAAGCCTCTAACCATTTAGGTGACCTGTCTTATGACAGCAGTGAAGACCATGCCACTATTATGGAACTTTGTTTAGATCATGACTTGTTGACTGACTTCAACCTGACTGAATTTGGAAAACGGTTGTTTCTTTTCAGCACTCTTAACTTCCTGTTTTCGGTGCAAACTTCCTATGAGGAGAAAGTGTGACCACCATGCATGCACACACTGAGATTGTCATCCATATTTTTGCTCACCACCTGCTACAATATCTGTGGCTCTCATCATGACTCAGGAAGAGCTCAATAGCTCACAAGGTGTTCTGTAATTAGAAGAAAGGTCAGGCTAAAGTATTGTACCTAGTTAACTATGGGGAACTTCCCTTGCATTTCTTCTTCCTCATTTTAAATAAGCAGCTTATGATATGTGCTGTTTAATAGATAGATAGATAGATATAGATAGAGAGATAGATAGGATTGATAGATATAGATAGGATAGATAGATATAGAGAGATAGGATAGATAGATAGATATAGATAGATACATAGACAGAGAGATAGATAGATAGATATAGAGAGATAGAGAGAGAGAGAGAGATAGGATAGATACATCGGTAGCGTGAATACACAGATGTGTACTTCACATAACCTTGAACTACAGAAACTTCCAGAACACAGGAAGGACAGGGTGGATATGACAGGCTCATAGTCTAAGGCAGGATTCAGTCCGTTACAGCTGAAAAGGCCTGAGGGTGAGAAAGCTGCCACACAGCTTTATCCCACTCAGGAGGCAAAGTGGACAGGAAGTGGAGCTGGGCTATAAACACCAAGGTCCACCTCTTAAAGACTCTGCAGCCTTCCAAAACAGTGCTACCAGCGAGCCTACAGTGGACTTTTCACACTCAGGTGCACAGTGGCCCCGGCCTAGGGTTGGGCTCTGGTGTCTGGACCTAGCAATTGGCCCCTGTTGCTCCTCTGGCTTTCTTATCTTTTCCCTAAATGTTGGAATTAGGAAACCAAAGATGGTGTTTATCTTATTATTTTATATGTAAGAGTGTTTTGCCTGCATTCATGTATGTATGTGTTCCATATATGCACAGTGCTGAGGCCAGAGGAGGGTATCAGCATCCCTGGAACTGGAGTTTCAGACAGTTGTGAGCAGCCATGTGGGTGCTGGGAAATGAACCTGAGTCTCTGGAAGAGCACCCAGTGCTCCTAATCACTGGGCTGTCTCTCCAGCCCCCAAATGCACTTTCTACCTGGCCTTTGACCACTAGCATGATAGCGTGCAGTTAGAATACTAAACATGTAAATGGTGAGTCTTTACAGATTTCTTGTGATAGATAGATTACAGCATAAGAAGTTTGGACACATCTCACTATGTTTAGAATACTAAACATGTAAATGGTGAGTCTTTACAGATTTCTTGTGATAGATTACAGCATAAGAAGTTTGGACACATCTCACTATGTAACTCCTAGCTCCTAAGTGCCAGAATTAAAGGCCTGTGCCACCACATCCAGCCTTAAGAAGTTAATAGTTGTATTAATCCTTTGAGAATCATGTTCAAACTCCTCAAAAGTGCTAAAAAAAAAAAATCTTTTAAAGAAAAAAAGCTAGAAATGATTTGATGTTTATCAACAGAGTGAATTGTTTTATGTATATTTCATATGTGTGTGTGTATTATCTACACACATAGAGTGGTGCTTGGCATCAGACATGTGTTAAGCATGCACCAAACATGCTTACGTTTATTTTAGAAACAATTCCATTTTCAAAGCAAAGATGCAAGAAAGTAAGGTGGTTATACAGTTGTGTCTCCCACAGGTTTTGTCTCACGTTGTTGTGTTTCTCTCTCTCCAACCCCATACTCAAACCTTATGTTTCTTTAATTGCATATATAAATAAGGGGTTTTTCCAGAGTTTGGGCCTGATAATTATTTCTGTCATCATTGCATTTAGCATAAACTATTTCCAGTCTTTTGGCAGCTATTCATTTTTCTTAAATGACACCTCAGATTCAAACCCTCCAGAGAGACACAATTACAAAGTTTAATCAAAACGGAGTTATCAGGTTCCAGCAGGCCGACCACATCTTGGTTTTCTTTTCAAGCTTTCTGTTGGTTTTGCTCGGGCTCCTGCAGTAAGTAGTTGATGTAAATCTTCTCTGTTGTTCTGTGCGGTTGCAGGTTGGCACTTGATAAGCCAGAGAGTTCGAGAACAGTAAACAGAAATATGTGCTGGTCCTCCATGCATGGACTGCCCATCATCTTTACACTTTTACTAGTTTGAAGCTTCTTTTGCTATGTTTCAAGTTGTTGGAGCCTTAAATCAGATCTGTGATTTTCTAGAAATTCAGTTATTTGCTATATTAGTGAAATTGGTTAGAAGTGTGAAGCCAGGTGTGTGTATATCAGGGCTGCGTACAGCACACTGTCTCAAAATGGGGGTGTGGGTGGGAGTATGACGGGGTGGGGGCTGCAGGGGGTGCATTATGGAAGTCCAGCCCTTGTCAGGAGAGCTCTGGCTTACAGCTCTGAGGAAGCACCCCCTTGGAATGTGCTCAACTTAAGAGTCCTGCTAAGGGAGCTGGAGAGATGGCTCAGAGGTTAAGAGCACTGGCTGCTCTTCCAGAGGACCTGGGTTCAAATCCCAGCACCCACATGGTGGCTCACAACCATCTATCATCAGGTCTGGGGCCTCTTCTGGCCTGCAGGCATACATGCAGACCAAATACTGTATACATAATAAATAAATAAAATCTTTAAAAAAAAAAAAGAGTCCTGCTAATTTTCATAGTGTCAAGCTTGTTTTTCATTAGACTGCTACAAGTTACTTTCTGTAAATCCTCCTTTTGAGAGCTGACTAGCCTGTGAGGAAGGCCCCCAGCATAGTCCTAGTACTTGTGCTTATGAGGGCTGACCCCTGCTGTGGCAGAAGGGAGCAGACTGGGCACAGTGGGAAGCTGTCCCACCTAACCATTCTCCCCAGCAGCTTCCTCAGACCCAAAGCCTCTGCTTGAATCTTGCTCGGTATGCAAAGCAGTGGTCAAGGGAGTTGTTTAATTTTCAAAAGAAAGAGCTTGGGTTTATTTAAAAATTATTTATTGATATATGGAAATGTACCCAGAGATTGCTGTCTGTGGCAAAGGTGAAGAGCACCCTTTACCAAATGAGGGAAAAGGAGACATACTGCAGGGATGTCTTCCTGGCCAGGCTCCGGAAGCCCAGCCAGCCGGCTAGAAAAATAATTCATCCACCAGTTAAGTAAGGCAGCTCTGACTCCAGACACATTTGTCCAAACAAGGAGATAAGCCGGAGAGGCTTTCAGCACACTTGGTAAGAAAATACACAAACGGCCCCCGCTGAGAGCACAGCCAAGAAGGTCCACAACGGAGTTAAATGGGAAAAGGGACTCTGCATGGTGACTTTTTTTAAAAAGCATTTTAACTTCAAGACCCTTAAACATGGCTCTGAATCAGACCCATTCTAGGTAAAAGTGTTTGTGGCACACAGGAAAACCTAGAAGAGACTGCCTGCCAGCCAGCTTGCTGTTGCTAAGGCTGCCAGAGGGCCAGGCCCTCTGCTTGGCGACCTGCAGCGTGTCTGCAGATGGCAGTGCTGCTTTTCCGTCCTCCACACCACACTCTGAGCTGTCACATGTGTTGTGTGCTAGCCTCACTGTCGGGACTGTTCAGTTTATTGCTGCCCCTGACATTTGCTTTCATCTCTCAATTCAAAGCAGATTGGTTTCCCTCGTGTGACACGACCTGCAGTTGGGCTAGGACACCAGCAGGTGGCAGTATTGTCAAAGTCAAAGGTCTCACCTGAGCTGCTAAGTGCTGTAATTTAGCTCCATGGGAAAGTCCCTGAGATTTATAACCAGGTGTTTTCCAGTTAACCTACTAATAACTAATGATTAACAAATAATAATGACAGCAATAAAACACCAGCTTAAACTGCTCAGATGCCTGGCTTGGTGAGACACACTTTTAATCTCAGCACTGGAGAGTCAGAAGCAGATGGATCTCTGAGTTTGAGGTTAGCCTGGTATACATATGTTTCAGGGTAGCCAGGGCTACATGAGACTCTGACTCGCAAAATGAAACAAAGTTAATATATAACAAAATGAATCAGAATTAGTATTTTTTGAGACAGGGTCTCATTATGTAGCCCTGGCTGGCCTCCAGCTCACTCTGAAGCCCAGGATGGCCTTGAACTTCAAGCCTTCCCACTCCCACCTAAGTGTTGGGATTGCAGGTGGCAGCACCATGCCAAACTGTATGTTGTGTGTATGTGTGTGCATGTCAAGGCCAGAGACAATCTCAGCTGTCCCTCTCAGGCGTCCAATCTTAGTGTTGTGTAGAACTCAGCAGGCAGCTCCAGGAACCCTGACTGAGCACTCTCAGCCTGATGTCATTATTTTTGAAAGAAAAAACAGCAATGCCATTTCTTTTCAGAGGCACACATGAGAGGAATGTTAAAAAAGACAGACAGACCACAGGTGCCAGTGGGCTGTAGTCTTCATAATACGTCTCACAAGTTCTGCTTGTCACAGCTCTGGCCTGAGGGTCAGCAGGAGGCGTCATGCCTCTGGCAGCTTACCCACCACTGACCAGAGATCTGCTGCCTGTCACAGCCTGATGAGATAGAATCCAGGTCACGAGGCATGGCCTCAGTGGGTTTACTTACTGAGCCATCTTGTCAGACCCTGAACCTCACCTTAAGAACTGCAGGTCAGACCCTGTGACATCCCTTCCACACAGTTTCCTGGGACCCGAATTTCCATCCAGTGAGGCAGGTGGTTAAGGACCCCATCCTTGAGTAGATGTGACAATGGGCCCTTGAGAGAGCACAAACACACACATAGCCTGTACATGAGAGAGCCCAGAGTCCAGACTTTCCAGACAAGGGTGGGGACAGGCTGGGCTCTAGTTACAAAGAACCTAAAATAGACCATGGGTCTTTATTTTGAGTATTTTGAAGCAAAGGAGAAGTCCGAATTCTGTTGAGTTATCGCTTTCCGTTGGCTTGTACCACTGGATAATGTAGAACATGTTATTTCAGAAGAATCTAATATTTATGACAGCCTTGTTGAGCACCTGGAGACTGTAATTCCTAAGTGGCCATTTCTTAGGAACGAGTCAGGTAAATGGTAGTGTATTAATGTAATGTGAGATGAAGGATTTAAATGCTTTTCTCCAAGTTTTATTTATTTTTAAACTTCTTAGTGATTTTGTATGTACTAGTATCTACAGGTCTCAAGTGTACCAATGCTTAGTAGCTTTCCCCTGCACTTTAGACAGTCAAGCCGGTAGGAATGCAGCTCACAGACACACCCCTTCACTTCTTGCTTGCTTTAGGTTAATTTTTAGTAATGATCATCTATTTATTTTATGAGTGAGCATGTCTATTTGTATAAGTGTGTGTGCATACGTACATGTATAGATACACACATACACGGAAGGAAGAGGCACACATCACCTTGAGAGTCTTCCCAGGGATCTCAGCAACTCCATCTTCTGTACTGAATAGCAGTCTTTATTTGAGAATTTAATTAGTAACCAATGGTGTCAGGATTATCAAGGATATTCTTCTATTTCATACTAGACTGTGTGCTGTGGGACTCTGTGTCCTGTTTTGGGCCCCCACTTTATCAGTTCCCCCCCAATTCTTTATCTCAGGCAAAAGAATGAGCTGCACATCCAGAGCTCTGGGCACCAGGAAGGCCTTTATATTTATTTCATAGATTTGGAAGTTGGTACACTAAGTAATCCCCGTTTTCAAGATAAGCTCAAAGGGGCAAAAATAGCCTGTGTTCTTGTACTTGAGGTGTGTGTGTGTGTAAGAGATTTTGGTGTAGGGGATCCCACCCAAGGCCTTGTGCATACCACCCACACACTCTCACCAACTGAGCTGTTCTCCTGGCCCATTGTCTGTTAATTTTTGTTGCCTTGTAACATAGAGTGTTGCATCTTGCCTTTTATAAGCCAATAGTGACTTTTAATAAAAGATTAACAGTTTATACCCCAGGATCTGGGAAGTGTCACCCGTGCCCCTTGATCCTTCTGTGCACCTTCCTGACCGAGTGAGCTACTTCATATCACTCTGTACAAATAGAAATAGCCTTGAGTAACCCAGCACACAGTTCACCAGCCAGGGATACATACAGAGTGGAATCCTGCCTTAAACAAAACAGAAACAGAAAAGGAAAAGTATCAGTTCTGAGATAAGAGTAGGTGAGTGTGAGGCCAAAGGAAGGTGTGTTTTCTCATCAGTGTCAGATAAGCGTGTGTGTACATGTGCCTACTTGCTCCAGAGCCGGAATCAGGCTCTTCCACCCAGCTCTCAAAGGGTGTCCTCCTTGTGCCCTTAGATTGAGGCTGAAGTGTCTCAGGTCTTCCAGCCCAGTCTGATGGCCCAGCATTCATCTTTCGCTCCTCTTGCCTCCTCCCCTTTGATACTTGAACTGTTGATATCCTGCCCTGCCTGCTTCCAGTGTGCATGCTTGTACTCAGATAACAACGAGCAAGGCTGAAGGTACTTCCTGACTTCTCTCCACCCATGTTTCCTCTTAACCATGTGGTAAAAGACAGAAGTGCTTCGTTATAAGCAGAGTGCCAGCTTGTCTGGAAGAAAGGACAAGAGTGAGTTTTATTGAATCTAGCCCTTCCCAGAGTCCTCAAGACATGTGCTCTCATCACCTGCATGTCCTGCTGACGTCACAGGAGGTTGGATGGAGGCTAAGCTGTCTGGCTCCTGCTACATGTGCCCTTTCACTTACCTTGGCTCTAGATTTGGCACTAACCACTGCTGATAACGGCTGGAGATAGTACTTGTAAGGTGCTTAGCACGGTGCCTGGCACAACATAGAAAATGTTCCTCTGTGAAGCCTCGCCCACCTCCATCGCCTCTATCGCTTCCCACAAGCCTGATGGAAGTGGAGCCTACACTGATAATTTCTTCTCACCTGCTCTGTTTTCACAGGCCCTAGGACAGTGATCCACCCTAAAGCACGAATTATTGCGGAGGCCGGGCCAATAATTATCGGTGAAGGTAACCTAATAGAAGAGCAGGCCCTCATCATCAATGCGTGAGTAAGACTCTCACAGGCACTCTGAAGGTAGCGCCATGGGGAGGATTTCCCAACACCACCATCTGTCCAGGAGCCTTTTACAGCCTGGCTCAAGAAAATGCACTATCAGAGCTGGAGAGGGGTGTTGAAGGCTCTTCCAGCCTAAGCACACGAGGAAATCCAGACACCAGACCAGAAAAACACTGAGAAAACCAGAGCCCCCAGCCCTGGGTCTGGGGGTCTCCCAGTGGGACACTTTCATCCGTCATCAAACCTGTAATGGTTTCCTGATCCCATCCAGTGTCCTCGTGTTGTGCCTAGCACACTGAAGACATTTTTGGTTGGATATCTATTGATGTCTGCATGTGAATTTAATTATTTTCCTGTGTTCCACATAGGTAGCGCCCAGAATTATATTCACAAAGTGTGGGATCCTTGTAGCAATTTGTGAACTTTAAAGATAAAAATGTGATAAAATGTTAGACAATGTGTATCTTTGTGAACTGGGCTGTAATACCCACGATATTTTCAAAAGCATGTATAAATTTTTCTAGATAAAATTTTGGCAAGAAATTCAAGCTTTTACCTAATTTGTAGCAACGATGTATGGAATTTTGTGGGAAAATATTTAGCTGTGATAAAAAGACTGATTTGTCTGACACTCACACAGGAGATGTGGGAGTTTCTTATGGTATAAATCCATTTTCTTCCAGTATTAATATTCTCTTTATTTGGCACCTTGGTTGTGAGATCATTCACAGCAGCCTGTTCTGCAGAGGTCAGCTGTCAGAGATAAAGCTGTCCTCTTAGAGCAGAGGTTTATCTTCCACATATTTCACTGAATACTGCATATCATAAAATAATTGTTTCCTGTGGATATCTGTTTACATTTCGCAGTTTTGTTTTGTTTTGTTTTGTTTTGGTTTTTCGAGACAGGGTTTCTCTGAATGTCTCTGGCTGTCCTGGACTCGCTTTGTAGACCAGGCTGGCCTCGAACTCACAAAGATCCGCCTGCCTCTGCCTCCCAAGTGCTGGGATTAAAGGCGTGCGCCACCACCACCCGGCTACATTTTGCAGTTTTAAATGGTTATTATGAATGGAAAATCTTGAAGTTAGACATGATTTTGATTCTTCTTTAGCAGGCTAAAAGCATTCTTTGTCATTTTTTGATTGTTATTGCTGTTTGTTTGTTTTACAGTGTCCTAGGGAAGGTCCTCTGAACTTAGAATTTAAGAAATAAGGGAAGGCTAGAGAAATGGCTCAATGTTAAGACCAGTGCTGTTCTTACAGAACATGAGCTCGATTCTCTTCACACACATGTGGTGGCTCACAGTCACCAGTGACTGCAGCTCGAGGGGACCAGAATCTCTGTATTCCTGGCTGTCCTGGACTCACTTTATAGACCAGGCTGTCCTGGACTCACTTTATAGACCAGGCTGTCCTGAACTCACAGATCTGCCTCCCTCTGCCTTCCGAGTGCTGGGATTAAAGGTCTGACACCCTCATCTGAGGTTGTGTTCAAACCTGTGACTTCTTACATTCCAGTAGTTATCTTCAGCTCAGAACCAAGGCTTCCTCAGCACAGAGAAGTGGAGAAGTAATTCACCTGGCTCAGGAGCTAGGCATTAACTGTGCATTTTAAGCTTGGTGCAGGTAAATGTAGACAGTTGATTCAGATTCTAAATTGGTATGGCAGCTGCTTACTGTGTCACTGGCCTTTGGTGATTGTCTCTTCTCTTTATAGTCATCCAGAAAATATCATCCCAGATGCTGAAGATCCAGACCCCAAACCTATGATCATTGGCACCAATAATGTGTTTGAAGTTGGCTGTCGTATCCTTTGCAGGAATCTGCCTCAAATCATCCCCAGATGGTTTTAGTGTCCAGATCTCTCTCCATACCTTATCTGACATACCTTATCTATCCCATATATTTAAAATATATATAGACTAGGCCATCAAGCTCTTTAAGCAGACTCATTGCAGTATGTTAAGTCTTTTCTGGGGATTGGAGAGATGGCTCAGCAGTTAAGAGCACTGGCTGCTCTTTCAGAGGACCCAGGTTCAATTCTAAGCAGCCACATGGTTGCTCACAACTGTTTGCAACTCCAGTTTTAAGGGGTCCAACACTCTCACAAAGATAAGCATGCAGGCAAACAACAATGTGCATGAAATAAAAATAAATCATTAAAAAAATTTTTTTAAAGAAATCATCAGACGCCGGGCAGTGGTGGCGCACGCCTTTAATCCCAGCACTTGGGAGGCAGAGGCAGGCGGATCTTTGCGAGTTCGAGGCCAGCCTGGTCTACAAAGCGAGTCCAGGACAGCCAGGGCTACACAGAGAAACCCTGTCTCGAAAAACAAAACAAAACAAAAAAAAGAAATCATCAGGCTGGGCATGGTGGTGCACACCTTTAATCCCAGCACTTGAGAGGCAGAGACAGGTGGATCTCTGTGAGTTCGAGGCTAGCCTGTTATACAAAGTGAGTCCAAGACAGCCACACAGAGAAACCCTGTCTCAAACAACAAAAAAGAAAAAAAAAATCTTTTCTAGGAAAGAGGAGTGGGGAGAGGGAGGGAGATAGTGATAGAGACTGGCCTGTACCTTTCTGGGATTGGGGCTGTAGTATAGAATGCACACACATGCACACACATACACAGGCACACATACATGTATGTCTTCAGAGCTTTGAAGGTCCTTCATTACTAGGACTGTAGCTTAATGACAGGTAACTGTGGTTGAGGGCATTAGACACTGAAGCTAATTCTAGCTTCTTTCTGGTGCAAGAGCTGGCAAAATGGCTCAGCGGGTGGAAGCACTTGCCACCAAGCCCAACCACCCGAGTCCAGTCCCCCGTCCCACATGATGGAAGCAAAAACTGATTCCTTCAATTTGTCCTCTGGCCTCAATCCATATACAGACACCCCCGGCACACACAAATACGTGCACAATAAATAAGTAATTGTATTAAAGTTATTAAGGGCATATGGGTCATTTATTTATGAGTGGAGATATTTGTGTTTGAGAACTAAAGCCTTGCTATAGACTGGCCCTAAGCAAAGAATCCTGGCAAGGCTGAGTCTGTCACAGCTCTGTCCCCAGTACACTGAGAACATTCTGTATGCATGGGAAAAACTTTTTACTTAACTCAGGCTTATTACAGATTCCCAAGCCATGAAAATGGGAGATAATAATGTCATTGAGTCAAAAGGTAAGCTCTGTCCAGAGTTTCATTGTCAGAGTGGTTTTCTCTTTGTTGTGTCCTGGGAAACAGCCAAAGTACAAGCAAGGTGGCATGCTTGGATTGGACCAAAGTCATTGTCAGGTTCACTCTTTGCCTCAGAACATAACCTAGTTATAAGGTTATCTGATAATGCGGCTAACCACATTAAGTTAAAAGGCTAGGGGCATACAGTTAAGCTGGGGCTAGATTAGTGCTCCATTGAAAGGCGGAGGTAGACTGCAGCCAAACATGTTGGCAGCTGTAGCTGACGAACATTCTTGTGGACTGGAGGGGACAAGTGACAGCTTTGCCAGGAATCACTTTCTTTAATTTCAGAACTGCTTTGCCCTAGCCAATCAGAGACAAATGTCATCTACTTATCAAAATTAGAGCCAGGCAGGGCATTATGTGAGGTCCCCAACACTGCTGGGAACCAGCTCCAACGGCCTGTCCCTGAAGTCCAGAGAGAACACCTGTCTAGAACACTGCTTTGAATTTCTTGATCCTGACTGACATGAAGGAGAATGCTTCTTTTTTAAAAATAACAAAATTATTCCTTCTGTTAATTTGCTTAGTAGTTTTTAGTTTTCATTAGGCCATCATTGGCCTTTTCTGCATTTCAGAGTGTCAGACGTGTGCTAGGCACTGAATGTTCTTTATCTCTTAATTTCTTTGTTTATTTTTTTGTTTTTGTTTTTCAAAACAAGGTTTCTCTGTATATCCTGGCTGTCCTGGACTCCCTTTGTAGATCAGGCTGGCCTTGAACTCTGCCTTGAAATCTGCCTGCTTCTGCCTCCTGAGTGCTGGGACTAAAGGCGTGTGCCACCAGAAGTATGGTAGACTCCCTGCTCAGAGATCTCACACTGATTTGCCCCGTGCCACCCAGCCTGTTAGCGGGGACTATGGTAGACCCACCGGCTCTCACATACTGCTTCTGTACTGTCTCTACAGTCGCTGTACTGAGACATTCCATTTCCTCCTGAGGCCTCTTTGTGGTTTACACCTGAAGCATAGGGGAAAGCACAAAAACTGTGGAAGATGTGCACACTCACTCGGTGTCTTACGTTGTACTCTGTCTTCACTGCAGCCTGCGTAGGCAGAAATGTGATCTTGACCAGCGGCTGCATCATCGGGGCTTGCTGCAACCTCAACACTTTTGAAGTCATCCCTGAGAACACAGTGATCTACGGCACAGACTGCCTGAGACGAGGGCAGACAGAACGGCCACAGGTACAAGAAACTCGCTTTCAAAGGAGTTCCTCTAGGACCACTAACTTTCCCAAAGCTCTATATGACTACCTCAGTGGACAGCAAATGATTAGAGGCCAGGCATGTGACTCAATGGTATGATAAGCTTACAAGGGCCTGGGTTCGATCCCCAAAGACAATTGAATAAAACATCAAGAGACATTCCCCAAATTTAGATTTTGTGCAGTTCAATCATGATTCTTTAAAATCACTGTCTCTGTCTCTCTCATGTGTTCAATAGTGATAGGCTGATAATGAGGGAAGAGGATCCAGACTTGTTATTCTGATGCACTGTTGAACCTCACACCAAAATATTAATTCACTGATTCACTTCCAAGATGAGGAATGACGTTACAAACATCACAGTGCATTTCCAACTTAGTTTATGAAAGTACCATGGCTTGAATATAAACCCAGCTTATGAATAAATATTTCTTAGGCTTACAAGAAATCTCCCCTTCCTAATAACTCAAATAGAGAATAATGCTAGAGGTGGAGATGAAAGGCTCAGGCCTCTCGACTTCCCTGAGACATGAGACATTCAGACTGCAGTTTTGAAGCTCATGTCTTGGCATACTCAGTATAGATTTCTTGAGCTTCCTTCTCCTCCCCCCACCCCAAAGAAAATATTTTCAAGACATTTGATACTTGACCTTTCTTAACCATATTTTTATCATAAATTAAAACCAGTTCTTTCTAGGTTATTCCACTTTTCCATTCTCAGAGTTTAATGTAGTCCCTGCTGGTCTGGAACTTACAGCCAAGGGTGACCTTGAATTTCTGCCCTTCTGACTCTAGCACCACTGAGCCTGATTTGTGTAGTGATGAGAAGCAAACCCGGGGTTTCATACATGCTAAGACCCCCTACGCCCGACAGAGCTACCTCCTCAGCCCCATGGGTTATTCTTCTTTTGTGCTCTTGGCATTATTATTATTATTATTATTATTATTATTATTATGAGATGCTATTCCATAGACTAAAAGGGAAATTTAGTTTTTAAATGGTCTTTCTGTGTAATAGCAAAAGTGATTGAAGGAGGAATTACAGGTAGAATTGGAGAAAGTCTATTACAATGAAGTGAACAAGAGCTTCAGAAGTCTTGCACACATCAGAGGTTTGCAACTGTCTCCCGTATGTTGCTGATCATAAGGATCATACAGTGGGCTTTATTAGGATGGGTTCCTTCTTGAGGCAGTGTCTAGGGTGGAATCCCTGCTTTTCACAGTCCCTCAAGTGAGTTTACAGTCGGAAAATGGACAGTGCTGGCCTGTGGAGAGGAAAATTCAGCAGCACACTTCATGTTTAGAAGCCAGGATAAAAATCTAAAAAGAAATTTGAAGATGTTTTTCTTATGCTTTCATATGTAAAATTGTCTGGCTTCATTTCTTCTCAGACTTACTACATTACAGATTTAAGATAGCAAACAGCCAAAGAAAAGTAAATGGGTGAAAATCATGTTGAACTCCATCCAACATTTCTACCTGTCACTGTTAACCATGCTTTTTGTCCATCTTCATTGTCTCATCTTTTTAGCCCCAGACACTACAGCTGGATTTCTTGATGAAAATCTTGCCCAATTACCACCACCTAAAGAAGACAATGAAAGGAGGCTCAACCCCAGTTAGGAATTAACTTGTCCAGATAACAGTCGGGCTCTGCCGGCTTTGGAAAGGGTCCGCTGCTTTAGCTTCATGTTGACTTCGCGTTGGAAACGAGTTACGGAGAGAAGTGGGTCCGTTGTAATTACCTTCATCATTTATATGGCGTGCATTGTTTTCCTGTCCTTGTTCTGGTAATTTATAGACTCAGTTTTTCTTTTGTTACACAAAATATTAGCCATGCATTTATTATGTAAAAGACTACCCATGATATATCATATGTTTAGATTCTCATGTAACCACATACCATAGTAACTAAAGTTTGACTGCTTGCATTAATCTTCCCAGATAGCTGCCTGAATTTTTATTATTAATATTTATGGTACTTCCAAACTGAGGTTCTAGCCGGGTGTGGTGGCACACGCCTTTAATCTCACCACTTGGGAGGCAGAGGCAGGCAGATCTCTGTGAGTTCGAGGCCAGCCTGGTCTACAAAGTGAGTTCCAGACAGCCAGGGCTCTGTTACACAGAGAAACCCTGTCTCGGGGAAAAAAAAAAAAAAAGCTAAGGTTCTTACCTTTACTTACCTCTTGTGTATTTATAACTGTTTAAATATCGAGGTGAGGGGCTGGAGGATGGCTCAGTGGTTCAAAGCATATACTGCTCTTCCAGAAGAGCCAGGTTTGAGTCTCAGCACCCACATGATGGTTCACAACCTTCTGTAACTCCAGCTCCAGGGCATCTGATACCCTCTTCTAACCTCCAAGGCCTCCAGGCATGCAGGTGGGGCACATACATACATGCAGGCAAAACACACACATCAAAAGTGAGTAAATCTTATAAAATTGTAATGCATGTGAGGGCTGAAAGATGGTTCAGCCATTAAAGGCTCGGCTCAGACCTGAAAATGCAGGTGCAATTTCAGCAGCAAATGAGTGTAGATCTCACCCTGCTTAAAGAGTATGTATCTGTTCCAGGCCAGCCTGGTCTACAGAGTGAGTCCAGAACAGTCAGGGATACAGGGAAACCCTGTCTCGGAAAAAAAAACTTAAAAAAAAAAAAGTATATATATATATATCTGTCTGCCCTCTCAGAAGAGAGGCCTCAAGTACGTTCAGAAGAAATGATCTCTGGTTAAAATGGCAAGCTAAGACCACTTAGCTTAGTGTCTTTCTTTCTTTTTTTTTTTTTTTTTTTTTTCGTTTTTCGAGACAGGGTTTCTCTGTGTATCCGTGGCTGTCCTGGACTCACTTTGTAGACCAGGCTGGCCTCGAACTCACAGAGATCTGCCTGCCTCTACCTCCCAAGTGCTGGGATTAAAGGTGTGCGCCACCAGCGCCCGGCGAGCTTAGTGTCTTTCTAAATTTCTGAGGATAATAAAACTAAGATTAGGAGCTGGAGAGGTGGCTCAATGTGCAAAAGCCACAGGCACTTACCACCCAGCCTAGTGATCTGAGTTCTATCCCCTGAACTCACGGTAGGAGAGAAGTGACTCCCACAAGTTGTCCCCTCACCTCCACACATGCGTACACACATACACATAAAATAACTGTAGAGAGATAAATACTAAAATATTTTGAAATGTTTAAGAAGTATTTTGACAGCCGGGCAGTGGTGGCGCACGCCTTTAATCCCAGCACTTGGGAGGCAGAGGCAGGCGGATCTTTGTGAGTTCGAGGCCAGCCTGGTCTACAAATTGAGTCCAGGACAGCCAGGGCTACACAGAGAAACCCTGTCTCGAAAAACCAAAAAAAAAAAAAGAAGTATTTTGACATGGTACTATCACTATTAAGTATGAATAATGTTGCTTATCTAAATAGATAGAGGATGAAAAATTAAGGGCTGCATTGTAATGTCACTTGTTTTTCAGTGCCTCATATGTATTGAGTACACGTTCTACCACTGAGCCACACCTTCAGCCCTTCATGTCTTAATCATCCAATACAATAGTACATACAATTAACAGAACACAACTTTTCAGCTTGTGAGTAAGTAGATATTAATACCAAGATACTAAGTTATAAGATGAATACTAAGATGGTAAAATACTAAGATAGTATCTTGATACTTAATTTTTTCTTGTGATACAGCCGGGCGGTGGTGGCGCACGCCTTTAATCCCAGCACTTGGGAGGCAGAGGCAGGCGGATCTTTGCGAGTTCGAGGCCAGCCTGGTCTACAAAGCGAGTCCAGGACAGCCAGAGCTGTTAAACAGAGAAACCCTGTCTCGAAAAACCAAAAAAAAAAAAAAAAAAAAAAATTTTCTTGTGAAAAGGACCTAGAACTATGTATATTTCTGAAACTGGTGAGGAAATTCTATTTTGTTAAGAATAAGATAACTTAGGCCAGAGTACTCGGCTGCAGTGGGCTGAACAGACCCATGGGAACAGGAACATGGCTCTGCTGATGCCCCATTTTTGATAGCTGTCATTCCCTCTGCAACCCCTGATGGTAAAGTCGGAATTCTGTTGGTCATGGAAATTCTCTCAGTAAAACATCAAAAATTGCAGAACCGAGCCAGGTGGTGCAGCCTGTAATCTCAGCTGTTCCAGGCACTGAGTGGGAAGATAGAAAGTTCCAGGTCTGCCTGGGCTAGGTCCTGAGTTCTAGCTCAACCTGGTCATCTTAGTGAGACCTTGAGTCAGAATAAAACCAGAGCTAGAAGCTGTAGCGTGGAGGTCCAGCACTCACTGAAGTGCAGCTTTCCATCACCAGCACATTGAAAATCGACTGCCCGTGACACTACCCCAGCTCTAAGATGCTCTTGGGCAGTTTCTGCTGTGCTCTGAAGTGTGGTTAGCATGTAAGGACAATGGTGAGATGAGGCCCTGCCGAGGACTTGGCAGTGAAAGCCCCAGAGAGTTCAACTTAATGAATCCACGTGCAGTGAGGGCTGAGGACATAGCACCTGCCTAGCGTGCTTACCGGGAGGCTCCATGACACTCAGGAAATGTAGTGAGAAGACCCTTGGCATGCCTCATGCTCTCTACGGGTTATGGAGGACTATTAACTCATTTGAGGATGAAAATGTGAACAGAAACTGTTTACCAAAGCTGTTTACCAAAACATGTTAGAGAAACAGAATTTTACGGCGAATGTACAGTATTATATGCATGGGTCTCAAGTCCAGGAGCTGTAAGCCATTCTATAACTAGAGTTCTCTCATTTAAAAGGACCAGCTGTGGCTTGAGATAAAAAGAACATTTGTCAAATGTAGCCACTTTTTTTTTCAAGCATTAATTGCAGGCTTAACTGGACCACCTTCTAGCTTCAGCACAGCTGTGAACTTCATTGCAGACAAAGGAGGAGAGGAGGTCTGGCCAGGAACACTGGAGTCCACTCTGCATATAAAAACTTCAGAGGAGCTCTCTGGCTTATACATTTATCTCATGTGAATTTAAGTTTCTGTGGGTTTGCCTTTGGGCCTTTTACGTTCCCAAGTCTCTGAATGAATATTCTGGTTAAGTAATGCTTGACCTTACAAAATGAAGAACCAAAGCTCAGACATTATGTTGTTTCTGTCCCAGCTAGACTACCAGCCTTCTTGTGGCTTGCTCCCATTGACCCTGACACTTATCATAGAGCGTAAACTCTGTGACATGCCTGATATGGTAGCCAACAGGCAGGGAAGAAAGAAACTTTGTTTCCCTGAGTCTTGATGCAGTTGGTACTAGCTCTTGGGTCAGGGGAATGGAGTTCAACCGTTGAAGAGTCAAGTCTGGAAAATGTTCATACTGCACATTGTGTGTACACACTGTACCACTTGCCTGTCTGTATGGTCAGGTAAGATGCCCCCAAACAACAGCTTCAAACAACATGTGTGTTGTTTCTGCAGTCTCTAAGGAGCCAGAATCTGCCAGGCTGATGGTTTGCCACACCTACAGTCAGCAGAAGCCTTGCATGGGGCTGGGGGACTGCTTCCGGATGGCATGTTCATGCTTGCTGCTTCAGTGGGGAGCCTCAGTTCTTCACTGCGAGACCACGTGAGTGTCCTCGGGAGACCACGTGAGTGTCCTCATGACGCAGTGACTGGCTTCCTTCAAAACTGTCTGGTCTACAATCTCCCTGAGGATCTCTGCACTGCAGGGAAGATGAGTTTAGAAAACATCTGCTTATTAAATGTCACAGCTGTGACATCATCAAGGCCTTTCCTCCTACAACCATCCAGAAGCCCTATCACGAGTTACTGTCTAATAGACATGCAAGGTTCTCCCCCAATACCAGTAAGTGTCTTGATTCAGTTTCCTTCTGACGTTGTCTGGAGTTGACCCAGACCTTACAGACTGAAGACAGTCTCTATCTTGTTTGCTAGCCACAAATGGACAAAGCTGTCCATACTGCTGCACTGTGAAATAAAAATTTCGGAGTTTTAGTAATTCTCTAAAAAGACTCATGGGACTCAGGAGTGGTGTGCTGGTTAGTTTTATGTCAACATAAGCTAGGGTTATCGGAAAGAGGGGAACCTCAACTGAGAAAATGCCTCCATAAGATCCACCTGTAAGGTTTTTTCTTAGTTAGTAGTGATTGATGAGGGAGGACCCAAACCCTTGTGGGTGGTGCCATCCCTGGGTTGGTGGTCCTGGCTTCTATAGGAAAACAGTCAGAGCAAGCCAGTAAGCAGCACTCCTCCATGGCCTCTGTATCAACTCCTGCCTCCAGGTTCCTGCCCTGTTGGAGTTCCTGTCCTCACATCATTGATGGACTACCTACTGTGCAGAAGTGGAATCCAAATAGACCCCCCCCCCCAAGTTGCTTTTGGTCATGGTGTTTCATTACAGCAATAAAAACTCTAACTAGAACAATAGGATACTTACTGTTCCAGGCCCACTGTAGAGGATACAGGAGTAAGGAATGGGGATCAGACGAAATGGGGGCTTCATTTCTTTGGGAGCACCATCATCCCTGCATGGCAGTGTGCTCCCAACTAGAAGCTCAATGAATGTCATTTGAGGGAATTTTTGTTCACTTTCTGGCTCCTCTACCCTCCTTGGAGTCTGTGAGGTGGGACTGAAGCCTCATTCCCATCACCTGGTCTGAACACACATGAGATGGTAAGTTCCAGAAGTTTGTGGAACTCAACACCAGGAACCAAGACAAAGACCAAATATTTTTGTCTTAACACTTAGAAATGCCCCTAATATATCATAAATCTTAGTAGGCTTCAGTTTAACTTGGCTAGGCTCAGGAGGAATTATTAACAAAAGCCTTGAAGGATAATAGTGGGAGAATGCTGAAAATACTAAACTATTCCTAACACAAATAAACACATTTAGTCAACTCTTTTAAAAATTGTGTTTATGAAATTTGCATGGAGGAGCTGGAGAGATGGTCCAGCAGGTAAGAGAGTGGAGTCCTCTTCTAGTGGACCTGAGTTCAGTTCCCAACACCATGTCAGGCGGCTCACAACCACCTAGAACTCCAACTCAAGGGCGATCCAGCATCTCTAGCCTCCAAGGGCACCTGCACTCCTGTGCACACACCCTGCCTCCTCCAAACACATAGTTAAAAGTAATAAAAGTGAATCTTTACGTTTGCATGCCACTTACTACACCCACGTAAGCTCATTTATTATATACTAACTCCTTCAGTTTTGTTTTTTTGTTTTTGTTTTTAGGTTTTTCAAGACAAGGTTTCTCTGTGTAACAGCCCTGGCTGTCCTGGACTCACTCTATAAACCAGGCTGGCCTTGAAGTCGCAGAGATCCGCCTGCCTCTGCCTCTCAAGTGCCGGGGATTAAAGGCATGCGCCACCACGCCCAGCATCCTTCAGTACTTTCAATCAGATAATGGCACCTGTATTTTGCAGATGTGGAAACTGAGGCATAAAAAGGTTTGGTAACTGCCCAAGGTCCCTTAGCTACAAAGTGACATTTGGGCCCCACAGCTGGCAATCTAAATCATATTCCGTTGCCTTTGGAAGTCTCGGTCAGCCTTCTAAAATCCAGATTCTGTGATTTAGTGAGCTTCCCAGCTGCTAGGTAGGAAAGGAGATATGAATTTAACTTTTTCACTCTATAAAGTTCTTCATCTTCATGAGAACAAAAGCAGGGAAATTTTTTAAAAGAAAAAAGCTATTTGATCTTTCTAATGGAGTTGATAAGAATTAACTAAACAAGGGCCTCCTGCATGAGGCACCTTGCCAGTCTAAGCGGGGCCAGCATTGCTCAACTGTATTGGTACTCTGCCCTGGTGCTTTGCCTTTTAGTTCTTGGTCTCTACTGAAACTAGGTGACTTTTGTCACCTAGTAGTGATGGCACTTCAGACTTTATTGAACATAAACTAGGAGCAGCTCCTTTCCTGCCTCCTCTAAAGAGTTAATATATTTAAATATTTTAGAGAGTTAGCAGAGACCTGTCTGCTAACTAAACACATCCTTCAGGAGGCACCAGCCACACTGTCCTATGGGGAAGTATTGCCAGTACCCCCAGAGACCTAGCCAAGTATGGCTTGACCAGCTCTTCCTGATTAATATCCCTTCTGAAGGTCTCAGTGCCCCTTACCTCCATGCGATTTGAGTGGTGCTAAGATCCTGAAGTTACATTTTCCTTCTATGTCTATGTTTGTGGTTTTTGATTGTCATTTATTTTCTTTTGATTTTTCAAGACAGGCTCTCCCTGTGGATGGCTTCAAATTGCAATCCTGCCTCCTACTTCTGGAGTGCTAGGATTACAGGTGTGCACCACTAGGCGTGGCTTAGGTTTTCCATTTGTGAAGTCAGCTCAGTCTTTCTTGGCTCCCTGTGTGCCTTAGACCTTCCAACTGCCTTTGCTCTCAAGGCCTTCCCATTTGTACAACTAGTCAGTCGCCTGCCTGGTGGTGGGCTAATCGCATCCCTGCCTGGATCCTGTGTTTTCCAAAAGCTAATTATATTTGTTCCCGACCTTGTTTATGCAAGTTGTACTTTGAAATTACATAATTTAATTCAATATCACCCAAACCAAACAACCATGAGTGTGAAGAGAGTTGTAATCTTTATGAAAATAAGTTGAATGTTTGAGAGTTGATAAAGACTTAATTAAAAAAAAAAAAAACCTGTAGAATTTCATGTGAACAAAACAATCCTGAAGGTTTGGGTGGTGGGAGGAAAACCAAAATCTAGAAGACTTTTCCTGTCACTTTGCAAGTGTCTTGAGTCCTCACGCCAGTGAATCTGAGCTTGACAATGGTCCTACCTGTGCTAACAGACATCTTACACAGTCCGGTTGGCAGCCATTAGTCAAAGGAATGATGGGGGAGCTGAATGGACTTACTTACTTTTAGATTTTGCATTCAAAATAAAATGCTGATGAGCTACAGTGTAATTCTGTGGATCCCCCTTTTAAAAGATGACTCTGGCCAAATTCTGACTCTGACTACATAGGGAAGCGGGGCTTCTACAGCTTAGTCCCATGAGCTGACCAGCACAGGAACGCAGCCATGAACTGCCTGGCCCTCGGCATCCTTAGGACCTGTGTATACTTTCAGAAGAATATCCTCTGCAAGTTATGGAGGGACAAGTCGTAACTGCACCATGCTGAGGCTGGGACAGTGAGAGCTCAAGATTGGGCCCAGCCTGGGCTACATAGTGAGATGAGGATGGAAGGACAGAAAATAGAAAACACAGATGCTTCAAGACCTGGCTGAGCCTAACCTTAAACCCCAAGAATGGACTTCAGTAAAAGCAATAGTACATTTTCTCATTGTTTAAACTAAAATGAGAGGGATTGCCTTTACTTGAAGGTTTTGAGTTTTTTGTTTTTGTTTTTTTGTTCGGTTGGTTGGTTGGTTGGTTGGTTGGTTGGTTGGTTTTGGCTTGGTTCTGGTTTTGGTTTTTCAAGATAGTGTTTCTCTGTAATAGCCCTGACTGTCCTAGACTTCGTAGACCAGGCTGGCCTCGAACTTACAGAGATCCATGTGCCTCTGCCTCCCAAGAGCTGGGATTAAAGGCGTGTGCTACACACCTGACAAAAGTTTTGAGTCTTAACTCTTACAAAATAATAAATTTGCCTCCTTATTTGCCATCCTGTTTTACTAGTCCAATAAGCACACACTGCTTTGCACCCACGGCTACCGCAGAGACGTGTATATGTGAGGAAGCAAGTCTTGTTTAACAGTAAGGGGGGGGGGGCTTTGGGACTTGGCAGTAAACACATGGACAAGTAGGGAAATAAAAGGTTTACGAAACGATGCGACTCAGGCATAGGCTAGACATTAAAGACAGATCTGGCTTCTGTGGACTGCCTATTCATAGCAGCACTGTCTTGGTAAGATATCTGTCCTTTCTATCTTCTTGTTTTTTTGTTTGTTTTGCTTTGTTTTGTTTCCAGACAGGGTTTCTCTGTGTAGCCCTGGCTGTCCTGGAACTCCCTCTGTAGACCAGCCTGGCCTCAAACTCAGAGATCCTCCTGCCTCTGCCTCCTGAATGCTGGGATTAAAGGTGTGCGCCACCACTGCCCAGCTTGGTAAGATATCAGAAAGCATTAGTGTCCCAGCTTTGAGGTCAATTGTGAGCTAAATCCATCACCTACATCAATCTATAATCATTCTGAAAAGTAAGAGTTCCTGCACTGGTCATGGTCAGAGAAGCAGGAAACCCAAGTCGTCTTGGGTTTGCAAAACTGCAAGCATGTGCGCTGTGTGGAAGTGAACTCAGATAGGAAGTTGGGCGTTATGCACAGTGGCAGGGTGGGGACCGCCAAGGCTCAGGGCCTCCAGAGAGACAGTCATGAAACTGATAAAAGATCAAACTAAACCCCAGAATGCTGGGATCCAGAGGAATACTTAGACAACCAGGGAGGAGCTTTGTGAGGGAGGTGGAAGTTTGTGAGGGGCGTGGGAGGTTTATGAGGGGACAGGAGCTTTGTGAGGGAGGTGACACTGATCTTTGGTAAGAAGCTATGTCATGTGCACAAACTTGCTCCTAGCTCCACTTCTCAGCACAGCCACTCCTATGGGAATAGTGGCCCGCAGTCTTGCAGAGGGTGGCTGGAACCAGAGCAGGGAGGCCTCATCTTACCCACAAGAGGCTGGGGCTCTGTGTTGTGTTTAGCTGAACAAAATGGACTCAGCCTCTTTGGCCTGCCGTGGCTGTCTTATTCCAGTAATATCTACTGGAACATTTAATTAACATATCACAGGAAACCTTGTTTGTTTGTTTTCCACTTTGAAACCAAATATTTAAGGAAATATTTGTTAGGAGACTAGCTGGCCACATAGGCACCAGAATAGGACTCTCAGTGATAACATGCAACTAGGAATATATACTTGGTAAAGTAATAATAACAGCAACAGCAACAACTTAGAATGGTAACTAAACAAGCAGGTGGCAAAAACCCTCAAAGAACAAAAATCTGAGTTAAAGGAGGTGGGCGTGGGGGAGACACAGTTCCTGTGTCTTAGCGGTCAGCCTGCCCAGGTCTTAAGAGATAAATGCAAAGTCTTAAGGAAATGAGGACAAAGCTGCCAAGCAAGAATTCTAATTCAGGAGGCAGGAGAGATGGTTTGGCTAAGAGCAAGTACTTGCGCAGGACATGAGTGTGGTTGCCAGCACCACATAATACCACTCACAGCTGCCTGTAACTCCATTCCCAAGGGTTCACACCTCTGACCTCTGAATGTGCAACTATCTACAAGCTGACAACACACACAACTACATAATTGTTGGGGGGGGTTGTTTTTTTAAGATGTAATTATTATGTATACAGTATTCTGTCTGCATGTATGCCTGTAGGCCAGAAGAGGGCACCAGATCTCATTGTAGATGGTTATGAGCCATGATGTGGTCGCTGGGAATTGAACTCAGGACCTCTGGAAGAGCGGCCAATGCTCTTAAGTTCTGAGCCATCTCTCCAGCCCCGGGTTTTTGTTTTTGTTTGGTTGTTGTTATTTTGTTTGTTTGGGTTTGGGGAGGGGTAGGTTTTTTTTTGTTTTGTTTTTTGTTTTTTTGAGACAGGGTCTCTCTTACTATGTATTTCTGGCTGCCCTGGAACTCAATATGTGGACCAGGCTGGCCTTGAACTCACTCCCAGAGATCCATCTGTCTCTAACACACACACACAAATACATATAATAAAATATGCAGACCAGAGTATCAGCCAGAGAAAGAAAACAAGGTGCATAATCTAGATAATCTAAATGGGACATATGAGAGTGACAGGCATATTTGAACATACAATAAAACTCAAAATTAAAACACTAATTATTTAAGTACTTAGCCTGTGGTCCATGTGTTTGCATTTTATTTTTGTTTTGTTTTGTTTTTGTTTTTTTTTCTGAAAAGACCACTGTTGACCATTTAAACAATTCTGACCATTTCTTCTCTTGGCAACTAAGAATGATGGAAAAAACCATTCATTTGTAGCCCTTGTTTCCACTCCATTCTCTCTCAGCACCAATCACATCTTAAGTCTCCTACTTTGTCTTGGTTTCTAATCCTCATAGTCAAGGTCAGCAGGTAAAAAGACTACTTCACACTAACTTAAGCAACAATGCCATTCCAGAAACCTCTTCAGAGAGCTTCTGAAATCTGAGAACATGGAAGAAGGCTGGCTTCAATCATCTAAAGACAAAATTGCAACAATTTAAACCTTCTAATTGGTGTTTTTTATTGTTAAATTTAGCATCAGACAACACTTAGTTCCATAAAATAGAATGAGTATTACTGTGGGAGGTACAAAAGAGATTGGTTTTGTAAGGGGGATAGACTAAAGAAAGCAGAAATGAAAAATCAAAAGCAAATGGTTAATTCAAAGTTACTCCTAGTAATGGTGCATCAGTCACCATCAGATTACTTTGGGCTTTGCTTTGGTTTGGTTTTTGGTTTTACACAGGGTTTCTCTGTGTGGCCCTGGTTGTTCTGGAACTCACTTAGTAAACCAGACTGGCCTCGAACTCAGAGATCCACATGACTCTGCCTCCCAAGTACTGGGATTAAAGGTGCGCACCCTCACTGCCCAACTGGCTACTACTATCTTTCTAAGCCTGACTTCTGAGAAGGCCAGAAAAATAGCTTCATGTCCACTGGCTTGAACATCAGTGTAAATGGCACTGTGTCAGCACCCTACTGCTGTGACAAAACACCTGGGAACAGAAACTTTAAAAGAAGAAGAGAGCTACTTTGTTTCATAGCTGCCGCCCAGGGTTCCTTGACATTGTTGCCTTTGTGGTCACACAAAACAAAACAGCGCCGGGCGGTGGTGGCGCACGCCTTTAATCCCAGCACTTGGGAGGCAGAGGCAGGCGGATCTTTGTGAGTTCGAGGCCAGCCTGGTCTACAAAGCGAGTCCAGGACAGCCACAGATATTCAGAGAAACTCTGTCTCGAAAAAACCAAAAAAAAAAAAAAAAAAAAAAACAAAACAGCACCGGAAATGCTTAGCTAAACGAACTGTTCACCTCATAGGAACCTGGAAGGAGAGACAGGGAGAGGTGTTGAAGGAAATATTACTTTTATAATTGATACTTATGATTATTAGGGTGGCAGAGTTATCCCTTAGCCCGATACTTATGAATAAACACACAGACACCTGTTACATTTTTGTAATGCCTTGTAGCACTGGGGCTAGGCAGAATGTAACCCTCTATGCTAGCTTTCTACCTCCCCAGGTAAAAACCCCATGGTACTTGCATATATGTTCCATGTCATGCAAATCCTCCAGGCCACATAGAGTTCAGATCCACCCAGTCCATGGGGGCTGTCCTCTTTTCCTCCTCATGTTTCTCCCCTCAAGAATCCTTTTCCTTTCCCAAAACCCCACAAACACAACCCCCCCCCCACTTCTTTTCTACCCAATCCAGGTTGCAGGCACTTTATTCAATCAACTTTAAATTAGGTAGAGCAAGGGCAAGGTGTACACAATAAAGACAGGTATGTGTGACAACATACTCATCTGGGTAGCAACTGGATCTTGGGGCCAGTAATTAACAATAGAATTCAAGCAGCTTTCAGATCACCCTAATGAGAGGGAATAATCTTATGTTTTGAAAAGAAAAATTCTGTGTTAAATGCCTCTTTACTTTCTGTAGTTGGAAAAAAAATCTGCATTTTCCCAGGCTTGTCAGTGGCATCCTGTAATCCCAGCTACTCAGGAGGCTTAGGAAGGTTAATCAGAGTTCAGGGTGGGCCTCGGTTACAGGGTAAGTGTGTTCAAGTTTAGCCTGGTCTACTTAGTTAGACTGTCTCTAAACAAAAAGTAAAAAGTGGGCTGGGTCTGTTGCTCAGAGCTACCAGTGCTCATTAGCATGCAAGAGGCCCCAGGTTCTATATACATGGGGGTGGAACAAGGAAAGGGCAGGGAGGTGAGCAGAGCCTGCCAGCCTAGTCCACCCATCTTTCTCTGACTTTATTCACATCCATCTCTCAAATCTACCCCGTGCTTGTTGACTGTGTATAGCCAGAAAAAAAGCATTAATACTAATATATGTACAGTTATGCTGTGATCATGAAAAATAGAAAAAGTGAGAACAATGACTAATTTGTGATCCATGGCATCCCTGTTAAATCCTCCAGCCCCCTTCCTCACTCCTGTGTTCCCACATTCAAAATCTTCAGAGGAGATGGCTCAGTGGTAAAGTAAGCATAAGGAGCCGGAGTTGAGATTCTCTAGCACCAGTGGAAATGCTAGGTGCTATAATGGCTCACCTATAATCCCAGCACCCAGGAGGAAGCCGGCTAGCCAGACCCGCAAGCTAAGGAGAGACAACGCCTCCAGAACACACTCTGTATCAGCAAACATGGGCCGCACACACACACATACAATAAAACACAAAAATGAATAAAAGCTTCAGAGTTAATCATAAAAACTGATAGGTGTGGTAAAAGCTGCTTGTACTCACGTAGGGTGGAATTGTAATAGAGGTGACGGCACTGCAGGTAAATGAACTCTTGATAATTCTGTTATCAAACCTAGCCCATTTTGCCTGCTTCATAGTATGCCAATCGTGAAAATAAGTATGGCAAGAGAACTTATCCACTACGTGGCCAAGTTGGAGATAGTAGAACATGTCTCAGGCCCGCCTCCTCAAAGATGGGTTTTGGAGGTATTTATGAGGTGAGGCTTTGGGAAAGGGAATCGGAGGTTAGGAAGGTAGCAGTCTTTTGAGCATGCGTGATCACACTTTATCGGCTGCTACCATCATGGCCACAGGGTAAAGCTGTTTCCTGTGCTTCAGATGTTGTTGAGTTTTGAAGTCACCTCACATCAAGCAACTAAGAGTAAGTGACAAGGGTTAGATCCGGGAGCTGGAATTCAGCCTTTCCTTTGGTTTTAACCCTGTTACACTTGATTGCTTATTTCTTTAATAAAGCCAAATATTCAGTTCGCACATGATAGTTTTTAGACGTGCTTAACCAGGAGGGCGGCAAGACTGTAAATGGCTGACAGCAGGCTGGATTCCTCTGATCTCAAGAAGCAGGCTTTGCTCCTAAGGTCGTGACCTTCATCAATCAGCCCTGCACCCAATCTTTCAGCGAAGGAGCAGCAAGCAGATTCTTCATAAGACTTCTTCCCTCCGCCCCCTGGAATTTCTCTACTGGAAGATCAAAGCAATGCTCAGAAAATATCCTACACACAGATATTTTTCTCGGCACAAAACACCAAAGAGAGGTATTGGCTCATTGGCCCAGAAGCTCTGATCCCAGGGATAAGGAGAGAGGATTAGAGCATCCTATTTGATTTACCTTCTGACCCAGGAAGCATAAGACCCTAGGGGTCAAGACTGTGGCCTCCTTAGAGCCTTGAATTATGAACCAATAGTCAGCCAAGTGGGGTCTGCATGTTTTAAAGTTGGCATGTGGAGGCAGAGTGGTCCCAGATGTAGCCATGTGCTGTGCTGTGCCCCAGCACCCCTGATGTTAACATACCTCCTATTGCTCTACCTGTCCTCTTTGCTTCCAAAAGGAACCTTTCTCTTGGCATTTTCACCCGGTTTTCCTTGCAGCTTTCCTCAACCTGACCAATCACACAGCAGCTCCCAGCTTCTCCTTAACTCTCCCCTTCCCTCCCTACCTCAAATCTCACTGCCGCCGCTCCTGAGCAGCTCTCTAAATACTTGTGTTCCGTGGTTTGCTGTTCTGGGTGATTTTTACCTCTGCCTCTGGCTTCAAATGTTCCAGCATGCTAATTAATTATAGTCTGGATCTCCTACATGGCTATCTCCTGACTTCCACACCAGCCTCTCCACCAGTTTACCCAACAGATGACCATGATGTCCTGCATGTACATTGCTCGGTTTGTTGTTGCATCTGAATGTCCTAGATGTGCCCAAGTTGGAGGTGTCTAGAGTGTAAGTCCCAGTCATCAGAGCAGACAGTGGTTGACATCAACGGCATCATTACAGACCTTCAAGACTATCTCAACCCCCTAGGCCTGCTTTCTTTTTGTATGCTACCCAATTGCTCTTCGTTTTTGTCTTCTACCAAATATTTAGGCAACTGCCTTTTTTATTAGCCTGATATAATACTTGAATGTGTTTATGAAAAAAAATTACTCTCAGGTATCCCAGAATGCTACATGATAGGCAGACACTAACAAACTTCCTTTCATACTTCCTCCTATCCTCTGGTACCCAACCCAGCTCCCTCCTGCATCCAAACTCTCTCTTGAAGATGTCTTCTTTTTCCACATAATTATCCTCTGTGTTAACCACTTTTTGTTTTTGTTGTTGTTGTTATTGTTACAACAAAATACCTGAAAATGGCCTCAGGGAAATTTTTGCTCCTGGTTTCTGAGGCATCAGTCCCTGGGGAAGTAGATTCACTGTATTGGGCCTGAGGTAAATTTGAATATCTTCACAGCAGGAACACATGGCAGAGGCTGCCTAGCTCACACTGGGGGAGAAGTAGAAATAGAGAATGCCTGTGATGGGGGCTCCCTTTCTTATTCTTGCCCCAACCTGTCTTGTATTGCCACCCTGAACTGGGTGGATTTCCTCCCTTAGCCACACTCCTCTGGAAAGGCCTCCACAGACTCACACAGAAGTGTGCTTTATTAGTCAACTAGTCCCTTCTCATACAATCAAGCTGGCAATTAAGATAACTATCCCATTCCCTGCTGTCTAATCACTTTCTTACAATATAAAATGAACCATGGTGGCACACGCCTTTAGTCCCAACACTAGGGATGCAGAGGCAGTCAGATCTGTCTGAGTCCGAGGCCAGCCTGGTCTACAGAATGAGTTCCAGGATAACCAGGGCTACACAGAGATACCCTGTCTCAAAACAAACAAACAACAATAACAACAAAAACACAGCATGCCTAAATACACCCAACCACATCCAGCTGTATGTTGGTGAAGCACATTCGGATGTGTGATGCTCCTTGGCAATTTAGTCAGTCTGCTCCCCTTCGCCAGCTGCCTCTTGGCTCATTCTCCCCAAATGCAAGACTGCCAGCACACCTTCCCCAGATTCCCACCATTGTCTCCTCAGTTTGGAAACCCTTGACTTTGCCTGCCCAACACCACTTACCCTTTAAAACTCAGTGCAGACTCAGCTGCCAGTTCCCGTTGGGCAGGGGACCCATTTGCAGGTAGGCTCAACCCCCAGGAGAGCACTGAGTAACTGTTTTACTCAGCCCAGTACCAATTGCGCCCCCTAGTGTGTCTCATTGATCAAGCAGGTGAGCTCCTTGCCTGTTGGTTTCCCTCTCACCAAAATTGAAAAAAAGTGATTTGCTAGGCATGCTGAAGTATGCCTGTGATCCCAGGACCCCAGGAGGTGGGACCAGAAGATCATGAGTCAGAGGTCAGTCTGGGTTACATAGCAAGATCTAGATGCAAACAAAACAAAACAAAACAAGACATCATAGCCCTCTGCTCAACAGTTTCATTCCACTTTATTACCCCCTCTGACCACATCAGACACTACATAAACCAGAATTTAATGTGATGGATTGAAGTGATGTCTGGAAAGTTAATATCAGCTTGGGGGAGGGAATTCTTCCTGTGGAAGCCTACAACTGAGGTGGCAGGAATCCCTCCCTGAGGCCTGGCATGGAGTGGTGAGACAAGGGTAGGAAGGAGGAAAAAAAAGGGATTTGTTTGTTTCCACTTAAAAAAAAAAGGAAATTAGCCAATGCTGTAAACACTGCCAGGGTTAGTTATGGTTGAAGGCCTTGGCTAGCTGGAGATGCAGTTGAAGTAGGTAGACCAGTAGGCTGGACAGAGTGCACCACAAGAGGACAAGAGAAGGCCACAGCATAGGACACCTGGAAGCACAGGGCTGGGGGCATCAGATGTGGCCTATGCAGTTGCTCTCTAGTAATATATTTATTGCAACTGCTCTGTGGGTCTTTAGTGATTTTGAAATGATGGTGAAGATTCTCAATTAGAGCAGAATGCTGTTAAAATATTGATGGGTTTGAGAATTCAAAGAGGTATTATCGGAGAAATCTCAGCATGTAAGTAAAGACAATATAGTTAGTTAGTTAGTTAGTTAGTTAGTTAGTTAGTTAGTTAATTAGTTAGTTAGTTAGTTTTTCAAGACAGAGTTTCTCTATGTAGCCCAGGCTGACCTGGAACTCATTTTGTAAACCAGGCTGGCCTCAAGCTCAGAGATGTACCTGCCTCTGCCTCCCAAGTGCTGGGATTAAAAGCATGTGCCAACACACCCTGCCTCCAAAAAAAATTTTTTAACCCTCTGTTAAAACCCTAGACTTAGGCAGGCAGTGGTGGTACAATAAGGCTGCAGATATTTCTATATGTGTTTACATGGGCAGTGGTGGTACAATAAGGCTGCAGATATTTCTATGTGTGTTTACATGGCACATCATCATCTCTGATACATAAACACTGACACACTGGTTCCTCTGAGTAAGCCTGAGAAATGGAGGGACATTTATGCCCTTGAAACAGACAAAGCCTCAGCAGTGATATAAATGTTGTCACAGAACTAATAAGTCACACATCTGGAAGTAGAAAAAAAAAGCATCCAGGACCACAAATGGAGATAGATACCCAAGCACTTTGTGTAATAACTGCATATAACCTATTCATATCTTCCTACATACCTTAAGTCACTGTAGGTTGCTCATAACAGCTAACACAACAAGGAAATCTGTGTAAGTCATTGTCATACTATATTGCATAGGGAAGACAACAGAAGAGGCCTGGCTTTGCTGAGTACAGATACAATGTATTTCCCAAATATTTTTTTTTTTTGAGCCTCTGCTGGCCAAATCTATAGATGTAGAACCCACTGACAGGAACTGTCAACTGTACTCTGAAAGTTGCTAAGAGTAGATCTAAGCATGTTCACCATGTGTTTAAAAAAAAAAAGCTCACTTGTTTGTGTGCTAATCAGTTTGGCATCACTATTTCACAAATTATGTGTGTACATATCAAAGTACGACTTTGTACGTAGATAAATGCAATTTCGACTCGCCAATTAAAATAAGATGAGCTCGAGCATTGGAGTCTTACAAATGAGATTAAGGCTCAAAGAGATCAGACCACTTGCCAACATGGCTGGCAGGCGGCCAGATCATGGCATTCACTGAAATCTTTGTAAGTACCTTACTGCTGCTTTGGTTCCTTCTCTGCAGAACTGTCCTTCTTCCTGGGAGACCACACAGATCCATCCTTCCTGCCCCTGATGCTCCTCTTTGTCTCTGGGGAGAGGGATGGTCCCTTTGAACATTCTGGGGGAGGGCAGACCTTTCTTAGAGATAAACAAAGACTAAAGGTTATCTGGAATGGGGTCACCCAGTCCCCCACAGCTCCCTGAGCTCTGGTGCCTGCTGCCTGCTGCCTGGTGTCACTCAGTTCGAATGGCCTCCTGCATTTATTCCTCTGGCTAGCTAGATAGCTCTGAGGCGTTCCTCAACCTGCTTACTGTCTTCTAATTGACAGAGAAAGGATGCAAAATAGGAAAATATTACAGCCGGACTCAAACCAAGGAGAAGGATCACTTGACATCCAGTAACTGCAATAATTGAAGGAAACGAGGTGGAAGTGTGGAAGATAGTGTCTCAGCTGGGAGAATTTAAGAAAACTGAACCCCTGAGTCCTGAAGGATGAGCAGAAGTTTGTCAGTGGTAACCAAAACTCTTCTTTCTCTGGAAGTTATCTTATGGACAAAAACAAAAAACAATCTATGCAACCATTTTAATGCTGGTCAGGAGATGACAGACACAGTAGCCAAGACTGCCCTTGTTTTGGAATACCCTTCTTAGGAGCCTTGAGTTTGCATGGAGCCTGCAAACTTACTTTCGATGTAACAACTTCCAAAGCAATTAGAAACACTTCACCCAGAGACCGGCATTGAATTTCCCTCGCTGCACCCATTTTTTTTTTTAAAGACTTATTATATCTAAAATAAGACCTGATTATAAATAGCCCGCTTAAAAAAAAATCAATAAACTTTCTTAATCCCCATCTCTAATGGAAAAAAAAGAGAGGCCCTCCATGTCTTCCCTAAAAAGTCAGTATTTACACAAAGGTTTGCGGTGCCAGATTGAGAGCGTCATCGCCCAGATGCCCTGGGCTCCTAGCAGCTGCCCGCACGCTCCGAGCCTTGCGTGACTTATTTGCCGTTAGCTAATCTCGGCTCCAGGCTTGCTTACATTTTTTTGGGTTATCCTTTCGCCTGGAATGTATCTCCATGTTCTCATTAGAGCTGTCTGCCCAGCCGGGGCCTGCGCTCTCTTGTTGCTGTTACTTTCTGTACTGCCATTCGTAATCTTGACTGCCCGAAGCACGAAGCCAGGCACTGGTGTGTTCCCTGTCAACCTGACACTTTCCATTCCTGCGACAGGCCAGATGGAGGCTGAGACTCCTCCCTTTCTCCCCTGTCCCCAAAGCTATGCCTGGCTTTCTTGTGGTATTTACAGTAATATTAAAATGATGATGATGATGATGATGATGATGATGATGATGATGATGATGAAGATGACCGCGATGATGAGAATTCTGACCATAGACAGCATGGCATGTCCTCCTGGACCATTGTGTCCCCATCGAGACCCAGTATGCCGGGCTGTCGGCTGACACAACAAGTGCGTTTGCTGCCACTTGCCTGTAAAGCGGGGGCTCTATGGGCTCCTCCCGTGGCGATCGTGGACCCCTATTCTCCGGTTGATGGCTCTCTTTCCGGAAAATGACAAAGTGCTTCCTCTTAAAATTTGTCATTAAAACTTTTTTTCTAACTATAAAATGTTTTGCATTGCATAGAAATCCATACCTAAAGTTAGCAGAAAACACTCTTCATTCTCCAGAGACAAACACTGTTGATTGGCATTGTACTTAAGAATTTATCTCACTTTGTTTCATTCATTACAAGAGTAATAAATACAACCATTGATATGATGAGATGAAAAACTTCTATAGGGTAATTTTACCCTGAAACTTAAAACTTCCAGTTTAATTATGAGAAAAACATCAGGCAAACAAACTGAGGCATACTCTACAGAATATCTAACTACCGTTCATCAAAACCATCAAGGTCCTCAAAACCAAAGGAAGGTTGCGGGGAGGGGGAGGGGAATGGTACACACCTAGTGCTTAGATCCCAGCAGCACTAGGGAGGCAGAGACCAGGCTGGCCTTGAACTCACAGAGATCCCCCTGCCTCTGCCTCTGTCTCTGCCTCCTGAGTGCTAAGATTAAAGGTGTGCACCACCACCACCCAGCAAAAGTTTATTTCTTTTTTTTTTAAGATTTATTTATTTATTTAATGTATGGGTGCTTTATCTGCATGAACATCTGCAACCAGAAGAGGGCATGAGATCACGTTGTGGATGATTGTGAGCCACCATGTGGTTGCTGGGAATTGAACTCAGGACCTCTGGAGGAGCAGTGAGTGCTCTTAACCACTGAGCCATCTCTCCAGCCCCAAAAGTTTATTTCTTAGAAGCATGACATTACCAGTGGGAGGAAAATGCAGGCAATCTAGAAGAGTGCAGAACCGGATGTGACAGGTTTTTTCCTGTTTCCATCTCCCCACCCCACAGTTGGCATTGACACCATTTTGGGGGTACTATTTCCTCTCATTGCATATTTTTTTTTTTTTTTTTTTTGGTTTTTCGAGACAGGGTTTCTCTGAATATCTCTGGCTGTCCTGGACTCGCTTTGTAGACCAGGCTGGCCTCGAACTCACAAAGATCCGCCTGCCTCTGCCTCCCAAGTGCTGGGATTAAAGGCGTGCGCCACCACCGCCCGGCTTTCTCATTGCATATTTGAGCTTATGTTGCAAACACAACTTTTCATCTTGGCTTTTTGTTTGTTTGTTTGTTTAATGTTATAACATAAGCCTTTTCTGGCACTATTAAAAATTCTTCCTAAAGGCCATTTTATAGATTACATATTGTCCTTTGCTCTGTTTTCTTGCCAAAATAGGCAGCGAAGCAAGGCTATATGTTTCTGAGAATTTTGTTCTAATTATGCACATTTTTGAATGTTTCCTTCTGCAAAGAGCCACTCTTGTTTTCTCCAGGCAATGGGGAAGTCAGCAGAATCTTCATCTTGGATCTCTTGGGGTTGTCACAAACTTGTTTCATCCAATTTATTTCAGGAAGGTTTGAATTTAAAATATTTTCTTCCTTTGCCTTTGTTCCTCATGATAAAGACGTTTATCATCTACTAAGCCTAATCTAGATACTTGAATCACTGGTGACTAGGACCAGGAATGTCTGAATGTTAATGTAGGTTGAGTTCTGTCTTCTATAAACATGTCCTCCTGGAGCCTCATTACCATGTATGGTCCTTAGATTAATATGACCTTCTTCCAAAACAGGATCTCTGTGGATGTAAATTGGCAAGATGAAATCAATGTACGTTAGGATGGACCCTAAATCCAGTAACCGATATCCTTATGATGAGTTCATTTGCTGTTCTGCAGTGTCCCCCAAAGGCTCATGTATTTAAAGGCTTAGTCCTTGGCTTGATTCTATTGGGAAGATTTTTTTTAAAGATTTATTTATTTTATGTATATGAATGTTCTATCTGCATGCATACCTGCAGGCAGAAGAGGGAATCAGATCACACTGTGGATGCTTGTGAGCCACCATGTGGTTGCTGGGAATTGAACTCAGGACCCCTGGAAGAGCAACCAGTGCTCTTAACCACTGAGCCATCTCTCCAGCCCCTCTACTGAGAAGCTTTTAAAAGGTAGGATTTTACAGTCATTGGAGTCATTTGAAAAGAACAGTAGGACCTTGTCCCTGACTCTTTTTGAGTCCTAGCCATAAGGCAAATCATTCTGCCCCACTGTTCACCCAAGTCATGAAGTTACTTATTCAGCACAAACACAAAAGCAACAGGACCAATCAGCCATGGACAGAATCCTTCAGAACTACACCCAAAATAGCCTCCTGCTCTTTATAGGTTGTTTATCATGTGCTGTTTTGTTTTGTTTACACAGACACAAAGCTGAGTGACATCATATGAAGGCACACAGATACACACAGAACCCAGTGCGAAAGTAGAAGCAGGGACTGGATCAAATCTATAGGCCACAGGGCACCAAGGATTACCAGACTTCCCCAAGGCCCAGAGAGCAAGGAACAGAGTCCTGCCCTGAACCCTACAAAGGAACCAACCTGCCAACATGTTCATGTTCCACATCCAGACTCCAGAACCAGTGCTACTAAGTTTCTGTTGTCCTAAGCCACTCAGCTTGTGGTGTTTCATTCCAACAGCCCTAGGAAATTAAATGCAATGGGCCGTGGCCTCGGATGACCCCTGTTCTAGCTGAGCTCTGGGAAAAGAAAAAGGGAGGGGAAGCTGTGGTTCTGCTGGCCAGGGTCAGTGACAAGGGAGTGACAAAGACCGTCCATGAGGGTGAAGTGCTGAGCAAGGGTCCAACTGCAGGTGTTTGATGTCACTTCCCTGCTCCGCTCTCTCCTCTGAAGGGCACAATGATCACTTCCTTCTCTTAATCCACATCTGTGCTATTTCTAGAAATTCTGAGTTATCACTCACCAAGATAAGTCTTTAATACACAAAATCTCTGTTTTGAGAAGACACTTGATTTCAAAACTTTGGCTGTGACAAGATAAATAACTTTGTCACTCTATTCATTTGTAATTAATTTTCTTTGGAAACACACACACACATCCCTAACTTTAACAATGGCTGCTGTGTATATTTTCCAATTTTTCTAAAGTGAGCATGTATTTCTTTTACAGTGAAAACATTGCTATAAAATCTCCTCTAAAAGAGGGTCACATGCGCGCATGCACACACACACACACATACACACAGACAAAAGCAGAAGTTGAGGTATCATTTTGGAAGATGACTGCCAATCTCTCCAGAGGATGAAGCTGTGATTGTAGCTTTAGCATCAGATCCAAGGCTGGTTGCCAGGCAACAAACCTTGGGGCTGGGAGCATCCAAGACCCTAGTACCAACTTTCCAAATCCAGAAGGTGAAGCATTCAAAATATGCCTGGCTACACAGAGACCTAGAAAAGATGAGCCGAGAGGTCAGAAAATCTACCCCAGCTCAGCACTTCCCCCAAGTCCTTTGCCATTTCTGATCTACACTCCGCGATGTGCACAAAGCTTTGGTCCATTGGTCTACTGTTGAATCAAGCTTTGTAACAAGGAAGTCAAAATCCCTTGTAGAGCCGGGCAGTGGTGGCGCACGCCTTTAATCCCAGCACTTGGGAGGCAGAGGCAGGCGGATCTCTGTAAGTTCGAGGCCAGCCTAGTCTACAAAGCGAGTCCAGAACAGCCAGAGATACACAGAGAAACCCTGTCTCGAAAAACTAAAAAAAAAAAAAAAAAAAAAAAAAAAATCCCTTGTAGAAGTATAGAAACTTCCCTCATGGTCTTTCCCAGTCAACTTCCTAAATCCATCCACATAACCCCATCCCTAAATACTTCAGCATGGACTCCTAAGAACAAGGATGACTTTAGCTTGTTTCAAGGGGACATAAAACCATGCAGCACACGTGAGTGTTCGGCCTGTGTCTGCCTGTGCCCTACATGTGTGTCCAGTGCCTAAAGAGGTAGGAGGAGGGTATCCGACACTTTGAGACTAGAGACGAAGTCCCTCTGTGGGGTGCTGTGGATTGAACCCGAGTCCTTTGGAAGAGCAGCTAGCGCTCTTAACCACAGCCACTCTGAGAGTTACCAGGTTCGTTTTTGGAAGCATCATTTTTTTTTTTAAACTGAAGATGAAGAGCCCAGCCACTGCCCAGCAATGCCATCTCCTCTGGGGAGGTTCTGATTCTTCATAATGCTTTGAGAGGGTTTTTTGGATGGAAGTTTTTGTTTATTCCTTGTTTTTTTTGTTTTTGTTTTTTCTTTTTTTCAAAATCAAATAACTTAACAATGCCATCATGACTAACTCCACAGATGGAAATGAGAAAAAAAAAAACCCATAAGCCATGGAAATAGATAAGGAAATGACAGGAAGAAAGGATGGGAGATAAGCCGTAAGTGTCTTATGGCTTATCATGATCAAAGGACAGAAGCAGGTCTGTGAAAAGGAAAATCCAGACCCTGAGCTGCAACCAACCATTTAGAGTAAAACCAGACCCCCCCAGCCTCCCCTCACCCAACCTGAAAACTGCTGCAGCACAGCCACAATGGCCAGCCCAGAGCACTTCCATATTATTATTTACCAGTTGGTTTTGCTGTTGTTTTTTTAGTGTTTCCTAAATATGACTTCCTTGATCTCTAAGTGAAGACAATTTGACTGAGTCAGGCTGCAGAATTCCAAATGACCAGCAGGTGTCAACCGACTAACATGAATTTTTTCCCCTACAGAAAAGAAAAGAAAAGGAAAAAAAACAGGCTATGGAATCTAGGTTATGGTAACAGAAGTCCACCTTTACCAGCACTTCACAAGCTGTTCAGAATTGTCCTAATATATTCTTTCCTTCCTGCCTTCTTCCTTCCTTCTTCTTCTTTTTTTTTTTTTTTTTTTTTTTGTAGTGCTGGGATCAAACCAAGGGCCTGCCTCATACATGCCAGGTAAACACTCTGCTTCCAAGACATCAGCCGTTCTCACTGCTCATTTTTTACAGCCTTTGTTGCTTCCAGTTCAGTTCCTGTTGAATTGTCAAAGGTTCATTGAACACTTACTATTCATAAGATGCTCTATTTGGGGGGGCTGGAGAGATGGCTCAGAGGTTAAGAGCACTGACTGTTCTTCCAGAGGCCCTGAGTTCAATTCCCAGCAACCGCATGGTGGCTCACAGCCATCCATAATGAAATCCGGTGCCCTCTTCTGGCCTGCAGATATACATGCAGACAGAACACTGTATACATAATAAATAAAATCTTAAAAAAAAAAAAAAAGATGCTGTGTTTGGGGAGTGTCTGCTGCTTGGCCTAGAGAGGGCTAAGTGACGAGAACAAAACATTGGTTACAAGACTATGATCCCAACTATTGGCTTAAAGAAGGTACAACTGACTTATTTCTCAAACAAAAGACCAGAGATGAGTGGTCCAGGCTGCTGGCGCTGTTGAGCTACTTTGGGTCATTTAGGGACGTGGCTTTTTGCCATCTTGTTGCATCACAGCTCCTAGGATGTTGTCCTTGGCTACATTGTCAGAGCTGGGCCATGACCACCTCTATGTTGATTCCAGAAAAAGAGGAAGAGAAAAAGCAGACAGCAAACCATTTCCTTTAAGCAATAAGCACAGATGTCACACTTATCTCTTATATCTACATTCTAGGGCAGGGACCTAGTCATATGTTTGGCCTTATCTAGCCACAAAGAAGTCTGGGAAATGTAGTCATTTGTTGGGTTGTGATATGCCTAAGGTATTAATATGAAACAGCTAGTAATATCTCTCTCTCACTCAGGAAACAACTTCCTATTTTCTGGTATTGCTACCAGTTGTGACTTCACTATCACAGTTTATAAATTCTAGTTCATAGGCACTGGGGGTGAATAGAATATCCTACAGAAGTTTACCGCATGCACCGTTCTGCCAATGAGACATATGCTACTGCCCCTCAAGGGTGACGAGCATCACCGTGACAATTGAGATGATTAATTCCCAGTAAAGTGAAACTCACGCTAGAGATTGTTTTCTTTGCATGAGAATGTGACATCTGAGTTGACTCTTTGAGGCATGATTAGAAGCCAGTCAGGTGGAAAAAGAGGAAGAACATTCCAGAGTGTGAGCAATCCATGCAGGGCCCTGTAGTCACGGAGGGTCAAGTGCATTCATTATGGAGAGTGAGTCTGGTTAGGGAGGCAAGCAGGAAATGGAAGAAAATGAGAAGTCAGACTATGCCAGACCCACATTCCAAACTGAAGAATTCGACTTTCGCCTTGTTGGGTACATGCTTTGGTCTATTTCCCCTTGGTTTTTGTTTGCTTTCTTGCTTGTTTATTTGTTTCTCTCCCTCTCTCTCCACAGTATGTTCAGGTACACTCACCCATGAGTGTGCACATGGAGGCCAGAGATTAGATGTCTTTCTCTTTTGAGATAGAGTCTCTCTCTAAACCTCATGGATGGATAAACTCTGAAGAGCCAGCTGTCTATGCCAGTGGTTCTCAACCTGTGGGTCGAGACCACTGGGTTACATTTTGATTTGTAACAGTAGCAAAATTACAGTCACGAAGTAGCAATGAAATAATTTTATGGTTGGGGGGTCACCACAACATGAGGGACTGTGTTAAAGGGTGGCAGCATTAGGAAGGCTGAGAACCATTGGCTGTCCTCTCCTAACACTGGGGTTACAAGTGCACACTCTGAGCTTCACTCTTGCGCAGTTGCTGGGGACTCAAATCTGGGCCCTCATGTTCCTGTGGTGGTCTAGTTATTAACGAGGCCATCTCCCCAGCTCCTTATCTTTCCATCCTAAGAACCATTCTCTTGTCTCAAACCTTCTATCCCTTTAGGGATCCCTTGTGTGTCTGACCCTGCTGAGTTGCTCCCAGCTGGCTGTCATTGCTGAGGATGACCCAGGAAAGACTCATGAGATTAAATTCCCCTCAGGAATTTTTAAGAGGGACTGAGCCCCCATGGGCAGCTCAAAAGCCAAATTGGTCAGAAGTGATTTTTTTTTTTTTTTTTTTTTTTTTTTTTTTTTTTTTTTTTTTTTTTTGGTTTTTCGAGACAGGGTTTCTCTGAATATCTCTGGCTGTCCTGGACTCACTTTGTAGACCAGGCTGGCCTCGAACTCACAAAGATCCGCCTGCCTCTGCCTCCCAAGTGCTGGGATTAAAGGCGTGCGCCACCACCGCCCGGCTCAGAAGTGATTTTTAAGGACCAAAGATAGAAGCAGGTGTGCAGAGAGCACAGGAAGGAATCAGAAAGGCCTCTGTGGATTCCTTCCCAGTCCCCAGTTCCAGGATGCAGCTCCTTCCTGAGGCTGAGCTATGATTTCCACTCCAACAGCCCTCCCTGTCATTCTCTGTGGCTCCGGTTCCCATAGCCAATCATGCTCTGAAAATGTTGAAAATATTAAATGGAACATTCTAGAAGCAATTTACAAATTTTAAATAACACGAGGATAGGCCAACGGCTCTATAGGTCACCTGCTTGCTATGTAAGCATGTGTGCCAGAGTTTGGATCCCCAGCACCTATATAATAAACTAGTGCGGAAGGGCCCGAGTGATGGCTCAGCAGTTGCATACTGGCTGCTCTTGCAGAAGACCTTTGCTTCCCAGCACACATGTGGATCTTACAACCAGCTGTAAATCCAGTTCCAGGGCATCAGACACCGCTGGGCACACATATGGTGTACTTACATGCATGGAGGCAAAACATTCATACACATAAAATTCTAAAAATTAATAAATCTTAAAAAAAGGAAAGGTAGATAGAAAGGGAGGGAGGGAGGAAGGAAGGAAGGAAAGGAAGGAAGGAAATTTGGTGTAGTGGCACACACCGGTAATCCCACCACTTGTGGAACAGAGATAGGCCAATCCCTGCAGTGTGCTGGCCAGTCACTTTAGCTAATTGATGAATTCATCGAAGAGACCACATCTCAAAAAGCAAGGCAGAAAATGATAGAGAAATAGAGAAAGACACTTGATTTTGACTTCTTGCCACTATCCGAGCTTGCATCCAGACATACGTGCACATTTGAATATGCCATATACACAGAGTAACATTTAGTATGGATGTTACTATATTTACCCTACTTTATTTTTAACTAACTTTTAGGTTCACATCCAAGGTAACGGGTTTGAACATGCTCATACGTTTCATTATCCTCATCATTATCCCCCTCCCCTGCACACACTGCCCCTCGCATGTTCCCTCCTCCCTTTCTTCCACCTGTTCTATGTTTTTCATTCTAATATCCTCATTTTCCGTCTCCCTTAAGGAATCTTCCTCCTCTCCCATGATATCCTTTCCAGTTTTGCAATCTACAAACACACACAGATATAATTTTTAATTTAAGAGATGTGGCACATGCCTATAATTCTAGCTCTCAGGATGGTAGAGCAGGAGGGTGGTGAATTTGAAAACAGCGGACAGACCAGGCTATGCATTCAGACCTTGTCTCAAAAGCATTAGCAGAAACAAAATGATTCTCTTAGGAATCACACTAAGGAAAGATTGAACCAAACCAATGGAAGACCAAGCAAACGCCAAGGTAAATGACTTAAAACAGAACCAAGAGTCCTGTTACTTTGGAGATCTAGGCCCCCAGAGTGCATCACTGGGAATAAGAACAGGAAGAAAGGGAGCCACTGCAAGGGTAACAAAGATGCTAAGTTCATTTCTTTATTTTGCCCTGGTTTGGCTCTGAAAATACTTATGTTGCAGACATGCTCTCTCCCCACCAGGGACTCATTACCAGAGCTAGAGGTGTGATCATCACAGACAAAGAACACTCAGGCTCTCAGGTGACTTGACAGCATGCTAACCCTACAAGGTAAATGGAGTAACCAGCAGCAAGCCCTCCAGCCTTTCCAGTCATCCAACATCACAAGGCCATTAAAGTACCTTCACCAGGTGATACAGAGAAGATAGAAAAGAGACCCATTCTTGTTTGTTTTTTTTTTTTGTTTTGGTTTTTTGAGACAGGGTTTCTCTGTGTAGCCCTGGCTGTCCTGGACTCGCTTTGTAGACCAGGCTGGCCTCGAACTCGCAAAGATCCGCCTGCCTCTGCCTCCCAAGTGCTGGGATTAAAGGCGTCCGCCACCACCGCCCGGCTAAGAGACCCATTCTTTTTTTTTTTTGGTTTTTCGAGACAGGGTTTCTCTGTGTATCCTTGGCTGTCCTGGACTCACTTTGTAGACCAGGCTGGCCTCGAACTCACAAAGATCCACCTGCCTCTGCCTCCCAAGTGCTGGGATTAAAGGTGTGCGCCACCACCGCCCGGCTTGAGACCCATTCTTAAAGTCCCTTGTAGCGGAGTGTTTCTTTTTACAATTCAAGCCTTGTGGCCTCACACTGTAGAGGGTTTGATTTTCAAAGAAGATTCTTCCTAAGTCCTGAAATCAGGAGCCAGAATTCCCTTCCTAAGGAATAGGGCCTCCACGGAAGCTTATTTCAGATGTGAAGCCCTTGAGAGCCAAACATGGTAACCCACAACTTATTCCCAGCACTCCAGAAGCTGAGATAAGAAGATCTCAAGTTCAAGGCATGTCTGGGCTACATAGTGAGACCAAATCTCAAAAACAGATAATAGTTTAACATATATTCATTCTACTCCGTGCATAACCCTGCACATGTGTTATCCCGTTTGAGAGGAGGAACAACCTGAAAAATGTGTGAGCCTCTCTCAGCTTTTGCAGATACCGATCCAAGGCTCTAAGAAGATGGTGATTTGGATGAGGGCCATGAATGATGGGCTAGCTGGAAAAGTTAGGGTGAATTTGTGTGCTCCACCTTCAAAAATTACTATTTTTATCTGGAAAAATGTAACAGCAACATCTGGCTCCTAGCATTTTTTGAAGATGGTATGAGAGGATCTGCAATAGAAGCCCGCATGACCTACATATCTAATACCATGAAGCGTCATGCACATACAGAAACGCTGCTGACCCTCTTTCCCATGCAAGTGAGAATGGCCAGGCACAGATAAGCCCCAAAAGAGATGACAAGTCCCTAGAAAGGTTCAGCAGTAGCTTGGTGGCCAAAGATGGCCACCTCCTTCTGCATAGAAATAAAAGAGGCTGCATGAATACAGGAAGGTGCTCAGTGTGAAGGGTTCAAATCAGTCACAGTAAAAACACACTTCAGTTCATTTTTCTGTGGTGCCTAACTAACCACAGAGACAGAGATTACGGTCTTCATGGTAAAGTGGAAGAAAAACTCGATTCTTCTAACTTACCTGCTACAGAGGTTTCATAGGCACAGCTCCATCTCTGTAATAAATACTCTACCTCTGCCTCCCAAGGGCTGGGATTAAAGGTGTATGCCCCATGCCTGGTTTAATTACACAGTATTTTATAATGAAAACACTGCATTTATTGTCCTGAAATAAAAATTTTAAAACAGTGTAATAATACCTTTGATAGGGAATGACTGTGAGGGGGGACATGAGAGTTCGTTTCTTCAGGATGAAAATTATTATATACTGATGTACAGTGTGTGGCTCCATTTTTATACAAAAGTACATTGAAGGGGCTGGAGAGATGGCTCAGTGGTTAAGAGCACTGTCTGCTCTTCCAGAGGACCTGAGTTCAATTCCCAGCAACCACATGGTGGCTCACAACCATCTATACTGGAGTCGGATGCCCTCTTCTGGCCTGCATGTGTACATGCAGATAGAGTTCTCATAATATATATATATGCAAAATAAATAAATAAATCTTTCTTTTTTTTTAAAAAAAAAGTACATTGAAGAAGAGATCTGTGTTTGATTTTATAGTTACTTGTAAATCTGTAAATTGTGTGTGTAGTATTGGGGGCTGGTTTCAAGACAGGGTTTTTCTGCACAGCCCTGGCCATCCTGGAACTCACCCTGAAGACCAGACTTGGCCTCGAACTCCCAAATATTATCCTGTCTCTGCCTCCTGAGTGCTGGAATTAAAAGTGTGTGTCACCACTGCTCAGCTGTAAATCTGTTGTTGTATCCATGAAATTATCAGTCAAACATGAATGTAAGTAGAGAATGGTGGTACATCCCTACAGTCTCAGTACTTGGGAGACTGAAGCAGGAATATCACAAGTTCAAGACCAGACTGGATCACATACATACCAAAACCAAAAAGAAGACAAAGAGGGAATGAGAATCCAAGTTGTGTGTGGTCACTCAAGAGATTGGGGCAGGACAGAGAGATGGAAGCCAGAGTACAAGTCTGTATGAAAGACAAAAAAAAAAAAGAGTCAATACTTTTTCAAGTGAAACGAAGTGTCTTTTTTGCTTTTTGTTCTTGTAATAAACCGTGACCAACACCAACTTGCTGAGGAAAAGGTCATAGCCCATCACTGAAGGAAGCCATGGCAATAGCTCAAAGCAGGAACCTCGGGGCAAGAACTTAAACAGAGACCATGAAGGAGCAGTGCTTGCTGGCTTGCCTTCTCAGGCTTCCTCACCTACTTTTTTTATACAACCCAGGCCTACTTGCTAAGGGATGGCTCCACCCACAGTGTGCTAGGCCCTCTTCTACCAATTGAGAGGCTGTAATATAGAGAGAAGGCTATTATTACATTGTTCCATTGGTAGATTCTGTTCCTAATTACACCACCGTGTGAGTCTGTCTATCATCTTAAACTCTCAGCCTTCACTGCTGCCTTGGCATTTACAGCAGTCACCCTTTGGGCTTCTTAAGGCTCCTTGGTATCTTCAAGTTCTTAGGAATACTGTTTACAATTAGCCAAACAGTAATCCCAGTGCTAAACCTTCAGGCCTCCCCTGCTTGTTTTTTTCCTTAGAAGCTTTCCAAAAGTTAGGGATATGCCAACAATACACAATATTACCTGTCTCGATTTCAGAGGCAATACAGCAATGTGACTTTTTAAAAAACAGAAAAGCCATAGTTGACCAAAAATAGAATTTACAGAAGTAGTTTAGGAAGCTACTATAGTTACAGTGTCCACCAAATGCTAAAGGATGGCTCCATCCACAGTGTGCTGGGCCCTCTTGTACCCATGGAGAGGCTGGAATATTGAGGAAAGGCTATTATTACATTGTTCCATTGGTAGATTCTGTTCTCTTAGAATCTTGTTAGACTCTTAATTCCTCAGCAATAATGTTGAGAGAAGGGCCCTCGTGAGAGTGCCCAGACCATGACTCTGTTGATGGATTTCTTGGGGAATGATTCAGCTATGGTGAGAGTTCAGCCCCCTTTCCGTTCTTTCATGTGTGTCTACTTATCCTTCTAGCTTCCACAGGAAGTAACATAAGGCTCTGGCCAGATATTTTTTTGGGCTTCCCAGCTTCCAGAACCATGAGACTAAAGAAACTTTCTTTCACCTCTGACACAGTCTCGAGTATTCTGTGATAGAAATAGGAAACAAAATAAGATGGAAAGTAGGTAGCAAGCAAACACAACATGGATGTTTTTGTAACCATGTCCCAAAAGGTGGAATTGTCTTTGAAACTACATATTAGCGAGAAGTTGCTAGAGTTTGGAGTTATTAGATTTGAAAAGGCTAGAATGTTCTCAATGGAATGTTAGGGAGGTGACCAGGGAGGACTCAGAAGACAAAAAGTCTAGGAAAAATCTGGAATTTCTTAGAGATTGTCTAAATTGTCTCCCCTATCCATAGAAGAATGGGCAACAATAGCCGGGTGGACAAGGCTCAAAATGGTCTTGTCTGGACTCACTCAGTTCGTCGTCTTCAACAGATGGGCTGCCTAGAAGTGAAGTGCTCAAGATGTGGTGGGATGGCTGAAGACTAGGATCTCTCACCTTCAACAAAGAAGTCTGAACATCTTCACATGACACCTAGATTCCAACAGGGTCAGCTCCAACATGCAAGTGCTGACCAAACCTCTGCTGTGTTACAGTCATGCTTCATCAGCCCTCAAGTCAGCCAGCGGAGCCTAGAGGGTTCCGTGGGAAGAGACTACCCAGGGGCATAAATACCAAAGTCAGTAGACTGATTTACTGGGAGCCAGGTGTAACAGTGCATATTACCACTTGTACTGACACATAATTACTGTGATCACCCCTCTTTATGGTTGAGGAATCTAAGGTCCAAGGGCTGAAGGAATTTGCCCAAGGTCCAGAAGAACAGGGTAAGGGAAGCCGGGCGGTGGTGGTGCACGCCTTTAATCCCAGCACTCGGGAGGCAGAGGCAGGTGGATCTTTGTGAGTTCGAGGCCAGCCTGGTCTACAAAGTGAGTCCAGGACAGCCAGGGCTACACAGAGAAACCTTGTCTCGAAAAAAACAAAAAAAACAGAGTAAGGGAACATTCTAATCTTCCTCTTCCCTGCCCCCTCCCACCAAATACTGTTATCTCCTGTCTTTTATAATCTCTTCCTGAAAAAGGCCTGATATGCGAAAAGGGCTGCAACTATAGAAAGAATGCTAACTTATAGTTTTCTTTTTTTTTTTTTTTTT
>CAJQZJ010032150.1:4311164-4323376 GCA_907164525.1 Lophiomys imhausi | reverse complement strand
AAAAAAAAAAAAAAAAAAAAAAGATTTGTTATATGTTGTGTATTTATGTGTGTGCCTAAATGAGTGTATGTGTACTAAGTGCTGCAGGTACCCACAAAGGCCAGAAGGGGGCACTGGAAACCCTGGAGCTGGAGTTGTAGGGAGTTAGCGCCCAAGGTGGGTGCTGGGAAGAGAATCCAGGTCCTCAGTAAATGGCTTATTTTTATTTATTTTTTTATTTTAGGTTTTTAGAGACAGGGTATCTCTGTGTATCCTTGACTGTCCTGGATTCACTTTGTAGACCAGGCTGGCCTTGAACTTACAGAGATGCGCTGGCCTCTGCCTCCCTGAGTGCTGGGATTAAAGGCGTGCGCCACCACGCCCCACTCAGTAAGTGTTCTTAACCACTGCACCATCTCTCTAGCCCTCCGTATTTTGATTTTGAAGGGAAACATAATAGGCTTTACTTGTTTTTGTTGTTGTTGCTGCTGCTGCTGTCTACATGCACCAGAGAAGATGATACAGAGAGGGGCATAATTGGTCCAAGGAGCTAATAGCTGTTCCCCATTTATGACAAGCTCTTTTAGTCTGGGTCCATATTGCCTTGTATATTGTCTAAAGAACAATAGGTTCTCAACAGATATTTTGTGGGATGAATGAATGAACTGTGGTCAAGAAGGCCAACAATGAGGCCAGGAGCCCTGAGGAGAGTCAATAAACAGCTAGGGAGGGAAGCTTCAACAGGATAGACATGAATTATGTTATTATTTGAAGAACAAAGGAGAATTCATGGAGGTAGATGTTTTGGTTACACAAATAGGTCAAACTTTGTGACCCTAATAACAAAAGCTGAAAACAATTGATTTATGCCTTTAATCCGTTTGTAGATGTTTAATTTTTAAAATGTCTAATTGATTTCAGTCTACTAACATTGTATTTATTTGTTTGTTTGTTTAGCTTTGTTAGTTTTTCTCAATGTTTTCTTTTATCAACAATGTCACTGGTCTGGGGAGAAGAGTCACACTCCACACCACTGTCTTTTAAACTCTAGCTACTTTTCCTCTTAGCAATGATTTCAAGAATTTAATTATTTTTTTTCTACAACTAAAAGTAACCTATCCCAAAGGAAATTTGTTGGAAACCATAGCAACTGGCAGGTTTTGTCTCTAGATATTCACTTACTGAAGATTTAGACTCCGGTGATACCAGATACGGTGAAGGGTGAGGGTGAAACAAAAATTAAATTTAAATTAACTAAAAACTCAAGCAGAAGTACACACCCTGCTTATGGCACGTCTAGACATTTGAGAATGGTAGATCTGAAGAGTGCTGAAAAAAGTCCCTACAAAATGAAAAATGAACCTCCAACCAAAAAGAGAGGTTTGTGGGGGCGGGCTAGGTCTTTCCAAAAACAACACATTTTAAGTAGTGACTTTAACATCCATTAAAAGATATGGAAAGGTGAGAAGTATGTTTAGTTAGAACCATTCACATTTCTTTTTCTTTCAAAGTTTCAGAAATCACAGGAAACATCATAAAGTTCATGCCATGAACACTAATTCATAAATGGTATTTTAACAGTCTTCATTTCCTCCGTTTCTCAGAGCAAAGGTGGTAAAGGCTGAGGAAGTCTCAGGGCGCCTGGGCAGGCTGTCAATGGTGGGAGGCTCAGGAGCCCATCTGGTTCCAGATCTGACTTGCCCTCTTGCAGGTGGCAGGGACTTTGTCCCTTTGAAACTGTGGACAGATAGAGCAGCCAGCTGACACAGTGTGGGAGACTGAGCTCCAGGAAGCTGGCACAAGTTTCAGATTCATTCCAGACTGTGCCTTAGCCCAGAAGAATGTGGTACAGTTCCTGGTAGGAGACAGCATCAGAAGGGCAGACGCTTTTTGTCTGGTAGCCCGCATGTGGTATAGGTAGTTTAGACGCAAAGCTTCTATACATCCATGGGACAAATAAGGCAAGTGACCGTGACCCTATGAAGGAAAACGCAAACTAGGCCTAGAACCCAGTGTGCATGTGTGTGTGTGTGTGTGTGTGTGTGTGTGTGTGTGTGTGACTGTGTGACATGACTGTTTAGGTATGTGTACGTGCATGTGTGAATCTGTATGTGTGTATTTGTGTGAGTGGGCATGTGTGACTGTGTGTGTGACACACATCACATGCATGCTTGTTGCCTTCAGAGGTCAGAAGAGACCATCAGATCCTCTGGAACTGTGGAGGTAGAGACAGTTGAGAACCACCATGTGGGTGCTGAGAACCAAACCTAGGGGTACTGAAAATTAAACCCAGGTTCTCTCCAAGAGCAACAAGTACTCTTAACTGCTGAGCCATCTTTCCAGCTCCTAACTTTACAACTGAATTAAACCCCATTGTGTGGATCTGCCACGGGCACCAAGGTTGGTTTTATAATTCAGTTATGGGTCATATAGTCATTCCAGTTTTAGTTTTTTTTGAGTAACATCCCCCCAATATGGCTTCCATACTGGCTCTATCCCACCAACAGTCCCTCAGTGCTTCCTGACTCTATCTTCAGCGTCCAGCCCTCACGTGAATATTATGTGAGAATTCTCTGTCTACTGTTTGACTGCAGATACCCCAAAGATTGATGTCACAGGATTGATTTTTTTTTAATTAATTTATTTTATTTTATGTACATTGGTCTTTTGTATGTCACAAGTATGTCTGTGTGAGGGTGTCAGATCTTAGAGTTACAGACAGTTGTGAGCTGCCATGTGGGTGCTGGGAATTGAACCCACGTCCTCCAGAAGAGCAGTCAGTCCTCTTAACCACTGAGCCATCTCTCCAGCCCACAGGATTGATCTTTTTGTCATTGTGTCATCTCTGTTGCCTAACACAGGGTACTCAGAAACACTTGGTGAATTAGTAAATGGACGGATAATTTAGTTGGGACCAAAAAGTCTTTGGTTCCCAAGGATCATAGCACATAGTGGAGGCCCATCAACGAGTATTTGCAAACCAATACTTACAATTATTAATTAATTGCATTTATTAATTCCTCCAGTAGTACTATCTGTTACATGCTGAATTTCTCTTCTGGATGAGTTAAGAAGCCTGTGGGAGGGGAGAAGTTGAACAGAGAAACAGCGTGACTGGTCAGTGAATCGCTCTGCCTGTGAAGAGAGGCTCACCTAAACACACAGACCTCAGCGGGGGACACCTCTGCATCCACACAAACCTCAGCGGGGGACACCTCTGCATCCACACAAACCTCAGCGGGGGACACCTCTGCATCTGAGTTTCGTCCCAGGACATCGTAGGATGCCGGAGCAGCCTTGTTCTTGGGTGGGAAGAATTTGCAATGGGCGTGAGCCCGTTAACAAAATAAGAGGATCACGGGGGCGTGCCTTAGAGAAGTGGGCAGAACCAGCCACGCTGACAGATGCTGTTCCTAGTCCACTCCTGGCTTTTATGGGCCTCGTTGGCTTTTAATAGACAGGCCCGTAGCGAAGAGGAGAAGAAATTCCATCTGAACTTCCTTGTGTTCTTTTACTTGGTCCCCACAGACTTTAAGCATTTAGCCATCTTCCTATCTTCTGGTCACAGAAGGACCCTGAGAACTCGTGCATCACATCGCACCGTATACGTGGTAGGAGAATTAGGCACTCGCTTGCAGCCTAAACCGTACTTCCAGATCTTCACCTGTGCAGATAGCGGCTTCCTTTCTCCGACATGCATGTCTAGGGCAAGAAGAAGGCGATGGATCTCTCTGTTGTTCCCAAGCAGTTGGCCTTCTTTCCAAGAAGGTCTACTCCGTCTTACCACATGGTACTCTGTCTCACCCATGCGTGCGGCTTAGGTCCTCATGTAAACAGATCGTGGGTGGTCTCACATCCTGTCCTTTTAGCCACGCCTCAACATGTCTGAGTTCCCATGGATACCCTGGTTAGACGCTCATCCTGTCATGCTCACGATCTTTATAAACACAGCTATACCGCACACAAAGAATCATGTACATCCATAGAAGTGTTTGTATATATGGGTGACATTCCACATCATGCGGAGTTGAAATTATAGGAACGTGGTTTTGAGTCTGTGTGCGAGAGTTCCTACTCAAGCTCATGTTCAAATGACTGAGCTGTGGGAAAATAACAACCAACGTTACTTCTCCTCGTTGCTGTAAACGTGAAGAAGGAGCCCATTTGTGTGTTATTACAGTTACTATAATTTTAGATTAATTGAGGGATGAAGGAATTTTCCATTGAGGCTTTGACCTTCCACTTGAAAGTCTATTGTCTGACAATATTTCTATTCCTTTTGTGTGTGTGTGTGTGTGTGTGTGTGTGTGTGTCTTTCGTTGCTTATGTGTCTGCTTGTTGTTATATTTCAACACAGATAAACATTCAGTATTCAGGACGCAGGTCAGGTGACCATTAAGTAAGAGGCTGTGGAGAGATTGCTCCCCTCCCACTGGAATCCATGTTGGGCCCCTTCTAGCTCAGAGCCCCTGGCTCCAACAGTGCCACTGAGGATCTGCAGAAAAAGACTGGCTCTTGAACCTGGCTCAAGTTTTGGGTAAAATGGAGGAAGCTAGCTCCACAGAAACGAGGCCAGTTTGTTCCTCATGTGAGTAAGGCAAAACCTGCAACAGTACTTGGAAGGTTAAGGCAAGAGAATGAGGAGCCCAAAGTTACTCTCAGCTAAATAGTGAGTTCAAGGCTAGCCTGGCAGCATGAAGCCCTGTCTCAGAGAGAGAGAGAGAGAGAGAGAGAGAGAGAGAGAGAGAGAGAGAGAATGAGAGTGAGTGAGAGAGAGAGAGAAATGGAAAAAAATTACAGGAAAAGAAGCTGGAAATGGAAATGTAGATCAGTGGAGTGCTTACCCAACAGGCACAGGGCCTGGGTTTCATCCCTAACACTGCAAACAAACAAACAAATAAAACGATTTATTATAAAAGAAACTATATCAAAACCATCACCCCAGCCTTATAATAAAAGGGCTGGGAAACATCTCAGTCAATAAAATCCTTGCCATGCAAACATCGGAACCTGAGTTTGACCCCACAACCCCTGTGGAAAAAGCACACTGGTGTAACCCTAGCACTGAAAAAGCAGAAATCCAGAGGCTCACTGCCCGGCCGGCATAGTCTAGTTGGCAAGTTGTAGGCCATTGAGAAACCATGAGTTCAAAGTAATCTTCTGCCTCAGCTGGCTTCTGGCCCAACTGGTCTCCATGAGACCCTGTCTCAAAATGAAAAACAAAACAAGGTGGATTAGCATCTGAGAAATGGCATCTGGGATGGACCCATGTGCGTGAATGAACACTCCTGAACACACACTGACACTGCATGGTCTCTTAGGCAAGGGAATCTCTACCCAAAAGCTATGGAGATACATTACAACCACACTAACAGACCGGAACCCTAAGCAGAATGACAAGCCAGGGGGACACCAACTTACTGTAAATCAAAACAACATCCCTCAAACCAAAAAGTTCTGAAAAAAGGGATCATTGCATGAAGAGCAGAAGGAAATCTTCTTTTTAGCAAGAGAAGACCTGGACAAAATTAAATTGTGAAAATTAAATCATTCCTGAATTTTAGCAAGACAAAAAAAAAATAAAGATACCCACCACCCTAACTTATCATATCTTTATTTTTGAATATTCTTTCCCAGTGACTTTGTTTTAATAATCCCTTCATTCTGCTGATGAGCTGCTCAGAAGTCACACATGGATTCCTAGTACTGGCTAATAAAGTTAGGATTAGAAGTCAGCCAGTCAGCCTCCTTTAGAAAGCCAGCTGTCAGGCCCCAAAGAAACCTGGGACAAGTGGCTTCCTCAGTGCCTGCTAGCACTTGGCCTCTAGGCTCACTGGGTGCCAGTGGCTTTTCTCAGCACTTCTCAACCTGTCCCCTGCCCTAAACTTCTCCAGCCAGGGGCTTCCCTTCTGATCCTCCAGCTTCTCTTTCCTATATAACCCTGCCATTTTGACCATGGCCTGCATTGGTTCTTTTCTCTCTCTTGGCCCTCTGCTCTTGGCTTTCTCTTGGTCCTCTTTCTTGCCCCTCTGTCTTCTTTTCCTCTCTCTTTCCCTTCTCTCTCTTCTCGTGGCTAGGTTCAGTCTGCTGGTCATGTTTAGTCCACTGCTTTCTCTCCCTGCTCTGGACTCTTCCAGATGCCCCTGGCTGTATAATTCCAGTGATAAGAATTGCCTGTATAATTTACTGGGCAACCTCTTTTCCTCTTCCTGCCCCCGTGTCCCACAAGATGAGCAGTTTTGCCCTATCCCATACTCCTACCATTGTGTTCTGCCTTCTCACAGGCTCAGAAACAATGGGAGCCAAAGGACCACAGCCCAAAAGCTTAACTCAGAAGCCAGAACACATCTTTCCTTCTTTAAGTTGATTTCCTCAAGTATTTTGTCATAGTGATAAGTAACTGCCTAACAGAGGACTCAAACCCACGTTAATATCTTATTCATAGAACACTAGTATTTATATGCACTTATTTGAAATATGTATTAATATTTACAACAATATCGGTCAGACTCCACTTCCCATCTGAGTGTTCCCCACTGTGCACAAGCCACTTGGGGTTGTGAAAAATCCTATGCTCCTGGCTTATCCTCTAATGCCCAGAAAACTCTCATTTCTGATATTGCTTTTGTTTAAATAATATTATATAGTTTCTAGAAAGTCTCACATTACTTTTACTTAAACCTAAATGTATGACCAAAATCATCTCTGGCTGTTAAAAAACAATTTAAAAAAAATTTTATAAAAATAACATAAAGCTCCTTTGGATCTATGAGGCCCCTACCCTCGTCACCATTAACAAACAGCACTGTAGAAAAGGTGAGTGGGCCGAAGTGAGTGTGGTGCCTAATACAATTTTAGAGACACAGAAAAATTAGCATGCTGTTTGGGGGAACCAAGGCTTTCTAGGATTGGAGGACCGCCACACACAGCAGGGGGGCAACTCCAAGGGCTTTCTGCTTTCTGCTTCATACTGATTCTGTTATTATGAGATTCTCCCCCTGTCCCTGTGGGATCTCTGTATTATTGGCAAGGCTCTATTCTGGGATTTTCAAATTGTCTAAGTTTATCAATGCATCCTACATTTTGCTTAGCTGGGAACAGACATGGCTCTGATGCTGAGGAAGGGGGAAGCAGCTAGAGTCCCAAGCACTGAACGGAAATGCTATCTGAGAGGAGTCACAGAACAGACGGAAGCTCTTCTGGAAAACAGAAGGTGAGGCAGAGAGTCAGACAAAGGCTCAGAAGCACACCCATTAGGAGAAGCAGTAGTGTGCTGTAAGAATGACAGGGCTGTGGTACTCTCTACAGACCAAGGTCTCTGTAATTGTGCTGGTCAGTTGATTGACAGGACAGGACCAAGGAAAGACCAGTGCATGGTGGCGCACGCCTTTAATCCCAGCACTCGGGAGGCAGAGACAGGTGGATCTCTGTGAGTTTGAGGCCAGTCTGGTCTACAAAGTGAGTCTAGGATAGCCAGAGATACACAGAGAAACCCTGTCTCAAAAAACCAAAAAAAATAATTAATTAAAAAACCAAGAATCAAAAGACACACACACACACACACACACACACACACAGAATACATTAGTACCAAGTAGATTTAATTTTAGAAAGACAAGTTTGGTTGGTTCAACCAGTGTCAATACTTGTAGTACACCATACATATAAATGTAAGGTTAGAAACCACATAATCATTGCAATTGATGCTGAGAAGGCATTTGACAGAATTCAACTTCCCTTCTTGATAAAAACTCTGAAGACTTTAGAACATACCTCAAAATAATAAAGGCTATATGCAACAAATCTATAGCCAATATTATATTAAACGGAGACAAGGTGAGAGCACTTCGTCTAACACCAAAAAAGAGACAAAGTTGCTCACTCTCCCCTCTTATTTGATATAGAGCTTGAGGTATTAGCTATATTAATTGGACAAGTAAAAGGCATAAAAGAGATAAATAGAAAAGGAAGACATAGAACTATCCCTCCTTGCAGACTACATGATTCTTTCCTTAAATGCCCCTATATAGTCTGCTAGAGAACTCTTGTAACTAATAAACACTCACAGTAAAGTTGCAGGATTCACAACCATACACACTCACACACACACAGGCCTGACTGGCCTGGAACTCAGCCTGCCTTCACCTCCCAAGTGCTGGATTAAAGGCGTGCTCCATCACGGCCCAGCCTAACTCGCTCTCGTTGGCTGCCATCACCATAGGGTTAATAATTCTCACAGGAGTTTTGTTGTCGTGGATTTTCTTTTTTTTTTTTTTTTTTTTTTTGGTTTTTCGAGACAGGGTTTCTCTGTGTAGCCCTGGCTGTCCTGGACTCACTTTGTAGACCAGGCTGGCCTCGAACTCACAAAGATCCGCCTGCCTCTGCCTCCCAAGTGCTGGGATTAAAGGCGTGCGCCACCACTGCCCGGCTGTTGTCGTGGATTTTCATGATTGTGCATCTAATGTTATTTCATTTTTAGTTTTGGTTTTTGTTTGTTTGTTTTTTAGTGAGCTATATTCTTTCAGTTGAAGTACTTGTAGAGTTTTAGTGGCACTTGGATGTGGTAGAGCAGAGCATGTAGTTCAGAAAATAGTTCCTCCATTCTGGAGGGGGCCCGTGTAACCTCTGTATTCTTCCCTGGGTAGGATATTAACCGGAAGAACAACTTCAGCTTCTGGGTATTACAGACATGCAAATGTCCTACTAGCCAATTAACAGCATGGCACTTTCACTTCAGACTGAGGGAGGCTGAACAACCAAGGTTAGAACTATATCTTCGTGGATCTTACTTGGTAAGATTGGGCTCGAGAGGGAGAAATGTGGATGGAGATGAGGGCAAGTATCAGATCAACTGTGAAGAGGGGGACTCAGATGTGGGCAAAGCAGCCAGACTAGAAAGGTTGGGGTACTGTTAGGGCCCTCAGTTTTAGAGACTACTAAGTCTATGGAAGGGTACAATAAAGAAGTGAAAGCTGGCGTGGTGGCGCACGCCTTTAATCCCAGGACTCGGGAGGCAGAGGCAGGTGAGTCTCTGTGAGTTCAAGGCCAGCCTGGTCTACAAAGCGAGTCCAGGGCAGCCAGGGCTACACAGAGAAACCCTGTCTCGAAAAACCAAAAAAAAAAAAAAAAAAAGAAGTAAAAAGAAGAGAGGACTAATGGTAAAAGAGGAAGAGACACAAGTATAAAAGAAATGTGAGTGAAAAGAAGAGGAGCAATGCCCTGTAGTAAACAACAGCCATAAAACCCAACTGAGCAATCTCCGAACAAAAGCAACCCCACCTTGACACATGTGTACAAGAGTGGGGATTAAATAATAGTAAACAAGAGATAAGAATCCTTGCATCCTGAGTTGCTGGCACAGCTGCACTGAGTTGAAAAGTGAGAAAGTTCTTGGATTCTTCTGGCTCTTGAAAGCTCTGCAATCTGCAGTTCTCAACCTTCCTAGCGCTGTGCGAGACCCCTTTAATACAGTTCCCCATGCTGTGGTGACCCCCAACCGTAACATTGTTTTCATTGCTACTTCATAACTATAACTTTGCTACTGGTATGAATTGTAATGTAAATATCTGATATTCAGGATATCTGATGTACGATACCTGTGAAAGGGTCGTTTGATCCCCAAAGGTTGAGAACCTCTGGTCTACACAATTCTGTTAGCTTTTCATTTTGAAGAAGTTCAACTGGAGGCCACCTGAGAAATATTTCACTGGAGACCATAACTGCCTTGTCCCTGCCCTCATCACCTTTTGTGATGTGGGATGTAAAACAAAACAGCTAATTTTGCTGAAGCTGCCAGTAAAGAGACCTGCTAACTTCCTGTGACTTTCTCAGTCTTTGCCCCACAGATGATTAACTATGCCCACTGTCGTGTCCTTCAGGATAATACAATATTCCACAGAGTGAACGGACCACACTGGGCACTAACAAGGCTCTTTGTTTAAAAGCCCTTGTCTATATTTAAGATTATTTAGTTAAATAGTGATAGAGAAAAGTTAAAGAGAAATGAAAATTTGTAAAGCTTTTGAATTTTATGTTCTCCTGGGAGAATTTTAATTATTATTTTTATGACTTTCTTAATTATGGACCTGTGTGTCTGTCTGTGTGCACATGTATGTTTGTGTATTCCTGCCCATGTTCACATACCTGTGGAGGCCAGAAGCTGACATCAGGTACCTTCTTCATCACTCTCTACTTGATATACTGAGCCAGGGTCCCTCAATGAACATAGAGCTTTACTTGATTTACTGAGCCAGGGTCCCTCAGGGAACATAGAGCTTGTCCTCTTGGCTAGTCTAGCTGGCCAGTTTGCCCTGAGGATTTTGTCTCTGCCGCTATGCCTTCCCAGCTTTTATGTGGGTTCTGGGAATCTGAACTCCAGTTCTTATGCTTGTGAGCCACCTGCCCTTCCCCTTTCTTCAAGCAAGAGAGAAACAGCAGTCATATTGTAAAGACAGGCCCACCAAAAAAAAACAAATTATAATAGATTGGTTAAAGAAATTGTGAGGTCTTCGTGTGATGGAATTCTATGTGGTGATGAATCATTCCAAAAGCTTTCAAATTGATGTCTGAAGTCCTTTTGGAGGATGAATGGTGGTAGATGTGGGGATGTGCCTCAAATTGCAGAATTATGAGAGATGGAGGGAAAATCCTGAGAGATCATTTGACCCAGGCTCCTACTTTGCATCTGAAAGTAAGGAAGGCCAAGTAGGACGGAGCTGCTTATGGTGATGCCTCTGGCTGTCTGCCAAACAACCCTTGGTTAACCCTGGTTTGCAAAGTTTACCAATAAAAATCCCTGATGGGCTGGGGGGATGGCCAGCAAGAGCACTTGCTGCTCTTGCAAAGGACCAGAATTCAGTTCCCAGAACCCATGTCAGGCAACTCACAACCTCCTATAAACTCCAGTTCCAGGGGATATACAACACCCTCTTCTCACTTCCCTGAGCACCATATTCAAGGGCACAAACGAGTCACAGTCAGTCAGTCTGTCAGACAGACAGACGCACAGAGAGAGAGAGAGAGAGAGAGAGAGAGAGAAAGGAGGAATGAAAGGCGACAGAGGTTGTTGCTGTTGTTTGCTTTTGGTTTTTAGAGACAAGAGTTTCTCTGTATATCCTTGGCTGTCCTGGACTCACTTTGTCGACCAGGCTGGCCTCGAACTCACAGAGATCCGCCTGCCTCTGCCTCCCGAGTGCTGGGATGAAAGGTGTGTACTACCACTGTCAGCTCAGAGTTTTTTTTTTTTTTTAATTTATTTTTATTTTACGTCCATTGATGTTTTGACTACATGTGTTCATCAGATTGTTTGGAACAGGAGTTACAGACAGTTGTGAGCTGCCATGTGGGTGCTGGGATATGAACCCGGGTCCTCTGGAAGAACAGTCAGTGCTCCCAACCGCTGAGCCATCTCTCCAGCCCCTTGTTTTTTTTTTTTTAGGGTTTTTTTTTTGTTTGTTTTGTTTTGGTTTGGTTTTTCGAGACAGAGTTTCTCTGTGTATCTCTGGCTATCCTAGACTCGCTTTGTAGACCAGGCTGGCCTCAAACTCACAGAGATGCACCTGCCTCTGCCTCCTGAGTGCTGGGATGAAAGGCGTGCACCACCACGCCCCGGCTTTAATTTTTTTCTTATGTATTTAAATGACTTTCTCTGCCTAGATCCAGAAAAATGGGTCCTTTTTCTAGTGGAGAATCTTTGAAGATGGGACTATCATTCTGACATTCATTTTCATGTTCTGGAGGCATGTCCAGACCTTCCCTTTCCTTCAGCAGGCCCTTTTGAAAATCAACCTCCAATCTTCCATTGGGACTTTGGACCCTGATGCAAGTCAGCCAGGCAGCTTCCCAGCCATTGCCTTGACTTCAGCTCCAGAACTTGCACCGTGGCCTGCGGCCTGTGAGCACTAAAACCTTGTAGATTTCATATTTTCCATTTCAAGCCTCATGAAATTATCTTGCCCCCACAATCTGTGTTCATGTCTGTCTTTTTAATTTTCTATTGCTGTGACAAAACACCATGACTGAGGCAACTCATAAAAGAAAGCAAGAAAACATTTAAGTTGGGGGCTCACAGTTCCAGAGGGTTAGTCCACGGCCATCATGGCACAGAGGCAGGCAGCAGGCAGGCATGGTGCTGAAGTAGTCAGTAACTGAGGAGCTCACATCACATCTGACCCAATAGCACCAGATGAGAGAGAGAGAGAGAGAGAGAGAGAGAGAGAGAGAGAGAGAGAGAG
>CAJQZJ010032150.1:4300923-4311154 GCA_907164525.1 Lophiomys imhausi | reverse complement strand
AGAGAGAGAGAGAGAGAGAGAGAGAGAGAGAGAGAGAGAGAGAGAGAAGAGAAGAAAGCTCACTGGAAATGGCATGGGCTTTTGAAAGCTTAAAGTACAGTCTGAGTGATACACTTCCTCCAACAAGGCCGCTGTAGAGGAATTTTAATTCACAACGTGGCTGCTCTGGAAAGAGATCATACCTGAGGACCTTCCAGGTCTGTGTGATCTGGCTGTAATACAGACATATCTTTAATCCCAGGAGACTGAAGTTTCAGGCAAAGAAAAGTTTAGGTCCAGGCATGGTAGTATATGCCTTTAATCCTAGCACTCAGGAGACAGAGGCATGGGCGTCTCTGAGCTATTCAGTTCTGTTGAGGGGTTAGGTTGAGTCAGAGAGTTGAGAGACAGTGGAGCTCAGTTTGTGGCAGTTCATTTCATGGAATTCAAAGGCAGTTTTACAAGGAGAGTTTTACAGAGACAGGTTGAAGAGAGAACAAGCTACACACAGGTGAAGACAGAATGAGCCAGAGAATGAGAAGGAGCCAGAAGATTAGAGCAGATTGCTGGAGTCGGTTTGAGGCCAACCAGAGCAATTTAATAAGAAACTGACAGAAGCCAGTTTGAATCAGTCAATTTGGAGAGGAGTTTGACCCAGACCAGCTGAGTTCGGCCCACCAGCCAGAGTTCAGAAAGAATAAGAAAGGACGAGCTTGGGCTGGAGAGATGGCTCAGAGGTTAAGAGCACTGGCTGTTCTTCCAAAGGTCCTGAGTTCAATTCCCAGCAACCACATGGTGGCTCACAACCATCTACATTGAGATCTGGTGCCCGGGCATATATGTAGAGCAAATACTGTATACATAATAAATAAATGTTGCCGGGCGGTGGTGGCGCACGCCTTTAATCCCAGCACTTGGGAGGCAGAGGCAGGTGGATCACTGTGAGTTCGAGGCCAGCCTGGTCTACAAAGTGAGTCCAGGACAGCCAAGGATACACAGAGAAACCCTGTCTCGAAAAAAAAAAAACAAACAAAAAAAAAGAAAGGACGAGCTTATTCAAGCAGTAAGTCTCAGAGGTTGAAAGCATTCTAAGTCTAGATCAGATTGGATGGAGGCTGGAAGCTTCCAGGACTAGGCCTAGGTTATCAGACAGAGGCAGTAAGCTTCTGAGATGACAATTACATCAGGTGGATAAAAGTTACTTTTACAGGCCACACCTCCTAATCCTTCCTAAACAGTTCAACCAACTGGGTACTGAGCATTCAAATATATAAGCTTATGTGGGTCATTCTCATTCAAACCACAAAAACAGACCTTCCTTCTCTCAGTATCTTATGAGGGTGGGAGGGGGAGTGCTAAAGGCATTTTGCTGCCTCCTCTTCAAATTCTATAATGGGATTACTCCTTTATTCAGCATTAAGGTTACTGTTGTACCCTCATAAATTTGCCTCTAGGTTCTAGTTTCATTTCCATTGCTTTAATAATACACTCTAACAAAAAGCAACTTAGGGAAGAAAAGATTTATCTTATAATTCCAGGTTCCAGTCCATTATTGCAGGGAAGTCAAGGCAGGAGCTTACAGTATTATATAAATAGTTAAGAGCAACCCTGGGTGATGATGGCACACGCCTTTAGTCCCAGCACTCAGAAGGCAGAGGCGGGCGGATCTCTGTGAGTTCAAGGCCAGCCTGGTCTACAAAGTGAGTCCAGGACAGCCAGGGATATACAGAGAAATCCTGACTCAAAAAACCTAAAATAAATAAATAAATAAATAAATAGTTAAGAGCAGAGAGAGAATAAATGCATGGTTGCTTGCTTACTTGCCCTCAGCTAACTTTCTCCTCCCTTACATGCTTCAGGGTCTCTTGCCTAGGGAATGGTGCTACCCACATTGGACTGGGTCTTCCTACTTCAATAAACAATCAAAACAATCCTTCATAGATGTGCCCACAGCCCAACCTAATATAGATAATTCCTCACTAAGACTCTCTTCCTAGGTGATTCTAAGTTGTGAGAAGGCAATAGTTAAAGGTAAAAAGTACATCATGCAAACTATAAAAGTAAGTTTATGGGAGAAAAGCAAGTTTATGGGACTACAGTGGTCACAGCTAAGCATCTGTGGGAGTCACAGAAGCTAACAAGGTTCTGGCTGATTTGTTTACATCTCATATTACAAAACAGAACACTCTGAAATCCAGAGATCTGTTCCTTATCTAATAATCCATACATTAAGCTACCCTTAATCGACTAAAGAAGAATTACTTTTTTCATTCATATTTGTACATATTCATATATGTATATATCCAAAGAAAATATAAACAGTAAAATAAGCTAATTTGGGGAAGTTTTACATGTATCTAGATATGTATCTCCAACAGACAGATTCAAGCCATACAGTATTTTTTGTCCCCTAACAGCTTCCCATGCCCCTGTGCACCAATACCCCACCCAAGAACAGCCACTGGGAACTTGCCAGAGACCACACTGCCAGCTCCTGGAAACAGCCTGAATGGAAGCCTTCAGCCAAGACTCTCCTGGCTCTGGTTTTCCATTCTTTTCTTTCTTTCTTTTTAAGATTTTATTTATTTATTATGTATACAGTGTTCTGTGGCCAGGAGAGGGCACCAGATCCCATTATGGATGGTTGGAAGCCACCATGTGGTTGCTGGGAATTGAACTCAGGTCCTCTGGAAGAACAGTCGGTGCTCTTAACCTCTGAGCCATCTCTCCAGCCCATATTTCTTCTTCTTCTTCTTCTTCTTCTTCTTCTTCTTCTTCTTCTTCTTCTTCTTTTTCTTCTTTTAAATCAGTTTCATCAACATGGTTAGATTTTAGTCTGTAATTACTATTCTGTTACTATTAACTATTCTTACCCTAGAAGATTAAAAATAAGCAATTAAACGTGTGATTTTCCAGGATCTGGATGATCAATATTTATAATTATCATACTTTGTCCCAAATAAGCATAATTTCATAAGGATATGAACAGAAAAAGCACAAAGGCAAAAGTACAACCTGACAGGTAGAAGACAGTGTTCAGTCTCACTAGTAACCTAGGAAGCAGAGGCTATAGGAAATGCTGTATTTCTCTTTTAAATAATTAAGTTCTTTCAAATGATAATATTTGAAAATAACAAGTGTTCAATAAAATAGGAACCTTCTAATGTTCCCAGTGAGAATGTAAATTGGAGATTAAAATTCAAAAGCCTTTAAAAACTTCCACTCTCCTTTAACAATTCCCTGTTATGACTGAACAGAAAGAAATAATCTTAAATATAAACGAGGGCTTTTATTTCATTTTATTTAGGGTGCATATGTGTGTGTATGTGTGCATACCTATGTCTATGTGCCAGAATCACAGGACAACTTGCAGGTGTCACTTCTCTTCATTTACCAGGTTAGTCCAGCAGGTTGAGTTCAGCTTGGTGGCAGTTGTCTTAACCTGCCAAACCATCTCGATGGGCCAAGACAAAGGCTTTTGGACAGAGATGTTGCTTGGTACCTAAGGCACATGAGGAATGGTTGCAGAGTGTGGTCAGTTGTACCCTCTTGAAGGACTACAAGTGGTCATGACTAAGCTGGGGTGGGAGTCCAGAAAGCTAACAAGTGTCTGGAGTCGCGATTGGCTGCTCTGTTTACATTTCATTTATAAAACAGAAAGCTCCAGCTGGGTGTGGTGGCGCATACCTTTAATCCCAGCACTTGGGAGGCAGAGGCAGGTGGATCTCTGCGAGTTCGAGGCCAGCCTGGTCTACAAAGCGAGTCCAGGATAACCAGAGATATACAGAGAAACCCTGTCTCGAAAAACCAAAAAAACAAAACAAAAACCAGAAAGCTCTGGAATCCAGAGTTCTGTTTCTCATCCAACAGTTAATGTATTCAGCTACCCTTGACCGAATAACAAAGCAAAATATGATAAGAGAACAAAAAAAAATTATCGTACTGTGTAGCCATTTTTTTTTTTTTTTTGGTTTTTTGAGACAGGGTTTCTCTTTGTATCCCTGGCTATCCTGGACTTGCTTTGTAGACCTCAAACTCACAGAGATCCGCCTGCCAGAGCTGGAAGCTCTGCTGGTTTTTTTGGTTTTTTTGAGACAAGGTTTCTCTGTGTATCCATGGCTGTCCTGGACTCACTCTGTACACACCTCTGGTCCTAGCCATTTTTCTGACCACACTAAATGATCACGATTATTACAGTAATAAATAATACATATTTATTTTAATCTTGAGTGTTGATCCTGTCGGGGAGGCATTGCTGCTTTGAGGTATCTATTTTATTCTTTTGTTTTTAAACAGTGTCTAGGTCTGGGTCTCAGTGAACTGCGGCTGCTGGAAGAAGATTCCCAGGCACCTGAAGCGCGGACTGTGACCCGGTCTATCAGAACATTAAACAAAGCACACCAGCTTCACTTGGCAGGCAGAGCCCCCAAAGTGCAGTCAGGAATCTGAGCAGGGCAGGCCTTTGTGTTTTGTGGTTTCATGGGCAGTATTAACCCCTTCCCACCCACACCCACGCCTCGGGAGGTGTGGCTTTGGGATTGGCCGGTGAAGAGCCCTCCTCCCACACCATGTGCCGCTGAGTCCGGTGGATTCTTCCCAGGCTTGCTCCATTTCATGCCACAGCCAGATGAGGGAGGTTTCTCAGTCCTACTTCTTTGGAAAAACCCTGGCAAGCTTACGATAGTCTCAAGGGTGAAATGAAGAAAGTTCCGGGCAGTCAGCCAAGCACTCAGCTCTAGAAAATCCTGCCGAGCCCCAAGGAGGATCCTGAAGTCCGAGGCACTTGGCTTAGTTCTCTCACTTTATTTACTTATATATTTATTTGTTTATTTTTCCAGACGGGATTTCTCTTGCATCTCTTGGCTGTCTTGGAGCTCGCTCTATAGACCAGGCTAGCCTGGAACTCAGAGATCTGCCTGCCTCTGCCTCCCGAGTGCTGAGATTACGGCATGCGCCACCATGGCCCTGCTAATTTATTTAAAAACAAAAACAAACAAACACATTGTACAGTTTAAAAACTAAATAGTGCTAAAAACTGAAGCTGTGTGTGTTACATTGTGCTTCTAATCCCTCTGTTAATTTGTTTTCTAAATGTACCCCGTTGCTTGCACATGCTGTGGGGGGCCATTGATCTCATACATCACAGGTTTTGGAAGTCAGAGGACAATTTTGTGGCGTCAATTCTTTCCTTGTGTACGTTCTAGATTTAGACTCGGGTTTCTAGACTCAAGTGCCTTTCCTGCTGAGCCATTTTCCTGCCCGGTAACTCCTTATTTTTAGGTTATAAAGATTCCCCAGCCATTCCTCAATTTCTCAGTTTTAAATAGTGACTACTTTTCTAGAATAAAAGCCTTTAAAATCTTTATGGTGGCGCACGACTTTAATCCCAGAACTCGGGAGGCAGAGGCACGCGGATCTCTGTGAGTTGGAGGTCAGCCTGGTCTACAAGTGAGTCCAGGAAAGCCAGAGATACACAAAGAAACCCTGTCTCTAAAAAAAACAAACAAACAAATAAACAAAAAAAGATTTTAAACCAGCTCAGAGCATGGGGCAGGAAAGATAGCTCAGTGATAAAGAGCACTGTCCACTCTTCCAAAGGACCTGGTTTGATTCCCAGCACCCACTTGGTGGCTCACCTTATGTAACTCCAGGTCCAGGTGCTCTGATGCCCTCTTCTGGTCTCTGCAGGCACTAGGCATGTATGTGGCATACAGACGTGCCTGTAGAGAAACACCAATACACATAAAATAATAAATTCTAAAATTTTTCAGAATAACATCTGCACACATACTTAGGGAACTGTGCCCATGAGAGGTCTTTATGGCATTATTGGTTGTGACAGAAGATAGTCACAATCTAAGGGCCCATAGAGGGATAGATAAATAAGTTATATCTGCTGATATTGTTCAGCAATCATAAGAAGGAATAAATACTCCTCTTTATGTTGGCACAGGAAGAACGGATGTAATCATGTGCAAAGTAAATGTCAGGACATTGTGTAGTATAAGATCTCACGATTACTCAATTCTCTGAGAACAGAGAAGTTGTGTCTACAAAATGAAAATGTAAGTAAATGTCCAGAAGAAAGTTTGGGGGGAAGAAATCTCCAAATGAACCACTGTGGTGATCGTTACTAGGGGTTGTACCAAGGGATCCCAGGTAGCAGCAGTTAAAGGTAGGTTCTAAATTCCCTGGAAGGAAGAAAATGTTTAAGAAGAATATCTTCATGTGTCCAACTAGGTAATTAATGATTAGCCTTTAAGAAGGCTCAGTGGGCTGGGCGTGGTGGCACACGCCTTTAATCCCAACACTAGGCAGGCAGAAGCAGGTGAATATCTGTGGGTTCAGGGCCAGTCTAGACTACAAAGTGAATCCAGGACAGTCAAGGATACACAGAGAAACCCAACCCCCCCCCCCCCCCCCCCCAACCCAACACACCCTCCCACCCACCCCCACCCTAAAGCCCAGGGATTAAGAGCCCAGGACCCAGTTTTGGTTCCCAGAACCCACATCAGCTGTGGTTTACAATTATCTCCTGGAACTCCAGACCCAGGGAATTTAACACCCTCTTCTGGATTCCATGGGCACCTGCATGCACCTGTGCCATACACACACATACATACACAAACACACACAAACATAAAATCTTTTTAAAAAGAATAATGTTTAAAAATAAAAATTAGATGAAAAGTTACAGCTTTCAGTCCACCCTTGTCTTCCATATATACTTGTGCACATGAACATTTAAATATTTGGTTTCATAATTAGGACTCTGTATTCAGAGCCAAAATAAATTCAGCCCAAGAGAGCCCCAATTTTCTTCCAAGTATTCAGTCCATGTTGGTTGGTTTGTTCCATTATGGGTGGTTGTCAATATTCCCATTTCCAAGGGAAATTCACTTCATTTTCCAGTTATCCTTACTCCTCCACAGCCTTCACTTGCATGAATGTTTAGGGTCTATAAACTGATTAAAAAGAAAAAGCCAGTAGTGCATCCTTCCATGGCTCCAGGGACTTGGACCAGACTAGTGGTGGTGAGGGAATGAAGAAAAGACAGATACAGACAGAAAAGCTGGGAGTAGGTGGAAGGGGCTCTCTGCTGGAGAAAGCATCCTGGGAGCTCAGCATGTTTATTATAGAGAATAGTGCAGAGAGGCAGAGTTATTAAATACAAATAAACAAGGAGACAGGTTTTGTGGTACATAGATGGATCAAGATCAGTTCAGCCAATCTTAGAGGGAGCAGTCTCTGTAGGGGAACAGTTTTCAGGCCTCGGGTACCTGAAAAGCTAAATTGGACATTTTCTGCACACATATGGACATCTTCACTTGGACCAGAGGAAGGCTTTGCCATGCTCCTGCGCCTCACCCCTAGGGAGAGATGGCATTGCCAGCTTCTACATGACACTGAGGCTCTAGAGTCCTTGGCATGGCCATGCCAATGCCAACAGCACACAATTCATTCAGGACTTCACACGTTCAGGGTTTTCTCTGTTTCCTACAAAGCTGGTGACACATGCTTTTAATTAACCCAAAACACAGGAGGAATAAGCAGGTGGATCTCTGTGAGTCTGAGGTAGCCTGGTCTACACAGCCAGTCCCAGGCCAGCCAGAGCTACATAGTAAGACCTTCACTCTCAGGGGAAAAAAAAAAAGGATGAGGAAAGAAAACAAAATAGCTTGAGTCATTTCCCTCCCCAAGGGCACTTGCATAACGTTATGAGGAAACACTAGTGGTGGGAAAAAAAAAAATTCAGACCCAAGAAATGCATTTCTGAGACAGAATTTCAGGTTTCTGTGGCAGGAGTCTGGTGACTTATGTACTTGGGTGGCATCCCTCCTTTTCCCCATACTCTAACCACTTTTGAGAAGAATCCATGGCCGGCCACGAAAGGGGTTAGAAATCGGCCAGCAGGAGCGTTGAGGAGGGGAGATCAGGAGGGAAAGACAGAGGAATCCAGGGTCTCTGAAAGAAGGCTGGTACGCTGCCACAGCCCAGGCCCTCCCGTGCCTTGCTAAATAGAGCTGTTAAGTAAGCTGCGGTCCCACGGGATATTTTCAAAGGTGGAGCCAGACAGGGAAAGACTGTCTGCAGTTGCAGGTCAGAGGTAGCGCGGAGAAAGCACCGCTGGCACATTATCTCCTGAGTTCGGTATCGTCCTTTTTGTTTGTTTGTTTGATGTTCCCAGAGAGCATGGCCGCCTGTGCCCTCCACTCGAGAAAGGCCCTCCCTGAGTAGCTTTGATTGAGTGCTCGCATTCCACTCCAGTACTTATCAGAACATTCCGGAACGAAAGGGACAGCTAATGGAGGAGGGTCTCTGCTCGCAGCTCTCCAACCACCCCGGGGCTTTCTCCCTGGAGCGCAGATCTGAGGAAAAGGGCATTCGGAGAACTTGGGCTGTGTGCCCGCTGAGCACTCTGGTGTCCTCCGCCTCGCCTCCTTGGTTCAGAGGGCAGCCACCGGCCCGTGGCACAGCATCCTCTCACCGACATGCTTCAGTTTGCATGGAAGGAGCTGAGCACAGACTTTGTCGACTGGAAACGCGTGTTCTCGGTTAAAAAATAACAGCAGGAAGGAAAACTCTGTTGGAGAAAGGACAGAGTGGATTCAGAGAGCAATTACACATCCAGAAAGGAGGACAACTCTCTTGTAGCGTCCAAGTGTCCTCCCAGAGCTTACCCAGAGCTCCTTGCAGGAGATTTTCGTGAAATAATAGTCCCCTCTTATGCTGAACTTTGATTTTGTAGATGAAAGAAAAACGGGCATTTTCCCTATGCGAACACACACACAGCACCAGGCATTTGCAAACATGGACTACACAGGGCAGACATAAGTTATGACGGTAATTTGTTCTCCCTGAAATGTTTAGGCTGCTTCCCACAGCCTCAAATCACCAAGCTCTCACTACTCGGTGTTGCTAGGGGTCTCTCTGGCTTTGTCCACATTAGCAGCATCACAGGCGCTGGCCAATGGGGTCTAAGGTGTGGCTAGCCTCCAAGTTACTCCTTTGACATTGTCTCCTGTAAGTCACTCTCTGGAAGCAGGGTGAGGGTGGCAAGTTTCTCCATCCCTTTCTGGAGGGAAGACTGTGCTGCATGCCACTCAGGTCTAAGCACAGGATCCACTTCAGGCCTGAGACTCAGAGTTTCCCCTTCTTCCCTCCTTTTCTCTCCCCTCCCTCCACATTCCACCCCTCCTCTCCTTTCTGTTTTTTTTTTTTGTTTGTTTGTTTTTTGTTTTGAGTCAGGGTCTCATTCTATAGCACAGACAGGCTTCAAACTTTCAGTGCTCTTCCTGCAACAGCTTTCTAATTACTGGGGACTCCAGGCATAAGCTACAGTGCCCTGAAAAATTAGTGATGTTTGTTTTTCCTTTTCTAGGGATTGAACCCAGGACCTTGAACATGCTGGGTAAGTACCCTACTGTTGCAAGAAATATTAATAATTATATTGATTACATATGATCAATAGGGCAGCAGAGCTAATCTTTAACCCTCCACTTATAAATAATCACACGGATGAGCTGGAGAGATGGCTCAGAGGATGGAACAGAGCACTGGCTGTTCTTCCAAAGGTCCTGAGTTCAATTCCCAGCAACCACTTGGTGGCTCACAACCATCTACATTGAGATCATGTGCCCGGGCATTTATGTAGAGCAAATACTGTATACATAATAAATTAATAAATAAATGTTTAAAAATAAATAAATAAACACACAGAGACCTGTTGGATTTTAATAAGCCTTAATTAAATCTTGGACTGGGCAATCTTAACCCTCTAAACTAACCTTCTACTTCCCCAGATAAAACCCCATAATACTTGCATATATTTCTGTGCCTTTTCCATGTCAGCCATTCTCCTGACCAGGTCCCTCCTAGCCATGTGTGTTTTTCCTCCATCTTAACCCTTCCTTCCTCTCTGCCTTCCTCTCTCCTCCTGCTTCTCTGCCTCCCTAGTGGCCTCTCCTTCTGATCTCTCTCCTTACCCAAAAGCCCTCAACCTTATCTCTGCCTACCTCTCTCTCTGACTCAGTCCTGGCCAAGGTAACTTTAATTAACCAATCAGAGATGACTTGGAGACAAGAGTTACAAAAGTCATTTTGGGTATGTGACTGTGGGCTCACACAGTAAGTAAAACAGGGGACAAGCAATTAACAACTGAATACAAGCAGTTTTCAGGTCACCCTAACACTCTGACACTGAGCTGTTGTCGGAGATTCAGTATTTCTTTTTTTTTTTTTTTTTTTTTTTT
>CAJQZJ010032150.1:4281988-4300523 GCA_907164525.1 Lophiomys imhausi | reverse complement strand
TTTTTTTTTTTTGGTTTTTTCGAGACAGGGTTTCTCTGAATATCTCTGGCTGTCCTGGACTCGCTTTGTAGACCAGGCTGGTCTCGAACTCACAAAGATCCGCCTGCCTCTGCCTCCCAAGTGCTGGGATTAAAGGCGTGCGCCACCACCGCCCGGCTTATTATTTGTTTTTTAAGACAGGGTCTCTCCATAGCCCAGATGTGTGTAGTTATTGTTATTGTTATTATTTGTTTTGAGACAGGGTCTCTCCATAGCCCAGATGTGTGTAGTTATTGCTATTATTATTATTTGTTTTGAGACAGGGTCTCTCCATAGCCCAGATGTGTGTAGTTATTGCAGGTGACTCTTAGTTCCAGACAACCAAAATTTCGATGGGAAAAAAAAATGAAATCAAGCCGGGCGGTGGTGGCGCACGCCTTTAATCCCAGCACTTGGGAGGCAGAGGCAGGCGGATCTTTGTGAGTTCGAGGCCAGCCTGGTCTACAAAGCGAGTCCAGGACAGCCAGAGATATTCAGAGAAACCCTGTCTCGAAAAACCAAAAAAAAAAAAAAAAAAAAGAAAAAAAAAAAGAAACTAAATAATTGTATGGTTGGGGACCACCACAACATGAGGAACTGTGTTAAAGGGTCTCAGCATTAGCAAGGTTGAGAACCACTGTGCTAGACTGATTGCAAAATGCCCACTGAGAATACAGACTGCAAAACCCCCCTCTCCTGAGCAGGTAAGGGGGATGATGGAAATTTTCTTAAACCATTCTAGCTGCAAACCAAAATGCAGTGTTTAAATGATACTGTGAACTTTAAAGGAAAAAAAAAAAAACAACACTGTAACTTTAGAATACCAGAGCTTAGCAGCACTCCACTTCTGATTCTTATCTGAACTGAGCAAGCAGAGTGATTTATATTTGCAGCAGGCCTTGCATTTTCATGTTGCATGCTTCTCTTTTTCCCTCAACATTATCTTACACGTGCACTCCAGTGTATCAGCACAATCTAGAAATGCAATTTCTGTTAATAGCAACATAACATTCCACTGTCTCAAACAGCCACAGCGTGTACAGCCTTTTCCCAATTTTGGGCATTGGTTCCATTCCCATTTTCCCACTGTTATGAATGGTGTTACCGTAAAGATTTTTGCTACATTTGTTCTTGTTGCTCTTTTGCATATTTCCTTGAGGGTATATTTCAGAAGTTGGGTCAAAGGATCTGAATCATTTCGTGGCTCTCTTCATATATGACCACACTGAACCCTGGATGGCATGGAGACTTTTCAAAAGTGCCAAATAAGAATCAGGCCCTGAGATGCTGTAGCTGAACTGGAAAAGCCAGGCCTCTGCTTTGTAGAGGTCCCATCCAAGCATCCCCTTCCCAGGCTTCTGGTCTCAGCACCAGCCATCTGACTGTGATGGAGGGGTGTCAGAAAAACACACCCCTTGAAAACCTGTCTGGAAATACCTAGAAGTTCATCTTTAGTCTTTTTTGGGGGAGCGGGTAGGGGGAGCAGTTATTTGCATTCTTTTTTTTTTTTTTAAATCTCTGCCACCATGCTTGCTCTGTATTATCACGTGATACCTTTGCTGTGATATAAATCAGCAAGAACCCTTCACAGGATGTCCTAGAAACAGGCCTTGTGCTTAGAACTTCCCAGCATCCAGAACTCTGAGTCAAATACTTTTTTTATTTTTATTTTTGGTTTTTCTTTTTTTTTTTTAAAGATTTATTTATTTATTATGTATACAGTGTTCTGCCTGCAGGTATACCTGCAGGCCAGAAGAGGGCACCAGATCTCATTATAGATGGTTGTAAGCCACCATGTGGTTACTGGGAATTGAACTCAGGACCTTTGGAAGAGCAGTCAGTGCTCTTAACCTCTGAGCCATCTCTCCAGCCCTATTTTTGGTTTTTCAAGACAGGGTTTCTCTGTGTAACAGAGCCCTGGCTGTCCTGGTCTCGCTTTGTAGACCAGTCTGGCCTTGAACTCACAGAGATCCATCTGCCTCTGCCTCCCGAGTGCTGGGATTACAGCCATGTGCCACTATGCCCAGCTAACCACAACAATCTTACAAAAGAAAACATTTATTAACTGGGCCTTGCTTACAGTTTCAGAATTTTCATCCATAATCGTCATGGTGAGAAGCACAGTGGCATGCAGGCAGACATGGTGCTGGAGAGGGAGCTGAGAGTTCTACATTGAGATCTTAAGGCAGCAGGAGGAGAGAGTCACCAGGTCTGGCTTGGGCCCTTGAAGCCTCAGTGCCACACCTTGTCCTACTTCCTCCAACAAGGCCACACCTCCTAATTTTTTCAAGTAGTGCCACTCTCTGATGATGAAGCATCATCAAACATGAGTGCATGGGTGCCATTCCTATTCAAATGACCACACTAGTCTTGAACTTGTGACAACTCTCCAGGTTCTGCCTCCCAAATGCTGGTGCTCCAGGTGTGAATTATCACACCCAGCTAATTTTCATTCATAATTTCTCTTTGCATTTAATTTATTTTTCTGTGATGTATGTGTGGGGGGGAGGGAAGGATATATATGTGAGCCCTCAGTTTTCATTTTTAAAGATTTATTTGTTTATTATTTATACAATGCTCTGTATTGAAGTATGCATGCCTGCACACCAGAACAGGGCACCAGATCTCATTATAGATGGTTATGAGCCACCACAGGGTTGCTGGGAATTGAACTCCCGACCTCTGGAAGAGCAGCCAGTGCGCTTAGCCTCTGAGCAATCTTTCCAGCCCCTGTTTTCATTTCTATGTTGTTGTTTTTTGAGACAGGGTCTCACTACTGGCTTTGAGTGACCTGGAACTTGCTGTGTAGACCAATGTCCTTTGGGACATAGAGATCCACCTGCCTCCGCCTCCAAAGTGCTGGGATTAAAGTTGTACACCACTGCCGGGCATGGTGGTGCCCGCCTTTAATCCCAGAACTCAGGAGGCAGAGGCAGGCACATCTCTGAGTTCGAGGCCAGCCTGGTCTACAAAGTGAGTCCAGAACAGCCAGGATTATTATACAAAGAAACTCTGTCTCAAAAAGCAAAAACAAAAAAACCAAAACAAAAAACAAAACAAAACAAAACAAAAAAAAGTTGTGCACCACCAAGACCATAACTTTTCATTCTTTATGAGTTACTTGGGGACTGGAGAGATGGCTTAGAGGTTAAGAACACCGGCTGTTCTTCCAAAGGTCCTGAGTTCAATTCCCAGCAACCACATGGTGGCTCACAACCATCTACAATGAGATCTGGTGCCCTCTTCTGGAGTGCAGGCATACATGCAGGCAAGAACACTGTATACACAATAAATAAATAAAATCTTTAAAAAAACAAATAAATAAATGAAATCTTAAAAAAAAAACAAATAAATTTCTTGGCCTCAGCCTCAGATATTTTGCTACAGCAACTGAAAATGGACTATGGTGCACATACAGTTAGCATTTATAGGTGATGCTAGGGTTGGGGTATGTGCTTTGGTTTACTTGCCAAGCCAAAGATGTCACATCAGGAAGAACATCTTCAGTTTTTCTAGATTGAATAGAAAACCTAGCAGGTTTTCCTAGCCAACAGTAATGTCAGCTGCTACCTAGAAGTAGCAGCTGACATTCCTGTTGGAGCTTCCTGGTTTTAGTTGACTGGAACAACGCTATGCAGGTGTCACTAGCAGTGTCTGAGGGGAGAACATGAGAAATCTTGCAGCATCCACACCTGTCTCTTGGGCGCCGGCCCATTTCTGCTTCCCCCTGGGGGTATCAAGGCTTGGTGAGCAGCCAGCTGGACTGGAGGGCGTCAGGCTTAGCCAGGGTGGGTGGGTGCAATGCAGGCGAATGCTCGGGGAAACGGCCTGCCTTCGCAGGAGACAGTTTCATGGAGGCTGCTTGTTTAATTGAGGGGAACAAAGCCAGTTTAACCCTTTGGGGAGTGGGTGGAGGCTTTCAGGGTGAGTACGTCATTGGCCAGGGCTAAAGTGTGCTGAGAATGCTTTATTTGCAAGAAGAGGAATTACAGGTACTTTCCGGACATGACCTTATGAGGAGGGAGGAAGTTTAACACGGCCGTCAAGCTACATGACCACCTCAAGGGTGGCAGAAGTGGAGGGCATAAGGATACATGCAGGTCCAGAGCAGGTAGGACTGCTTCCAGTCCGCCTTTCCTCGTTGCATGGCTCCTTGGCCTCACGCCTGAGGGTACATTTTCTGTGAGCCCTAACCCAGCAGATAAGAAACCTGACTATCTTGAACCACGTGAGTGTTCATGGGCAGTAATCCATGCTAGACCCACCACAACAGCCACCTACCTACAGAACACCACTGCCTGATCTTGGTGGATTCCACACATCAGAAAAATTGTCTGAACTTCTCAAAAAACTCCTGACCTGCAAAATGATAGAATGTTGCTTTAATTTGCTATGTTCCTCTGCACTGATAGCCAGCAGAACGCTGAGGCTGCTCAGGTTATACTCTGTGTTCAATTCCTTCACTTAGCTCTACTTAGCAAAAGCAATCCTGAGATGTGTGATCCTTCTCAGGGTTTGGACTAAACATCAGAGGCCATGCAGAAGCCGTTGGTATCAGGAGTTCGACTTGGCTGGGTTCCACAAATGTATTTCTGGACTACCCTGTTCATTTATAATTCCTTGTTTAATTTTATGATCAGACAGGACACGAAGAATCAGCAGTGTTCTGGAATGCAGGCTAACTGGATTTCTCTGTACTTTTGTTCTGTTTTTTTGTTTTTAAAAATAATTTATTTATTTATTTTTATTCTATGTACATTGGTGTTTTGACTGCTTGTATGTCTGTGTGAGGGTGCCGGACCCTCTGGAATAGGAATACAGACTGTTGTGAGCTGCCATGTGGGTGCTGGGAATTGAACCCATGTCCTCTGAAAGAAAAGTCAGTGCTCTTAACCACTGAGCCATCTTTCCAGCCCTGATTTCTCTGTACTTTTTTTTTTTTTTTTAGGTTTTTTGAGACAGGGTTTCTCTGATTTCTCTGTACTTAGTGCAGAAATAACAAAGCAAAAATCCCTAGAGCCAGGAATCGAAGTTCCTCAGTTATCTGTGGGATAGGTTTTCCCAAGAGGCTTGCACCCTGAATCAAGACTCACTTGGACAACTCTTATGGCTTATATATGAAAGAATAACCCAATTCTTATTCCTTGAATGCTGGTCTCCAGCTGCCAGTGCTGTATTAGGGGTTTGTAGATCATCTGAGAGGTGAAACCTCACTGGAGGAAGTAGGCCGAGAGAGAGATACCTTTGAAGGTTGGACCTGGTCCCCAGCCCCCCTTCTCCTTCTGCTTCCAGTCCTGTGACGTGAACTACCACCTCCTCCGTGAGCTTCTGACACCATGATGCTCTCCCAAGTGTGTGAAGCTAACCAACCATGGGCTAAGTCCTCTGAACTGTGGGCCAAAACAGATCTTGCTGATGTTAAAGTATTCTCTTGGATATTCTGGCCACAGAAATGAAAAGCTAACCAATTCAATTACCCAGACATGCAGAGCATTCAGTACTCTATGTTTTTTTTAATTCTTTTTTTAAATAATTTATTTATTTTTATTTTATGTACATTGGTGCTTTGACTACATGTGTTTCATCAGATTGTTTGGAACAGGAATTACAGACAGTTGTGACCTGCCATGTGGGTGCTGGGATTTGAACCCGGGTCCTGTTGAAGAGCAAGTCAGTGCTCTTAACCACTGAGCCATCTCTCCAGCCCCCTTTTTTTGGTTTTTCAAGACAGGGTTTGTCTGTGTAACAGCCTGGCTGTCCTGGACTCACTTTGTAGACCAGGCTAACCTCGAACTCACAGAGATCCGCCTGCCTCTGCCTCCCAAGTGCTGGGATTCAGTACTCTCTCTTAACTGCACCTCTCATTTCTCTACAGGTAACCAAAGATATTTTATCCAAAATTGTCTTATTTTAATTTATTTAGATATTTTGGAGAGCTGAAAATAGTACATTGCTGGTATTTCTAAATTCCATATGTTGACTATTGACAGGACCCAGATTTACCTGAGAATCTAAAATAATGAAATATTTGACATTTCAGTTTTCAAGTTGTCTGCTCTGATGTTTCAATTATTAACCAGGAAGTTAATCATTAAAAGGACTAATGAAATTGGCTTAACACATCTAATGGGGCCACATTGCTCCTTAAACAATGGGGCTTGTTAATGTCAGGCCTTCATCAGTTCCCTGGCAACCAAGTCTCTGTCTCGTGTATTGTTAAGGCAGTTGATTTTTCACTTCCACAGGCTTCTGCAATTTTATTACAAGTGCTGCAACTATCAAAAGGAAAGCTTCATCTTGACTTTCAGTTCTTTGGACTGCCACTCAAAGTCCGTCCTTCTATAAGGATTAACTTCTTCATTCAGTCACTTATTTTTCCCACCCACCACCCGCCCTCAAGTTGCGTTTCATTTCCTAGCTCACACTGCTTCCCTATCATTTGAAAGTGAGTCATGATGAATGTTGCAGACTCACCCCAGTAACTGGCTGAGAATTGCTGAAATTACAGCTGTGGTGTGCGCCTGGCCACAGACCAAGAATTCTACTGTCTTTTAATCAATGCTCAGACATCAAATCCATGCTTTTTGAATGAGGAAATGAATATAGAGGTGGGGGGAAAGTTAATGGATGGAGAAGTAAGTTGGTGCGTCTCAGACAGTGACTGTGGGCTTTGACTGGTGGACCTGCTGGGCTCTCTTGGCCTGTGACAGTCAGTTTGGCCCTGATATTTACTACAAACCAACTCTAAACCTTGGCTCTCCCTTTGCCCTTGTTCTTGGTTCCACTCCCAAAAAGCACTCAAACTTCCTTCCACCTTGAATTTCTCCTTCTAACTGTGCCAGCAGGCATGTGTTAGGACACAGGGAGCATTGTTGGCCCAGTCGTGCTGATACTGATTGGATGTCTCACACATTCTCCACTGAACCCTCCACTTCTGCCAGCTCCCTCAGTGACAATGGCTGCTGGCTGTCAAGAGGTCCCCCCCTCCCTGTTTTCCTCCTTATGTCCTGCACATCTGACCATACCCCAGCACACACAAATGCCATCTTCCAGTAGTGACACACTGAATCATCACAAATTAGTCTGAACCAAGTTGAGTACGTGGATTAAAAAGTCTTTGCTTGCCAGGCAGTGGTGGCGCACGCCTTTAATCCCAGCACTTGGGAGGCAGAGGCAGGAGGATCTTTGCGAGTTCGAGGCCAGCCTGGTCTACAAAGTGAGTCCAGGACAGCCAGGGCTACACAGAGAAACCCTGTCTTGAAAAACCAAAAAAAAAAAAAAAAAAAAAGTCTTTGCTTACAAAAAAGGGGTGTGTGTGTGTGTGTGTGTGTGCCAATTCTTTTAACATTTTATTAATTTATTATTAATGAATGTGTGCAAGAGTATGCCATGTGTATGGGGGGGGGGTGTCATAGCACACATTTGAGGTCAAAAGAGAACTTTGTGGAGTCAGTTTTCTCCTTCCACTTTTAAGTGGGTTCCCAAAATCAAACAGTTAGGTTGCCAGACTTATAAACACAAGCACTTTTACCCACTGAACCATGTTGTGATCCAAAAAAACAAAAACAAATCATATTTTTGATGAGCGGAATGGTAGTGTTCTTTTAGCTTTCTCCATTTTCCCTTTTAATTCAGTCTGGAACCCACCCCATGGGATGGTACAGCTCACATGTAAGGTGGGGATTCCTGTTTAGTTACATTGTCTCTGGAAATATCCTCTCATATTTCCCCAAAGTTGAGCCTTATTAAAGCTCCAGGTTTTTTTTTTTTTAATTAAAAAATGTCTTATTTTACTTTGTGCCTTGGAGGGAGGGGGCATCAGATCTCCTGGAACTGAAGTTACAGATGGTTATGAGTCAATATGTGGATGCTGGGACTTGAACCTAGGTCCTCTGGAAGGCACCCAGTGCCCTTAACTCCTGAGCCATCTCTCCAGACTACCCCTACTTTCATAATCTAATCAAGGTGACAGCTGAAATGAACCAAGTTGCAACAACTGGAAAATAAGTATGTGAAAACATGTCCCATATCATCTATGACATAGCAGCAGGAAAAGACAAAAACAATATAAAGTACTAACCCAGGCTTAGTAGAACTAGTAAATACTGGTTAGGGTTTGGAGGGTGCAGAGGGTGTGGAGAACACCCTCGTTTATTGCTAGAGGGAATGCAAATTGGTATAAGTACCTTGGAAGACAGCATATCAGTCTCTAACACAATTAACTAAACCCTTATCAGATGATCTAGCAACTGTGCTTGTCATGGTTTGAATGAGAATGTCCCCATAGGCTCATGTGTTTGAACACTTGGTCCCTAGTTGGCAATGTTTGGAGAAGTTCTGTGTAGGTGTAGCCTTGCTGGAGGAAGTACAACACTGGGAGGCAGGATTTCAGAGTTGTAACGTCAACCCACCCCTACTTCACTCTTTCTGCTTAGTGTTTGTGGTGGAAGATATGCTCTCTCCGCTCCCTGCTCCTGCAGGAAAGCCTGCTGCTTGTTGCCATGCCTCCCTTGATGTTAAGGACTTTCCCTCTGGAATTGTAACCTCAAATAAACTCTTTCTTCTTTAAGTTGCTCTTGGTTAGGGTGATAATCACTGCAGCAGAGAGGTACCAATTACAGTACTCTCTGGTATTCACCCAAATGAGAGGCAAACTTCTGTTTATTCAGAAAATTGCATGTGGATAATTCATAGCAGCTTTGCTCCTAACTTACAAAACCTGGAAGTGGCCCTGGTGTCCTTCAAGTTGTCAAGGTGTGACTGGAGAAATCATCTGGGAGTATTTCCTAACAATACAGTATTAGTCAGTAATAAAAAGAAATGAACTGCTGGGTGTGGTGGCCTATGACCCTAGCATTTGTAGGTGGAGGAAGGAGGAGGATAGTGAGTGACTGTGAGGCTAGCCTGGGCTACATAGTGAGATCCTATTTCAAAGAAATTAAAAAAGCCTGCAGTGGGGGCATTTAATGCCAGCACTCAGGAGGAAGAGAACTCTCTGTGAGTTCAAGGCCAGCATGGTCTACAGTGTGAGTCCCAGGACAGCCAGAGTTACACAGATAAACCCTGTCTTGAAAAACAAAACAAAACACCAAAATAAATAAATAAAAACAAGTCATTGGGGTTTAAAAAAAAAAGATACAGAAGGGATAGAGAGAGGGTTTAGTGGTTAAGAGCATATGCTGCTCTTGCAGAGGACCAGCATTTGGTTCCCAGCTCTCATTGACTCTTGTAGCCCATCACCTGTATGTAAAGGGATTTTAATCCAGCAACCTGGATACTCCAGGTAGAGTACAGATACACCCTTAGCACACACCTTTAATCCCTCTGGCTGGAATAAAGACACGCCCTTGGTATTCACCTTTAATCCCAAACAATGAAGGTAAAGCTAGTTTGTAGAAGGAAGCACCCATGTTTGAAAGTGATGTCTAATTGAGTGGCAGACAAAGTGATGAGTCAGAGAATGATTTGACAGAAGAGGCTATGCCCAACTCTCAGGAGAACAGAGAGGAAAACGAAGCTACTTAAGGGAGCAGCACAGAAAATGAAGGAGAGAGAGGAGGCAGTTTTACAGGGACAGTGAAGTCAGAACAAGCCAGAGAATGAGAAGGAGCCAGAAGATTAGAACAGACTGCAAAGTTAGTATGAGGCCAAGCAGAGCTCATACAAAGAAATAGAAGCAGACAGAAACTGGTTTGAATCAGTCAACTTGGAGAGGAGTTTGAGCCAGAACAGCTGAGTTGAACCAGCTAGCCAGAGTTCAGAAAGAGCTAGAAAGGGTGAGTTTATACAGCAGTATGTCTCAGAGGCTGAAAGCATTGTAGGTCTAGATTAGATTGTCTGAAGTTTCCAGGACTAGGCCTAGGTTAGCAGAGGGAGGCAGTAAGCCTCTGAGACGACAGTTACAACAGGAGACTAAAAGTTACTACTCGGGAGGCAGAGGCAGGTGGATCTCTGTGAGTTCGAGGCCAGCCTGGTCTACAAAGGGAGTCCAGGACAGCCAGGGATACACAGAGAAACCTTGTCTGGAAAAACCAAAAAAAAAAAAAAAAAAAAGTTACTTTTACACCTGTAACTCCAGCTTCAGGGAATCTCCTATCCTTTTCTGGACTGTGCCTTTTCATTTCTCATCCTGCAAAGAGAAGCATCCAGGCCTCAGACAGCCCATCCCTACCCTACCACCAATCTCCTCCATTTTGGGGAGAAAATGGAGCCGGTAAAGGAAGCCCCAGTCGGCACCTCTCCTCTGGTAGGGCAAGGCTCTAAAGCTGCCTGCATTTTGTTCTTCTCCCTCAGTCATTACGTGAGCCTGTTTCTGTGTGTCTTCAACTCTTACCATATAGGGGTCTTGGTCAGGTTTATATTCTCTTATACTTAAAAAATTATAAAGGCAAGAAAAAAAATCTCCAGCCACAGGTGGCAGCAGGAGCAGACAGAAACCTGGCAGTTAAAGGGTGACAATCAGCTTTTGTTAGAGGCGAGGAAACACATATAGCAAAATCAGAGCAGGAATGGGACTCAGGAACCAAAAACCCGGTCTCCCCTTGAGGGTTGGACACTGGTCTTTGAGGAGCCTTCAGCCTCAAATTTAGGATTGTTCAGCTTCAACAAAGACAGGCTCTCAACTTTGGGGGAAACAAGTGGTAGATTGGGCCTTCATCTTGTCAGACTGCTCGCTGTCAGGGGTCCCTACTGGTGGGAGAAAAAAGCCAGCCAGTCCTTTGGGTCCCTGTCTTAAGTCAGGAGTACGTGTAAGAGGCCGGAAGTTTGCCATCTTCCTTATCTGTTTCTGGCCGCTCTAGCTGCTATCTGCCTGCCTATCACTCCAAGCTCAGAGGGAAGCTGAGGGCTACTTCCTGGAGTCTTGCTGGAGGATTTAGATAAGATTCAGGCTTTTCACAGACAAGAAAGGGACTGTTGCAGATCTGGGGTAGCAAGAAAGGACACCCAGAGCCACCAGGATAGGAACTAAGGGCTTCCTCTTACAACAAGCTTGGAACAAAGCCAGCACAATCGATTGAGTAGTGAGCGCAAACAACCAAGCCAAGGGCAAGGTGTGGAATGTGTTAAGGTGAACAGAATGGAATGAAGGGACCCCAGTGTTTACTGAAGCAGTCCAAACATGGTGGGCCCAGGGCCAGCGTGGGAAGGATTGTTATCGGAGGCCAGCCTGGGTGGAGTGCAAGAGGGAGGTGTCGGGTGTGGATGACGGCTGATGGCCCAGAGCACATTCCAGTTTGCAGATAAGTGGAAGCAGAAAGGCCAGGAACTATTCAGAGGAGGCTTGTGATTTCTCTCCTAAAGTCAGTTAAAGAACAGAGAACCCCTCCCCTCCCAGTTTTTGTGGTACTTCAGATGAGCCCTAGTTCAGGGCCTTGTATATGTGCATGATGCACCACCAACCTAAAGCACTTTTTTGTCTGTTTTGTTTCTGAGACAAAGTCTCACTATGTAGTCCTAACTGTCCTGGACCTCACTATGTAGACCAGTCTGTCCTTGAACTGACAGAGATTTTCCTGCCTCCGCCTCTGGAATAGCGGGATTAAAGGTGCGTGCTGCCATGCCTGGAGAATGTTTGATCTCCCCCCTTCATGCTGGATAGACACTTTGCTGTCAGCTCTGTGGTAAAGGCGGCTGCCCCATCCCTTGAGACAACGTCTCTGGTTCAGCAACTCCTAATCCAAAAATTAAAATTTAACTACAAAAATTAATGTTACACATTCAATATTTTGAGACAGGTCAAACCACATAGCCTCAGCTGGCTTGTTTTTTGTTTTGTTTTGTTTCCCATTTGTTTGGTTGGATTTTTGTTTTGTTTTTGGTTTTTCGAGACAAGGTTTCTCTTGTGTATCCCTGGTTGTCCTAGACTCACTTTGCAGACCAGGCTGGCCTTGAACTCACAAACATCCACCTGCCTCTGCCTCCTAAATGCTCCCCAGCTGGCTTGGAACAAGATACAAGATTACAATATTGAGCCTTTAATCCCAGCACTCGGGAGGCAGAGGCAGGTGGATCTCTGTGAGTTCGAGGCCAGCCTGGTCTATAAAGTGAGTCCAGGACAGCCAGAGATATACAGAGAAACCCTGTCTCAAAAAAAAAAAAAAACAAAAAAAAAGATTACAATATTGAACTCACAGACATCCACCTGCCTCTATATCCTGAGCACTGATATTAAAAATGTGAGCCACCATATTCAAATACCTGTACCTTCCTGATTTCTGTACCTTACCATATCTGGTTACAATCCTTGTACTTAGAATTTCCTGTCTGGGGCTGGAGAGATGGCTCAGCGATTAAGAGCACTAGCTGTGCTTCCAAAGGTCCTGAGTTCAATTCCCAGCGAACACATGGTGACTCACAACCATCCACAATGTGATCTGATGCCCTCTTCTGGCTGCAGGTGTACATGCAGATAGAGCAACTCATATACATAAAAATAAATAAATCTTAAAAAAAAAAAAGAATTTCCTGTCTGAATGTTGTGTAAACACTGCTCCCAATTGTCCCCTGATATGCCAATAAAGCAGCTTACAGCCAATCACTGAGCAGGGGAGAGATGAGGGCTGGACTTCCTGCCCTCCAGGGGAGGAGGGATTAGGGAATTTTCAACCAAAGGCAGAAGCAGGGGAGATGAGGCCAGAGCCCCTCCCAAGCAAGACAGTAGCAAAGTGCAAGTATCTCTGGGGTTTACTCTGAGGGAAGTCAGATTAGTTTAGTAGATTAAGAATAGTGTAATAACTGCTCAGTTCTTGTGTTGTGAAGCCTGTTTAACAAATAATATAATAGAGTCTCAATTTGAGACTCTCAGCTGTAGTTGAGTTCTTCAAGAATGGGAGCTTTGGAAAGCTGTCCATGATGGCCCCGCCTCAGTAGGACTGGCATCCTTACTTATGTTTGAGTTCCTGGTAAGAAATGTGGTAGCTGAAAAGAATACAGGCTCCCAGCACCACATTAACCCAGCCACGGCCCCTTTCCACACACGGATGTGCTTAAGGGACTAGTCATAACCTCCGAGAGGCTCCAGCCTTTGGGGGTGAAATCCAGCACCAATTCTTACCTCCACAGCTCATCCTGATTAACACCCATGAGTTTCTTCTTCTTTGGTGGTAGATTGATAACTTTCTGAAGTTTTTTACTAAAACTATCAATCTCCTTCTGTTATCTGACAGTCACCAGGAGTGCCTCTGACAGCAGCATGGTAAGGTAATAAATACTCAACAGTGACAAATGTCTTCTAGGATAAACTTGATTCCTTTTGTTGACTTCGCCTCACCTGCCTGCAGAGAAAACTAAATGAAAAAAAGAAAGAAAGAAAGAAAAAGGAAAGGAACATGACCCAGTCTCAGGTATGGTGGAAGAGAGTTTATTGCAGATAAAAGGGAGAGCACAGTCAGAGGCAGACACATTTGAGAGAGCCCAGAGTGGATACGACCCTGAGCCATGTGAGGAGAGGAGAGGGGGAACCAGGTGGAGCAGCCAGGAGGCCCAAGGAGGACTGGTAACCAAAATGGTTGGATTATATGGAGAAGAAGAGCTGAGGGAAGTACAGCCCAGCCCCTGGGCTGGAGAAGTTTAGGGTAGGGGGTGGAGTTAGAAGTGCAATGTGGCAGGTAGGCTCCAGGTCACCTCTGCATTTTCTCCTAGAATACTCCCATCTTCCATATTTTATACTTCCACACTGTAGGATGTTACAAATTATTCCTCTTACCTAGACCATTTTAACTTATCAACATATTTTGGAGCCGGGCGGTGGTGGCGCAAGCCTTTAATCCCAGCACTCGGGAGGCAGAGGCAGGTGGATCTTTGTGAGTTCGAGGCCAGCCTGGTCTACAAAGTGAGTCCAGGACAGCCAGGGTTACACAGAGAAACCCTGTCTCGAAAAAACGAAAACAAAAAAAAAAAACAAAAACAAAAACCAAAAAAAAACAACATATTTTGGGAGTGCAAGGTTGGACTTTGAATTTTTTTTTTGAGACAGGGTTTCTCTGTGTATCTCTTGCGGTCCTGGAACTCATTCTGTAGGCCAGGCTGGCCTTTAACTCACAGAGATCCTCCTGGCTTTGTCTCCCGAGTGCTGGGATTAAAGGGGTGCACCACCATGCCCTGCGACTTTGAGCTTTCTTTTCCCTTTTCTGACAGGCTCTTACCCTGTGTTATGGGTCACCCTAGTCTCACCTTCAGGCTTTTGTTCAAATGCCACGTTCGTAGTAACACCTTCTGTTATGGATTGGAGTATATCATTCCAAAAGATAATTTTTTTAATTTAAATTTTTATTTTTTGAGTTTTTTTGGGTTTTTTTGAGTCAGGGTTTCTCTGTGTAACAACCCTGACTGTCCTGGAACTCACTCTGTAGACCAGACTGGCCTTGAACTCACAGAAATCCACCTGCTTCTGCCTCCCAAATGCTGGGATTAAAGGTGTGCACCACCTCCACGCCTGGCTTTATTTTGTGAGGATTTTTGTTTTGTTTTGTTTTGGTTTGGTTTTTCCAGTCAGGGTTCTTTGTGAGGATTTTATATATAAATACTGTATTTATATCATTTAGACCCTTCCCTCAAACTTGTCCTGTCCATGGTCACCAACCTTGTGAAATTTATCCTGTCCATGGTGGTATGTCAATTGGTGTCATCGTGATTTAGGGTTTTCTTCAGACAAATATGGGTGCAGCGTCTCTGTCATATCTAGATGATATTATCTTCTAGGTATCCTGGTCCTCTGACTCTTAAGTCCTTCTGACCTCAAAAGAGATTTTAAGTTTTATTGTCCCCAGTATCTGTGATTATGACCCTGTCTGGAAGTCAGATCTTTGCAGATCATCAAGTTAAAACGAAATCAATAGAGTACATTCCAACCTGTGATGACTGATGTTCTGAGGAATGCAAGGACAGAATGTGAAGATGAAGACAGAGAGAAAGGTTGTGAGACACAGGGGCTGCCATCTCTAATCCAGGCAGTGCCTGGGGCTACCCAAGTATAGCAGGAGACATGGGGCCATTCTCCTTTATAGGTCTTCAGTTGAAACAAACTCGACTGTCACCTTGATTTTAGACTTCTGTGACACCATACATTTCTGTCGTCTGAGCAGTCTACTTTGTGGTACTTTCTTAGTTTAGGGCAGCCCACGGATCAGTTATATCTTCTTTGACCCACACTATTCAAAGTTATGTACTCAATTGCCCTTCAGTATCCAAGGGGCATTGGCTTTAGGATGCTGTGGTGGTTGGAACAGGAATGTCCCCCTAGACTCACGTGTTTGAATGCTTGGCCCATGGGGAGTGGCACTATTAGGAGGTGTGGCCTTATTGGAGTGGGTGTGGCCTTGTTGGAGGAAGTGTGTCACTGTGGGGCTGGACTTTGAGGTCTCTGCTCAAGCCCCACCCAGTGTGCAATTCCAATCTCCTCCTGGCTGCCTGGGGAAGAGTCCTCTCCAGCACCATGTCTGCCTGTGTGTCTCCATGCTTCCCTCCATGGTGACAATGGACTAAACCTCTGAACCTGTGAGCCAGCCCCAATTAAATGCTTTCCTTTAAAACAGTTGCTGTGGTCATGGTGTTTCTCCACAGCAATAGAAACCCTAACTAACCCCCCCCCTTTGTCTTCTGTACTGCCCACTGTATAGTAAGGCTGGTTTCACTGTGGTCATAAGACAACTACCTGAGTCTCTTACAGATAGGCTTTTTCATTCACGTGCAAGTGAAAAAGAGTTTTCCTCTAGGTAGCTCCTATAGAATAAGAAAGTTTCACCGGGCGTGGTGGCGCATGCCTTTAATCCCAGCACTTGGGAGGCAAAGGCAGGTGGATCTTTGTGAGTTCCAGGCCACCCTGGTCTTCAAAGTGAGTCCAGGACAGCCAGACCTGTTATACAGAGAAACCCTGTCTCGAAAAACGAAAAAAAAAAAAAAAAAAAAGAAAGTTTCTTTCTTTGCAATCTCCAGCAAATATCACCTTACCTTGCATTTTACTGATCCGGGAACTCTCTTTTACCAAATTGCCGTGGGTGGGAGGATGACAGTGTGTTATAAAACCACTGGGACCGGGTGGGTCAGGTTTCCCCAGTGCATGTGGACTTCATGTGAGTAAGGGACACAGAATGGAAACTGGGATGTCACTTTTGAAAGAAAGGGGTGTGGGGCGGGAGAGATGGCTCAGCGGTTAAGAGCACTGACTGTTCTTCCAAAGGACCCGGGTTCAAATCCCAGCACCTACATGGCAGTTCACAGCTGTCTGTAATTGCCGGATGTGGTGGCGCACGCCTTAAATCAGGAGGCAGAAGCAGGTGGATCTCTGTGAGTTCAAGACTAGCCTGGTCTACAAAGTGAGTCCAGGACAGCCAAGGAGGGGGGGGGGGACGTGTTGTCTGGAGATAACCCACATCTGCTACACTTAAGGTCTAGAATTTGACCCCTGCACTCATTACAGCTTCGAGTGGAAGGCAGTACATAGAAAAACCTCTCCATGTTTGCGCCAGGCACTTTCCTCCTTAACCCATCTGAACAGTATCTATTTATTGTACCGTGTGCTCAGAGTCTTCACCATGCGTGTGGCAGGTTTCAGACACTCCTCGTTGCCCAACTTTTCATTCAGTTTCCATGTAAAAATGAGCTAATTTAGAGAAAAACGTGACTCTCGAATCCAATACTCTTACCACATTCTTTAAAGGATTAACCGAGTTAGTTTGTTATTCAAACCCTTGAGCCTCCAGGACACGTCCTGAAATATTTACCCTACATGGGATGTCTGAAACAGTTTCTCCCTTTCTTAGTCCTAAAATAGTTTCCCTTTTCCATGTTTCCCTGTTCAACACTAAAGGGCCATGATTCTTTTGCTCTGAATTTAATGGGTTATGGTTTTCTTTGTTTTTGTTTTGTTTTTCTGAGACAGGGTTTCTCTGTGTACTCCTGGCTGTCCTGGACTCACTTTGTAGTGAGTCCTCTGCCTGCCGAGTGCTGGGATTAAAGACGTGCACCACCATGCCCGGCTTTACTGAAATTTTTATGGAGTGATGAGAACATCTGAACACCCAAAACAAATAATACAGTTCTCCATCTTCTCCCAGCCAGCTACCCTTCCTTCCTGCCTCTTCCTCATACATAATCTCTCTATGTGATAGTCCATTTGTGGTGTTATAACATGAAGTCACTGACTGGGCACTTTATGAAGAACAGAAGGAGTTTTACAAATTTTGGAGTTTGGGAAGTACAGCATCAAGATGCAAGTAGGTTCTGATGACTGATGAGGACCACTCTCTGCTTCCAAAATGGTGTCTCCTTGTTGCTTATTTTGGAGGGATAATATATTGTGTCCTCCCATGGGGGAGGCAGACAGGTAAAAAGAACGAACTTCCATCAACTTCTTTCGTGGGATACCTGTGTGCTAGTTAGCTTTATGTTGTTATGTTAAACACCCTGACCAGCAGCAACTTGAGCAGAAAAAGGTTGGTTTGGCTTACACATCTCCATCACAAAGGGAAGTCAGGTCAGGAACTCAAGGCCCAGATGATGGTGATGATGATGACCAGTAAGGACAGTGCTCATGTGTCACATGTCCTTGAGCTGATACCATAATGATGGAGTGTGGACCTCAGGCACCAAAGCAGCCAAAATCCTGAGACAGGAAGAAGGAGCTTAAGAAGTCTGGAAACTGAGGGCAAATTCTGCAGGCATGCCATGGGTTGTCTGCTCTTTCCACAAGGTCCTCCTGGGTCCTACTACTCAGTCCTTTCTGGGAGAGCATTAACAGTCTCTGGGGGTGTGTTAGAAATACTGAATCTCGCCGGGCGTTGGTGGCGCACGCCTTTAATCCCAGCACTTGGGAGGCAGAGGTAGGCGGATCTCTGTGAGTTCGAGGCCAGCCTGGTCTACAAAGTGAGTCTAGGACAGCCAGAGCTGTTATACAGAGAAACCCTGTCTCGAAAAAACCAAAAAAAAAAAAAAAAAAAACTGAATCGCGGGGGGGGGGGCAAGATGGCGGCAAACTGCACGGACGCATTTTGAATGTGGGAGAGAAGAGCCATAGAAAACACAGTGTTGTTGGACACTGTGCAAAAACCGGAGGGTCTGGCCCCTCCGGGAACACTCACAGCTCCCAAGGGACTGTTAAAAGTCCCAGGGCAAGGCTCTCCCCCCATCTCTCGCAGACACGGAAGCCACTAAATCCGGGATTCGGGAACTCCCATTTGGAGAGGCGCCTGTTTTCCCCCAGTAGCAAGGAGACACCTTTCACTGGCAGTACTGCCTCGTAGGCCCCCGGTGTATGAAGAGGCTCTTGGGCCTCATATGACTCCTGATCTGTGGTGAGAGACTGTTAGGCAGGGACACTCCACCCCAGAGGATCAAGACGGAAGGGTCAGGGGGTAGAGCATGGGAGGGTGGGGCTGGGAAGCGGGAAAAGAGGACAATATGATAAGGATGTAACTGGTAGCAACAAACAAATAAATTTATTAATTAAAAAAAAAAGCAGGGGGCTGGAGAGGTGGCTCAGAGGTTAAGAGCACTGGCTGTTCTTCCCAAGGTCCTGAGT
>CAJQZJ010032150.1:4215284-4280023 GCA_907164525.1 Lophiomys imhausi | reverse complement strand
AAAAAAAAAAAAAAAAAAAAAAAAAAAAAAAAAAAAAAAAAAAAAAAGAACACTGGCTGTTTTTCCAGAGGACCTAGATTCAATTTCCAACGCCCACATGGCAGCTCATAAGTGTCTGTAACTCCAGTTCCAGAGGATCCAACACCCTCACACAGATATACATGCAGGCAAAACACCAATGCATATGAAATAAAAATAAATAATAAAATATGTTACTAAAAAATTAGTAGTATTGCCCAGATGTGTATAAATAATCATCATCATCATCATCACATCTGGGTAATACACACAAACTAGAATTAATTTCAGCCTTTTAGAAACAAGAGTCTATATGTGACTAAAGACTGTAGAAATAGTCTTAAATAGCCTAAGGTATCTTCTCTGTAGGGGGGAAAAAAATAAAACTTGCCAGTGGTCCTAGAAGCTCTGTCCCAGCCATTGGAAGTATGTATGCATGTGATGGAAGATTTAGTCTAGCTGGGGTGTGTTGGGAGTCAGCATGAGGATCTGTTACTGGAAAGCAGCAGAGTGCCCCACACTGCTAGAAGCGTGTAAGCAGAGCATGGAGGGTTCCGAGGCCTTGGGAACAACCTGTTGACCTCTGACCCTCCAGCTTCATGTACATCATGTTCGGCAGGGTTACACCTCAATCAAGTTTCACTGATTCATGAAGTCCTGAGGAGAAAGTATGTGGCTGTGATGGAATGATCTGCCCTGCATACACAAAAGTTGGTGAGATCTATCGGAAGTTGTTTTCCCAGGACAACTAGAAGCATTTGCTAAAAGACTTTATCGTGAACTATGTAAAACTGAAGGTGCTGGGCAGTGGTGGAACAGCCTTTAATCCCATTACCTGAGAGACTGTTAGATCTCTGAGTTCCAGGACAGCCAGGGCTACACACAGAGAAACCCTGTCTCAGGGAGGAAAAAAAAAAAAAAAAACAATGAAGGTTCAGACTTGATTTCATTTTTTTTTTTTTTTTTTGGTTTTTTTTTTTGGTTTTTCGAGACAGGGTTTCTCTGAATATCTCTGGCTGTCCTGGACTCGCTTTGTAGACCAGGCTGGCCTCGAACTCACAAAGATCCGCCTGCCTCTGCCTCCCAAATGCTGGGATTAAAGACGTGTGCCACCACCGCCCGGCTTGATTTCATTTTTTTTTCCCATCGAAATTTTGGTTGTCTGGAACTAAGAGTCACCTGCAATGTCGGACCTTGTTAATAAAGCAAGCACTTGCTAGTCAACTGTTTGCAATTTCTGACCATTATCCTAGGCCATCAGGGAAATGCAAATAAGTGATCTATGAACAATTCCTTTGAAAAAGTTATATAGGGCTGGAGAGATGGCTCAATGGTTAAGAGCACTGACTGCTCTTCCAGAGGTCCTGAGTTCAATTCCCAGCAACCACATGGTGGCTCCCAGCCATCCATAATGAAATCTGGTGCCCTCTTCTGGCTGCAGGCACACCTACAGATAGAACACTGCATACATAATAAATAAATAAATCTTAAAAAAAAAAAAAGAAAAGAAAAAGTTATATAAGCCAGAGACGGCAGCGCTCGCCTTTAATCCCAGCACTGGGGGGGGGGGGGGGGCAGGGGGATCTCCGTGAGTTCGAGGCCAGCCTGGTCTACAGAGTGAGTCCAGGACAGCCAGGGCTACACACAGAGAAATCCTGTCTGGACAAACCAAAACAAAACAAAACAAAAGCAAAATCTGACATTTGTGTTTTTTTCAAATAAGTCTAAATGTATAGCCAAAAAACAATCCTAAAATTATGCAGCCCACGGTTAAGAAGAAAAGAAAGGAGGAGAAGCAGCAGCTTAAAAACAAAAACAAAAACAAAAAAAAACAAATCTCTCACCATTGACTTTCAGAGCTAGAACTTACTGAATAACTCATTTATTAATGAAAAATTTTACTACAAACCAATTAAACACCATATGCTAGCCACTGGGGATGCAGGAAGAAAAAGGCAGGTGAAGAGGAAGAGGAGGGAAACCAGCAACAGATTGTTGAGTTACTAGAGCCAAGCATAGCAGACAGAACTCACCCTTAAGAAAACAAGTATCGAATTACAGGTCACGGTAGGGAAGGGGGTAGGGAAGCGGGTACAGAGCTCGCACCGCACCGGGTGGGACAGTAAGCATAAGAAGAGGAGGTGGCTGCTTCAGATAAGGCCCTAAACCAGTCCCCTCAGAAACGATATCTATCTCAAGAGCTGAAGTCATTGGAGAGATTGTCACGTAGAAGAGGCAAATGACACATTGTCAGACACAAAACAGAACACCCTAAGCCTCCTAAATCAGAGGGCAAACCCAAACGCATCTTCCAGATGTCCTTGAAGCCACTCAGTCTGTTGAAGATACCCTTGTCAGATCCTCGTGCATTATTTTCGGTGCATGACTCTAAGAACAGCGATTCACACTTCTTTCAGCGTAGTATCCTCTGCACAAGCTTCTTAGCAAGCGGGAGAGATGATGCACAGATTCGCGCGAGAGGCTACAGCATTTCCAGAGACAGCCCTCTGTGTGAGCAGCCACCGCCGTCCACACCAGAAATAGCAAAACCGCTGGATCTGCTCTAAACTTGTTCAAATCCCCAGCAAGGGCGCCTCACAGGAGAGCCTGTGGAATGAAGCGTCTGGAGGTCACATGCCCAGCGAGTTTGCAGATGAGGGTCATGTGGGTGGATTTACGATGCCCTATCATCTGGGGACCCTATTCTGCTCATCAGGTCTGTCTAAGTGCAGTCAGGAATCCCGTCAAGAGCTTTGCTGGAGAGGGAGGCAGATAAGTGGCGAGGCCTCTAAGTGAATGCAGATGGCCTGGCAGGTAATGGCGGCAGCATTGCTCAGGGGTAGGGGCCTGGTGTGCAGACTCACTCAGAAGCTTGGAATTTAAAATCCCTGCTTCTTTGCTGTTTAGTTTCACTTGCTTTTTATTCACACTTAGGTGATAAGAAAGCCTGAATAGAAATCCCCCAGGGCACACCTCAGATAGAAACTATGAGCTTTAAGTCATCTTTGAAGTCCGAGGTGTCTCACTTTCTGGGGTCTTGGGGAAGACCAAGAATCTGCACAACTCCGGAGGGGTAGTAAAAGTCTTCTCAGCTCTGAAAATTCTGTGAAAAACAGCAGGAAGGAAAGTCCCTTAAGTTTGTTTACAGAGAGATAACCTTGAAGCCAAGTTGAAAAAGAAAAATCATTAAGACAAATAAACGGTAAATATAGAGAAAAGTGTATTTCTTATGGAAAAAGAACTAGAAGACATACTTTAACAGGAAAGCTCTGTAAGGCTTTTTTTTAAGCTTTAGATTTATTTTATTTCATGTGTGAGTTTGCCTGTATGTATGTATGAATGTTTGTGCACCACATACATGCCTGGTGCCCAGAGAGGCCAGAAGACAGCATTGGATCCCCTGGAACTGGAGTTAACAGTTTTGAGCCACCATGTGGATGCTGGACACTGAATCCATGTCCTCTACCAGAGCAGCCAGTGCTCTTAACCATTAAGCCATTTCTCCAGCCCCCAGCACCTTAAATGATGTCAAATTAACATGGCACACATCTTAGCTATATAAATGTAATTGTCAATAATCGTTTGCAGATTAAAATAGGTAGCAACCAAGTATGTCAAAGTTCAAGAGGAAAGAAGGGTGTGATGCTGGCTGGAGAGGTGGCTCAGAGGTTAAGAGCACTGGCTGGTCTTCCCAAGGTCCTGAGTTTAATTCCCAGCAACCACATGGTGGCTCACAGCCATCTACATTGAGATCTTCCCCGGGCATGTATGTAGAGCAAATACTGTATACATAATAAATAAATAATGTTTAAAAAAAAAAAGAAGGGTGTGATGCAGGATTTACTTGTCTGAGTATAATCTCCAGTGAGACCCCAATATTGATGAGTAATGGATGATTGTAGATGTAGCCCTGGCTGTCCTGGACTCACTTTGTAGACCAGGCTGGCCTTGAAATCACAGAGATCCACCTGCCTTTGCCTCTCAAGTGCTGAGATTAAAGGTGTATGCCACCATTGCCCAGCTCATTGTTTTGTTTTGTTTTTTTTTTTGTTTTTGTTGGTTGCTTTTTTTTTTTTTAGGTTATTCAAAACAGGGTTTCTCTTCGTGACAGCCGTGGTTGTCCTGGAACTCACTCTGTACATCAGGCTGGCCTTGAACTCACAGAGATCCCCCTGCCTTTTCCTACTGAGTGCTGGGATTAAAGGTGTACACTACCACACACCCAGTAATTACAGACACCTGTGAACTGCCATGTGGATGGTGGGATTTGAACCCCAGTCCTTTGGAAGAGCAGCCAGTGCTCTTACCCACTGAGCCACCTCTCCAGCCCCTAAAATATTTTTTAAATGATTAAAGCAAAGAACACAAAACGGAGGAAGCCTAAGGACCATGATTTGTGACTTCATTTAAGATCTCATGCAGCCTTTCACCTTTGGAAGGAACCCAGCTGGTGTAGGTGGCTGGCCCATTACGTGAGCATAGGCTCTGAGTATCAGCCATTGTAGTAGATGGAAATTATCAAATGGAAATATGGAAAAGTGGTTTTGCAGTGTGTAACTGGTCCTACATTGTGAGGGACCACGAATGTTTGGGAAAAGCCACACACAAATCCACTCAGCTCCCTACCTGCCGTAGGATGGGCTCTGAGGTTCAGTTTCCTTCCCTGGGTCTTATGAAATTGGAAAGCCCCCAAGGAGCTTTTGTAAGCATTTAACTGTGCAACATAAATGAAATTGCCCCAGAGACAGCATCAGTGAGGTTGATTTCTTCTGGTTTCAGAAAAATGTATTCATTCATAGAAAAAAAGAAAGAAAGAAAATTAAAGCAAACCAGTGGGGGCTGAAGAGATGGCTCAGAGGTTAAGAGCACTGGCTGTTCTTCCAGAGGTCCTGAGTTCAATCCCCAGCAACCACATGGTGCTCATAACCATCTATAATGAGATCTGGTGTCCTCTTCTGGCCTGTAGGCATATATGCAGACAGACTGTGTACATAATAAATAAATGAATCTTTTTTTTTCTTTCTTCTTCTTTTTTTTTTTTTTTTTTTTGGTTTTATGAGACAGGGCTTCTCTGCAACTGAGAAAAATTTGCTTAACAAAATGATATATTACCAAAGGCCTGGAGTGGTGGTGCATACCTTCAATCCCAGCACTTGGGAGACAGAGGCTTACCTAGTAAATCCAGACCAGCCAGAGCCCCATAGTGAGACCTGGTCTCAAATACGGGGTGGCAGGAATGATGATACGTTATAGAAAGAAAGAAAGAAAGAAAGCCTTGCATGTTGGCACATACCAGGGCTACATAGTGACATAGTAATATCCTACACCCTTTCTCAAAACAAAACACACACACATACACACACAAAACAAGCAACCTGTAAATGAAACTGGTTGCCTGATGAGCTAGTGCATATTCATGAGGTTCTGTTTTTCTTTCATATCTGGGTCCTAACCCCGGAACTGTCTAGGTGCTCTGCTCCTCCAGAAAAAAAGAGGTACCCGGGTACTGTGTAACAAGCTAGGCTTGCCAAGGAACTCCCTCCCATAGTCAGAAGCTAATCTGACATCATTTGCTCATGTCTGTATGATCCTGTTTCCCACTATCAGGAGTCAAATTTTAAATAAATTGAAGAGCAAGTCTCAGTTTTGGTCTATAAGCCTCAGTTTCTCCACTTTAAGCCAGGCTGGGATAACGGCAAGTGCTTGCGTCCTATATTAGACACCACTGTTAACATCAGTTCAAGTTGCTGTGTACTCACTGGGTAATAAAAAAATATTTTCATGATTTCCATTAATCAAAAGTATAGTAAAAGTGTGTGTCGATGGCGCACGCCTTTAATCCTAGCACTTGGGAGGCAGAGGCAGGCGGATCTTTGTGAGTTCGAGGCCAGCCTGGTCTACAAAGTGAGTCCAGGACAGCCAAGGATACACAGAGAAACCCTGTCTCGAAAAACCAAAAAAAAAAAAAAAAAAAAAAAAAAAGTGTGTGTCGAGGTATGATTGCAATCACAGCACTCAGGAAGCTAAGGCAGGAGGATTGCCACAAGTTCAAGACCAGCTTGGGTTACATAGAGAGTATCAAAGTAGCTAGAATTAATAATAAGACTTTATCTCTCTCTCTCATGTATATATGTATATATCTGTGTGTATGTTTATACACACACAAGTTTGTATTGAAAAATGACATACTTATATATAACTGAGTCTGTGAAGAAAAATGTTTCAAAAATATTCACAAAATCACCTGAGCATGGTGGTACACGCCTTTAATCCCAGTACTTGAGAGGCAGAGGCAGACAGATCTCTGAGTTCAAGGCCAGCCTGGTCTAAACAGAGTGAGTTCCAGGAGAGCCAGGGCTACACAGAGAAACCCTGTCTTGAAAACAAAACAACAAAAACAAAACCCCACAAAACTGTCTTTCTTTAAATAAAGACTAATTTCTCATCTAAGATCACATACAACACATGGTAAGGTTACTAAAGGGAAGTCATCTTAGTTAAGTGTAGAATGCACCTCGTGTTTAGTCTAACCAAGAAGAGGAATCATTTTCACCATTTCTAAAACAATCAAAGAGAACCAAATGGACTTTTAGGGAGTTTTCCAAAAGCAAAATAAAAAGATAAATGACCTGATGGTTCTGGGGGAATCCGGGTACCTGAACTAAGCTTGTGCAAAAATAATAAAGCATTCATTTAGCAAAAATCAAAATACAAGCAGAGGCAGGTGGGTTTGAAGCTAGCCTGGTCTACATAGAGCTCCAAGCAGCCAGAGCTATATAGTGAAACCCTGTCTCAAAAACAAAAACAAACAAAACCTCAAAATACAGTAAGTTTCATGGTTCAGGGGAGCTTCTGAAACAGGTGAGTTGTGTGTTTGTTATGACACAATTTATAATAATTTGTAATGCTAAGCGTTGAGGTGTATTACCCGTGAAGCCCTGAAGCACTGTGCTCTTCCGTTGTTGGAAACCATCGTTAGCGGCTTTGGTGTATCGGGGCTTCTTTTGTTAGCTTTACACTAAGCAGAGTAGCCCAGTTAATGGGATATTTGAAATACTTACTTTGTTTGCTTTCTTTTTTTTTGGGGGGGGGGGGGTTGTTTTTTTTTTTTTTTTTTCGAGACAGGGTTTCTCTGTGTAGCCCTGGCTGTCCTGGACTCGCTTTGTAGACCAGGCTGGCCTCGAACTCACAAAGATCCACCTGCCTCTGCCTCCAGATTGCTGGGATTAAAGGCGCGCGCCACCACGCCCGGCTACTTTGTTTGCTTTCAATGAACGTGAGACACCTTGGATGAATTAAACCCCATGGAGCTTAATGTTTCCAGAGGCTGGAGGGTTTGCGGGGACTGGTGGGGTTGGAGGCGCTGGCAGTGAGATTCAAGAAGAAAGAAAGACCCCCACTGCTCTATGGGGGGGGGCCTCTCATCTTGTTTCCTACCATGGTATTTTTGTTTTTGTTAAGTTTTGGGGTTTGACTTTGAAGCCGGGTCTCACTGTATAGCCCTTGCTGCCTACAACTCTCTATGTAGACCAGGCTGGTCTCAAACTGACCAAGATCTACCTGTCTGCTTGTATTTTGAGCTTTGTTACACTGTCTAGTGACTGATCTAAATCTGTATTCCTGCCTGCTGGGCTGACTTGTCCTCAGAAGTGTGTCTTCCTGGGGTTCTTCCTTGACATCCCACAAATCTACTGCCTTCAATCCCCATCCACCACCACCCCAGTTACTCCTGATTTAAAGTGTTAATGTTAAATTTAACATGTGTCCTCTACACTGTTTAAAAGAGTTCTGCCAGCAAACTACCTACCCAAAACAGTAAGAGGTATGGGGAGGAGAGCAGGGGTTGGGCTCACTGTGAGTGTGAACACATTTAAGGTCTAATTTACTTGTAAAAGGGCCATTTTTCAAAAAGACACATACACTCACTGCTGAGTTTTTATTTATTTATTTGGTTTTTTTCAAGAAAAGATTTCTCAGTGTAACAGCCCTGGCTGTCAAGGACTCACTTTGTAGACCAGGCTGGCCTCGAACTCACAGAGACCCACCTGCCTCTGCCTCCTGAGTGCTGAGATTAAAGGTGTGAGCCACCACGCCCGGCTATTTCTTTTTTTTAACAAAAGCTATTTTATTCTGTGGATGTTATACCTGTATAAAGTCAGTATGAGAACAACTTCAAACTGCCCACGTCTGTTCCATTGTACTTAGAAACCACACATTTTTGCTGGAGTCCAGTTTCAAATGTGCAAACCTGTCTATGTATCTCCATTTTCAAAAACCCTTGTTTTTATATAAACAAGAGGGATAGATATTCTTTCTCAAAATCAAAAACAAAGAAAGGGAGGAAGGGGAGGTGGGTGGGAATGAAGAGAAGAAAGAACTATAAGATTCATACTATCAGCCAGACGTGGTGGAGCATGCCTTTAATCCCAGCTCTTGGGAGTGGCAGAGGCAGGAGGATCACTGTGAGTTCGAGGCCAGCCTGATCTACAAAGTGAGTCCAGGACAGGGAGTACTGTTAAACAGAGAAACCCTGTCTCGAAAAACCAAAAAAAAAAAAAAAGATTCATACTATCTATAAATGAAGCCAAAAACGCTCTTTCCCTCCCCCCTTTTATTGGATGGGATTTCAATATATCACCAAGGCTGATCTCAAACTTTTTTTTCCCTTTTTTTTTGGTTTTTTTCAAGACAGGGTTTCTCTGTGAATCCTTGGCTGTCCTGGACTAACTTTGTAGACAAGGCTGGCCTTGAACTCAGAGATCCGCCTGCTTCTGCCTCCCGAGTTCTGGGACTAAAGGCGTGTGCCACCATACCCGACACTTTTTTTTTTTTTTTTTCAAGACAGGATTTCTCTGTGTAATAGCCCTGGCTATCTTGGCAATTATAGACAGCTGTGAACTGCCATGTGGATGCTGGGATTTGAACTCAGGTCCTTTGGAAGAGCAGCAAGTACTCTTAACTACTGAGCTGTCTCTCCAGCCCTACTCTCAAACTTCTGAGTTCAAATAATCCCCCTGCCTTGGGCTTCCAAGTACTGGGGACTATAATACTGCCCAGCCTAGCTTAGAAGAAAATTGGATGAAAGGCTAGAAGAAAAGCGGGAGTCAGTGTTGATGCTACACCCTGCAAACACAGAGAACTGCAGAGAAGGACAAAGTCTGGCGAAGGATGGTTTATTCCTTGCAAAGTGCTGAAACAGTGTGTGTAGCTGGAACCGTGCAGGGCAGTCTGAGAAGAGAGAAGCAGAAAAGGTTATAGGCCAGAATGATATTCAGTGTGGCAACTCCCACCCCGGACAAGAAATTTTAGCACAGTTGGGGCAGATACAGAGATATCTATCTACCTGGCAGGTGAGTGAGTGACCAAGACTAGAGATAGAGATGAGGGATGACCTACACAGAAAGTGGTACCCAAGGACTCTGGGGACTAAGGGAATGTGTAGAGACATTGTCATAGTCCGCTTCATCTGTCAACATGACACAAACCCAGCGTCACCTGGGAAGAGGGAAAAATCAACCAAAGAATTGTCCGGATCAGGTGGGCCTGTGTGGCCTTTATTAAATTGCTAACTGACATAGGAAGGTCCAGCCCACTGTGGGTGGTGCTATATCCCACGCCACCCCCACAGGGGATCCCTGGCATTGTTTTAGAAAGCCAGAGAAGGGAAACCAGTAAATAGCACCCCTCCACAGCCTCTGCTTCAGTTCCTGCCTCGATTCGAGTTTCCCGCCTTAGACTCCTGTTCTGCCTTCTCTCCATGATGGACTCTAAGCTGAAATAAACCCTTTTTCTCCCTGAGTTGCTTTTGGTTATGGTATTAATCACAGTAACAGAAAGCCAAGGAAAACAGATAGGAACCAGGAGGACAACCTTCTTGAATTTCACATGGGAATCCTTCCGGCTCCTTCTTTGCTATGGAGTCGGTTGTTCAAGGAGCATCTTCGATGTCCACTTTTTCTGCCATTTCTTATTCTGACTCAGGCACTCCCAAGTGGTAGAGATGTAGCCAACTCACCTTGCGTAATACCCAGGTCAGTAACACTGGCAAGTTGAATCTCACTGTGCAAGAAGCCTTATCCAAGTGTGAGTCAGTGTGACCTGGGCTGGAGCATGAGCTCTGTCCAGGCCTCAGAGCAGGGCGTTAAGGGAGAGTGGAGAGGCAGGGTTCACTGTGCTATTTTATCTGCTTTAAGGACAGAAGCACAAAGAAGAAGCTAGAAGGTGGTTGTTCCATCTCAAACCCAGGACAAATGAGGTGCCCACTAACACATCAAAGTAGACATGGCCACCAGGTTCTTCCAGCATCCCTCAGTCCCTTCCTGATACAGGGCCCTCCTGGTAGGTATAACCCTCTGCCTATCCCAAACATCTATAGCCCAGGGGCTGGGATGCCCTTTATATAATCCAAATATTTTGGTTACTTGGTGCTTCCATCTACTCTGTTTGCCAAAACTGCTCGTCTTGGTCAGCAAGTGCTCTCTCACACATCCCTGTCTCTGTCTATGCTCTCTCTTTTATCTACAATAAACTTTCTCCTCCACTTCGGGCCAATCCTGTCCTTCCCTTTTTTATTTCATTTTTTTTCATCCAGTGGTGAGATCCAGGTGGGAGGCAACCAGAGGCCAAACAGACCAACTTAGAAAGGGAGGGCAGAGATTTCATGAAAAGGGGTGGGGGGGGGGGGGGGACACACTACGACAACGAGACTGTGTAACGCTGGGTACCTTTTCCCAGCCTCCTTCTTGTACTTACACTTCCTCATCTACACGGAAGCTGGCTCGAGATCTTCACTTCTCGGGAGCATGCCTCAGGACATGGACTTTCCTGCCTGTCAGCCTGTTCTGTGATAGCAGACAGACCGACAATTTACAGCGAACAGATAAGTACTGGCCCACAGTTCTGGAGGTTGGGGAGTCCTAGACCAGGCATGAGTGGCTGTATGTTCAGGGCGTTTTTTTACCCCCAGTATCGTAACAATGTGAGATAAAAGAAAGGGTGAGAGCTGGTAATAGAAAGAACGGCAGGTTCAGTCCACTCACTAAGGCAGAGCCCTTGCAACCTCACATTCTCCTAAAGGCGTTTCCTCTCAGAAGCATTACGGTAGTGATTACATTTCAACTTTTAAGTTGAAATTCATTTGAACTTAAAGTTGAAATGCAATCATCACCCGAATGCTTAAATGAATTTCAGCTTGGGAGGCCACAGACATGGAAACCATCTCACTATGTATAACTTAATGTCTTTCCTTACCATCTGCAAACAACCAAATAGACGACAGTACCTAAAAGACCAGGATGGGTGAATCCGTGAAGACCGCCTCCTCCCGTGCTCAGTGCTAGAACCCTAGAGGGAACAAACGCCCAGACTTCCTGATACACGGCTCTGGCTGTCCTAGAACTCAACTGTGCAGGTCAAACTCCCCTTGAATTCACAAAGATCTGCCTGCTCTGCCTGCCAAGTACTGGGGTTAAAGACCCATTACATCCAGCTACCTGGGTCGGAATGTAAGGAGATGTCCACTAGACACCCCCAGTTCAAGAGGGTTTATTACGGCACAAGAGGTTCTCCCTTGCTGACCTTGCTCCTCATTTCCCCAGGAAACCTCCTCACCCACCCACCCCTGCCCAACCCCTACCCTCTGCACACATGTCCCCACCCCAACCCCCACCCCATCTACGGCTATTTACGCTGTCACCTGTCTCAGCATGACACCTTTTCTCTTCACACACATTTGCATCTTTTGTCTTTTGTTTTGTTTTGCTTTGGTTTTTTGTTTGTTTGTTTTTTTGAGACAGAGTTTCTCTGTGTAGCCCTGGCTGTCCTGGACTCACTTTGTAGACCAGGCTGGCTTGAAGAGATCCACCTGCCTCTGCCTCCTGAGTGCTGGGATTAAAGGCCTGTGCCACCACGCACTGCAGTTACTGTCATGTGGGTGCTGGGATTTGAACCTGGGTCCTTTGGAAGAACAGCCAGTGCTCTTAACCGATGAGCCATCTCTCCAGCCCCTTGCTTTGTTTTTTGAGACAGGGTTTCTCTATGTATCCTTGGCTATCGGGAACTCACTTTGTAAATCAGGCTAGCCTTGAACTCACAGAGATTTGCCTGCCTCTTCCTCCCGAGTGCTGGGATTAAAGGCCTGCGCCACTGCGCACTGCAGTTACAGACAGCTGTGAACTGCCATGTGGGTTCTGGAATTTGAAGTCAGGTCCTTGGGAAGAGCAGTCAGGGCTCTTAACCGCTGAGCCGTCTCTTCAGCCCCACATCTTTTGTCGTCTTTGGCTCAAGAGTTTTCTTTTTTTTTTTTTTTTTTGGTTTTTCGAGACAGGGTTTCTCTGTGTATCCTTTGCTGTCCTGGACTCACTTTTGTATACCAGGCTGGCCTCGAACTCACAAAGATCCACCTGCCTCTGCCTCCCAAGTGCTGGGATTAAAGGCATGCGCCACCACCGCCCGGCTAAGAGTTTTCTTTTAAAAGTCCTATCTCGGTTTGATGCTGGACCTAGCTCCTAGAATCTGCATTTTTTGCTACAGATAGGCCCTGCCTAATGTGTCCTCAAAGTATATGTGGTCATTCCAATCTGCCTGCATCCTTTGGACTGACCTGCTGGTTGCACATTTCTGACGGTCACACCACCAGGTCTTCACCATCAAATGCTGTGGGATGAAGTTGATGTAGCTGTGATTAGCATGTGTGTGGTGCCATTCACAAGCAAAATAGTATAAAATACTCAAGAGAACCATTCTCACCTTCAGGTGGTTATGCAGCTTTAGATTATAGTTCCATCGCTTCTCGGCCTTTTGGCTAAGATCAAGTGTAGTAGATTATAGTTCCTTCTTACCTTACTGCATAAACTTCAAAGCAGTTGTTATGTTTCTAGAAAAGGTTCACTTTGCCAAGCACACTGGCAAAGAAAATCTCTGTGTAACAAAAGGACACAATAACCTAATCTTTCTCTAGCTCTACCCAGTCACTATTGCATTCCCAAGTATTAGTACAACTTCCTGCCACTGATACCAGCATGACCATATACAGGAAAAAAAGAAAGAAAGGAAGGAAGGAAGGAAGGAGGGAGGGAGGGAGGGAGGGAGGAAGGTAACAGAAGAAGGGAGGAAGGAAGGAAAGGAGAGAGGAAGGGAGGAAGGAAGGAAGGGAGAGAGGAAGGAAGGAAGGGAACGGAAGGAAGGGAGGAAGGAAGGAAGGAAGGAGAGAGGGAGGGAGGGAGGGAGGAGGGAAAGAGGGAAGCCCAGTATTTATTAATCTTTGAATAAACTGTCACTATGCACATGTTAAGTTCTAGGAGGCATGGTGGGCACTGGGAACTACAGCAGCATGGACGTGTGATTCCTGACCCACAGATCCTCCATCCATTTGGGACAATAAACCCGGGAGTGAGGCTGAGTACCTGGAGTACCGAGGGATGTTGGAGAAGAAGGAAATTCAAATTGAGTTGGCCCTCTGTGTATTCAATTAAATATTCACTGTGTGTCTCTGAGGACTGGACTGGGTAATGTAATTTTAAAAATCTGCAGTATCAACTGGGCGTTGTGGTGCATGGCTTTAATCCCAGCACTTGGGAGGCAGAGGCAGGCGGATCTCTGTGAGTTTGAGGCTGCAAAGTGAGTCCAGCACAGCCAGGACTCGGTTACACAGAGAAACTCTGTCTGGAAAAACAAGACAAACAAACAAACAAAAACTGAAGTATGGCTATGAGTCGTTGGGCAAGCGTAAACTAACCCACAGTGAGAACTTCACCCTTAGTAGCGCTGCGTCATTCAAAAGACAGGAAATAACAACTCTCAGTTAGGATGCGTAGAAGCTGGAATGTTTGTATGTTGCTGGTAGGAATGAGAAATAACAAAGCCACCATGGGAAAACAGTCTGGCAATGCCTCTGAAAGATAAACATGAAGTTATCCTAGGATCTAGCCATCCCAGTCTGCGAACTTGTAATAAAACACCACAATCTGAATAGCTTAAACAAACTGTTCGCAGCCGGAGGGTTTTGGAAGTACAGCACCAAGGTGCCAGCTGATCTGGGGTAGGCTGCTTCCTGGCTCAGAGCCAGTTTCTTTTTTTTTTTTTTTTTTTTTTTTTTGGTTTTTTGAGACAGGGTTTCTCTGTTTAACAGCTCTGGCTGTCCTGGACTCGCTTTGTAGACCAGACTGGCCTCGAACTTGCAAAGATCCGCCTACCTCTGCCTCCCAAGTGCTGGGATTAAAGGCGTGCGCCACCACCGCCCGGCCCAGAGCCAGTTTCTTACTATGTCCTCCCACAGCAAATAGAATCCAGATCTCTTGGGACAGAAAAGACACCAATCCATTAATGATAGCCTCGGCCTTATCTAATCATAATCACCTCCCAAAGACTCTATTTCTTTCATTTATTTATTTTTATTTTATGTGTGTGACTGTTTTGCCTGCATGTCTGTGTGTGTACTGTAGAGGCCAGAAGGTGGTGTTGGATCCCCAGAAATGGAGTTACAGATAGTTGTGAACTGTCCTATCAGTGCTGGCAATCCAAACCTCCACTCCTCTGGAAGACTTATACACTAAGTCTCTTCAGCCCCAAAACTCTATTTTTTAAAAAGATTTATTTATTTGTTATGTATACAGTGTTCTGTCTGCATGTATGCCTGCAGGCCAGAAGATGGTACCCGATCTCTTTATAGATGGTTGTGAGCTACTATGTGGGTGCTGGGAATTGAACTCAGGACCTTTGGAAGAACAGTCAGTGCTCTTAACCTCTGAGCTATCTCTTCAGCCCCCAAGACTCTATTTTTAAGACCATCACACTATGGAGTAGGATTTCAGCATATGGACTTTAGGAAGGACAGAAGCATTTTGTTCATAATGCATACACTGGTATATGCCTAACATAATTGAAAGGAGGTACCAAAACAAATAATTGTACCTCAATATTCAAAATAGCCAAAAGGTGAAAGTGTCTACCAACAATTAAGAAGACAAAAATTATAGATGTGTATGTATTTCATATTTCATTCTCTCTCTATATATATTCTGTTTTTTTGTTTTGTTTTGTTTGGTTTGGTTTTTCAAGATAGGATTTCATTGTGTTGTAACCCTGGCTGTCCTGGATTCACTCTATAGACCAGGCTGGCCTCGAACTCACAGAGATCCACCTGCCTCTGCCTCCCAAGTGTTGGGATTAAAGGCGTGCGCCACCAGGCCCAGCAATTACAGACAGCTGTGGACTGCCATGTGGGTGCTGGGATTTGAAACCGAGTCCTCTAGAAGAGCACTCAGTTCTCTTCACCACTGAGCCATCTCTCCAGTCCCTAATTATTTCCTAAGAAGGCACAAAAGTCAGGTACAAGTTGCTACACGAATCCAGTTTCATTACATTCTGCATAATAAAATGAACCAAATATAGGAGAACAAAACTTGTACGATTTCACTTGTATGAGGTACCTAGACTAATGGAGCTGAAGGAAACAGAAAGAAGAATTGAGGGTACCAAAGGATGAGGCATGTGAGAATAGGAGGTTATTGCCCAATGGGTAGAGAATTTTATGTGGAGTGATGAAAAGTTACAGAAATAGATAATGTTGGTTGCACAATATGGTATGGGATTTTATACTGAAGTGCTTGAAACAGCAAATATCTTTTAAACATTTTTTATTTATTTATTATGTATACAGTATTTGCTCTACATATATTCCCCGGGGCAGATCTCAATGTAGATGGCTGTGAGCCACCATGTGGTTGCTGGGAATTGAACTCAGGACCTTGGGAAGAACAGCCAGTGCTCTTAACCTCTGAGCCATCTCTCCAGCCAGAAACAGCAAATATCTTATCACAAAAACCTCAAGGAGAGTTCTTTCACTATTAGTCAGTTAACCACGCAAGCTCATAATCACAACCGTCATGTGTGTTCTACATATAAAGTTTCATCGAGATATACATAATGAACCTAACCTCATAGAAGCCCTATAAGGGAGGTGTACTGTTATCCACATATAACAACACATAAGGATGCTAAAATTTTCAGAAGTAACTTTCCCAGGGTCATAAAGCTATCTTGTAAAGCCAGCTATTTGAAAGGCAAATGACACAGTCAAAAGTTAAAAGAATTATTTTTTTTGTTTTTTGTTTTTTGTTTTTTAGTTAAAGCTAAAAAACATCTGAAAAGAATACTTACATTTTTGGGTTTTTTGTTTGTTTGTTTGTTTTATGTGTGTGGGTATTTTGCAAGAATGCATGTCTGTGCACTAAATGTGTACTGTACCCACCAAGGCCCCAAGGCAACATAGTATCCCCTGGAAATGGAGTTACAGATGGTTGTGAGTTACCATGTGGGTGCTGGGAACTGACCTAGGGTCCTCTGGAAGAGTAGTCAGTGTTCTTAACTGCTGAGTCAGCTCCTAGCCCTTGAAAATACTTTTTTTTTTTTTTCCAGACAGCGTTTCTCTGTGTAGCCTTGGCTGTCCTAGACTCACTTTGTAGTCCAGGGTGGTCCCAAACTCAGAGATCCACCTGCCCCTGCCTCCCAAGTGTTGGGATTAAAAGCGTGTACCACCATGCTCAGCCTGAAAATACTTTTATATACAATGTATCATTTTTTGTAAAGATTTATTTATTTATTTTATGTATATGAGTGCTCTATCTGTATATACACCTCCAGCCAGAAGAGAGCATCAGATCACATTGTGGCTATTTGTAAGCCACCACGTGGTTGTTGGGAATTGAACTCAGGACTTCTGGAAGAACAGCCAGTGCTCTTAACTGCTGAGCCATCTCTCCAGCAAATCATTTTTCCCCACTTTGGTTTTTCCAGACAGGATTTCTCTGTATATCCTTGGCTGTCCTAGACTCACTTTATAGACCAGGCTGTCCTTGAATTCACAGAGATCCACCTACCCCTGCCTCCCAGCACTCTGGAGGCAAGGCAGGAAGCTCTTTGTGAGTTCAAGGCTAGCCTGGTTTACAAAGTGAGCCCAGAACAGTCAAGGGTACACAGGGAAACCCTGTCTCGAAAACCAAAAAAAAAAAAAAAAAAAGATTTACTTATTTGTGTGTACCATCATTCTCCTATTCCTTTGAGGCAGGGTCTCTCCCTGAGCCTGGATCTCAACAGTACTCCTGTCTCTGCCTCTCTCAGACCTGAGGTTACAGGTACGGGTGGGACACACAGCTTGCTACATGGATGCTGGCCTATACACTAGAGTCCTAATGATTATGCAGCAAGCGCTAACTGCTGAGCCATCTCTACAGTGACAGAATTCCACACAGCAATTGTCTTCTTCTTGTATTCAAGAGGTAAAGCAATGGCTTCAGTTCCACAGATTCCTAACCCAAAACAGTGCATGAACAGTCTTGATGGAGTCTTTGGTTTCCTTTGAAACTTTAGAAGCCAGGCCTTCACTGTCTTTTGAGTTTCAGCATTCTCAGCGCCCAAGCTCCCAGAAGAGCTCATTAAGCTCCAAGCACTCGGTGGATTTTCGAGCCCAGAGTTCCAACTGCTTCCACAATCCTCCCCCTTGAACACGGTCAGGTTCATCACAGCAAGGCCCCACTATCTGGTACTAATTTCCGCCCTAATTTGATTTCTGTTGCAGTGATAAAACACCATGACTAGAACCAATTTGGGAGGAAAAGATTTATTTCAGTTTACAGTCCGTCATCCATCCAGGGAAGCCAGAGCTGGAACTCAAGGCAGGAACCTGGGACCAAAACGGAAGCCTAGGCCACAGAGGAAAGTTTTCCATTCCTGCTTGTGCCCAGTCAGCATTCTTATACAGTCCAGGCCACCTGCCTGGGGTTAGCACTGCCCACAGTGTTCTAGGCCCTCCACACCATTAGAAATCAAGAAAGCACTCCACAGACACACCCACAAGCCAATCTGATGGAGGCAATTCCTCAGCTGAGGTTCCCTCCTCCTGGATGACCCTATGTGTGTGTCAAGCTGACAGCTGAAGCTGAGATCTATTCATGAGTAAAATAAGACTTAATCTACTTGCAAACATGGTATGTTCCTTCCATTGTATGTTGAAGGCACTGTGATCAGCAAGGCTGAAAAATTATTAAGCCTTTGTGAGTACAGCTCCTGGAGTATCAGGTGAAAATGTGGAGTTTGATATTAAAATGCTACGAAGGGGCTGGGGATATGGCTCAGGGGTTAAGTGCCCTTATTACCCATGAAAAAGACTCAAGTTTGATTTCCGGGGCTGGGGATATGGCTCAGGGGTTAAGTGCCCTTATTACCCATGAAAAAGACTCAAGTTTGATTTCCGGCTCTAATGGTCATGACCACAATTCCAAGAGTTACGGCGCCCTCTCCTGACCTCTATGGGTACTGCATGCACTCGATGCGCATACACACAGACAGGCAAAACACTCATACACATTAAATTTAAAACATATTAAAATATCTGGGTGTGGTGGCGCACACCTTTAATCCCAGCACTTGGGAGGTAGAGGCAGGTGGACCTCTGTGAGTTCCAGACCAGCCTGGTCTACAAAGTGAGTCTAGGACAGCCAGAGATATACATAGAGAAACCCTGTCTTGAAAAAACAAACAAACAAAAATTTTAAATAAAATGCTACAAAAATATTCACAGAAATGTACCAAACCAAATATTCACTGCTTCACTGATCATTCAGTTATATTGAGACGCATTCCATATGTCAATGCTGTGAAACCAAGTATTGATAACAATTAACAGTAAGGCCTCTCTAAGTTTCCAGAGACCCTCCTGAAAGATCATAAGGAGCTGAAAACAAAGTATGAGCCGGGCTGTGGTGGCACACATCTTTAATCCCAGTAACAGGAAAAGAGAGGCAGGTGGATCTCTGAGTTCGGGGTCAGCCTGATCTATGGACGAATTCCAGGACAGCAGGGCTACATGAAGAAATCCTGTCTCAAAAAGCAAAGGAAAAACAATGTAGGTCTGAGAACACCAGTTCATTTGACAGTCAGGGGTGTTTTTAAGCTGTTCACATGGTTCATGCGTCCCTTCGACAACTTTGTCTGAAGACTGGGGAGCGCCTCAGGACATGGCAGGTAAGATGTTTCTCTCATTGGGTGAACCATTTTCCTAAACCAGCTGCATTAATGTTTGTTTGGGCTGCAGGACATTTTTATCTACCGCAGGCTCTGTCCTATGCCACAATTTGCCAAGTATTTCTGTAAATCCCATGATAATTTGACATCGGTCCAAATAGCAACTCCTGCTTTTTAATATCCCTATTTAGCTATTAGATTTTGATACATGGGTTTTAATTTTTAATATTGAGCACATTCTATATTTTAGGCTAAGGAGCATGAAGCAATTATGCAGTTAATGAGTTTCCTCCTTATAAACCATGCTGTGGTTTATTTAAACTCGGTCAAACATTAACAGTACATACACAGAACTTTCAGGGTAAAAATCCTCTTCACTCAATGGCATATGGTGTATGGTAAGATTTAATGTTAGATGCAACATTAAAAAAAAAAAGAGCCAGGCAGTGGTGGCGCATGCCTTTAATCCCAGCACTTGGGAGGCAGAGGCAGGCGGATCTTTGCGAGTTCGAGGCCAGCCTGGTGTACAAAGTGAGTCCAGGACAGCCAGGGCTACACAGAGAAACCCTGTCTCGAAAAACCAAAAAAAAAAAAAAAAAAAGAGATAGCCCGGAGGTGGTGGTTCACGCCTTTAATCCCAGCGCTTGGGAGGCAGAGGCAGGTGGATCTTTGCGAGTTCGAGGCCAGCCTGGTCTACAACATGATCCAGGACAGCCAGGGCTACACAGAGAAACCCTGTCTTGGAAAAAACAAAAAACAAAAAAAGAAAGAAAGTAAGAGTAAGAAGAAAAGAAGCTTTTGGGACATCAGGAAGACTATATAGTGGCAACACAGTAGAAGTTGAGATTGTGGGGTGACACAGGTGGATACCCACGGGCAACCATGAGGAAGTCCTGAACAGACCCAAGTGCCCACATGCCTCTGCTGAAGAGCAATCAGTGTCTAGGGTCTTACCATTCCAATTTTTTTCTGGAGTCTCCAGAACTAATCATGTTTACAGGTTCTGCCTTGAAGATTACAAAGCACTTTCTGGGTCTACTTGTCAGTTAATCCCTCAGGGCAGGGGCTCTAACCAGTTGATCAGGATTGGCTGGTCTGCCTAAAGAGGCAGTAGGAATGTTAAGAACTCGGCCTTTATCACTCTCAGGAGGAGAGGGGGCAGGTTACCTTCTAGAAGCCTCAACCTCTTCTTTGATAAAAATGAGGATAATGCTGTTTACCTTGAAGGCTGGTTGTAAGGTTGAAAGGACAAGCAGCATCTTAAACACAATAGACGGTATCTGTTCAGACAGCCAGGTCAGCAGGAAGGCAGCCCCTTGGCTACAGAAGTGCTTCTCCAGCTAGGAGGCTGGGGAGAGTTTTTCCCACAGTGGCACCCCATTTCCCTGACAATAGTAAGGGGCAGGGAGCTCTCAAGGCTAGGTCAGCACCCCCAACAACACCTAACTCCACCCATAAACCAATATTCTTTTCAGTTTGATCCCCTAGGTTTCAAGTTTGGTTTAGGGGACAGGAAATTGTGAAGGTTCCCAGAAGACAATGGTGAGCGCAGTCCATTGTCCCATCTCCAGGAGTGGCAATGCCATGAAGCATTGGAGTTTGGCCAGCTTCCTCTTCACATTGTGTGTGTGTGTGTGTGTGTGTGTGTGTGTGTGTGTGTGTTGGTGGGGTATGCCGATGACAGCATAGCAGGTTAGAGAATAAAAGGTGGCGGGGGAAGCTGGGCAGTGGTGGCGCACGCCTTTAATCCCAGCACTTGGGAGGCAGAGGCAGAGGCAGGCGGATCTCTATGAGTTCGAGGCCAGCCTGGTCTACAAAGCAAGTCCAGGACAGCCAGAGATATTCAGAGAAACCCTGTCTCGAAAAACCAAAAAAAAAAAAAAAAAAAAAATTAAGCTAAAAGGTGGCGGGGGGGTTGGAGAGATGGTTCAGTGGTTAAGAGCTCTGTCTGCTCTTCCAGAGGATATGGGTTCAATTCCCAGCACCCACATGGCAGCTCAGACAACTGTCTGTAACTCTATCCAGTTCCATCTCACACAGATAAACATACAGGCAAAACACCAATGCACATAAAATAAAAAAAATTAAAAAAAAAAAGAAGAAAAAGTGTGGGGTTGGATCCCCTTCTGAGGAAGCCTGCTGCTGCTGAAGCTGCTGTGGATCAGATGGATATTAAGTCAGGACTGTGACTATAATTAGCAAATATAAACATGCCCCTCAGTATCCCATCATCTGTGGAGAAGTGTTCGTTTTATGAAAGTAAGAAGTACTCAGGACCCAGTCCCTCAGAGATAGTGATTTGAGGAGTTGACCACAGGCTCAGTGGTCAACCCAAAAACTTGAGACAGGTCACCTGGGTCGCAGGTCTCAGCTTCTCTGCTCATTATGTGAGGGTTGGTTAGTTGGTTGGTTTTAGACAAGGTCATACGATGTAGCACTGGCTTGTGTGGAACTGGCTATAGGTTGAACTCACAGGGATCCACCTGACTCTGTCTCCTGAGTTCGGGGATTAAACACGCATGGCACTATGTTTGGCTTGTTTTATTGGTGGCTTAGCAGGGCTGGGGACCAAGTGCTATAGCCCCAGCCCAACTTCATGTATGTGTGAGTCACTTACCTTCTCTGTAAGTTTAGGATAATAGTAACCTGCCCGCAGAGTGGCTGGTACCTGGCTGCATTGCTGTTGCTAAGAGAGGGGAGGGTCTGTCGTCTCTTATCTTTTTTTTTTTTTTGTTTGTTTGTTTTTCGAGACAGGGTTTCTCTGTGTATCCTTGGCTGTCCTGGACTCACTTTGTAGACCAGGCTGGCCTCGAACTCACAAAGATCCGCCTGCCTCTGCCTCCCAAGTGCTGGGATTAAAGGCGTGCGCCACCACCGCCTGGCTTGTCGTCTCTTATCTTAAAGGAGGCTTGTAGACCATGACACAGGCCAGCCAGGGAATGAATCACAGGCAGCTATTCCGAAGTAGCTTCCAATCATGGGTCTTGAATATAATTTTAGAAGTAAGAAATAAAAGGGAATTGCAGAGACATCAAAGAATAATTTTTGGCAAGTGCTTAATCACTGAGAAGATAAGGGTTAGAAGGCATTTACTCTTTGATCCCTGCTTATATGAGCGTATTTACAAAACACTGGGCAATGTTCAAGGCAAACCATTTGCGTCAAGAAGGAAAAAGTCAAAAGAGCAGGAGGAAAACCCCAACCTACATCATTCCCCATGAAAAATCAAAAGTAAATTTTGTCACCCAGATGTGGTTGATCATGCTTGTAACCCTAGCACTCAGGGACCTAAGTCAGAAGGACTGCCATGGGCTCAAGGCTAGCCTGGGCTATCTACTGAGTTTCAGGACTACAGTGTGAGACTTGCCTAAAAAACAACAAGGAAAAAAATAAGCCAGACATGCTGGGGCACACCTCTAATCTCAGCGCTCTGGAGGCAGAGGCACTCCGACACCTGTGGGATAGAAGCTATTCTGATCTACACAGGAAGTTCTGGGCCAGCCAGGACTAAATAAAATTCAGTTCAGATTTTGTCATGAGAATAAAGGGTTTAAAACCGCTAGGGTTGTAAGGTAAATGGAATCTGAACCATCTTTTTGTAAAACGAGGAAGTCCATCAGATTCGTAAGGTGCTTTTGGAGGGCACACCTGTGCCTTCAAGTAGACCAGCTGCTGTAAGAGGAAGAAAATGGAAGGTAGTATTCAAAGGAGAATTTCAGCACTTTAAGCTGCTTGGAATTCCATCCAAACTTCCAAACTTCCAAACTTCCAAGACTATCGGGCCTTTTAGCTTTTCCACTCCTTTTCTTCCCTCTTTCCCCCTCCCCCCCTCTTTCTTCCCTTAGTAGTTAGGTGTGGTGTTTCTTTTATGCTTGCCTGGCATGGGACTAGAGTCCTGATGCCAAAATTAGCAGAAGTATCCTTCATGGAAGGGAAAAGTCATAAGGAAGAGAGAAGAGAGTCACAAGTGAGCCATGGCAATGTTTGCCTGGGGCACTAGTGAGTGAACACGCCCAGACACCACTAGTGCCAAATTAGCCCTAACAGCCAAGGGCCCAGACCAGGACCTGCCCCCCACTGAAGCAGGAAAATTAAGGAAACATGTGAAAGGAAAGGGGGACCCTCACCCCAGGGTCTGGTTATAGGCTCTCACCAGCTGGGAATAAAGCATCTTTATATAAATAAGAATCTCTGCGAAGAATGCTTGTATGCGAACAATACTCATACTTACACAGATTTCACACTAGAGTATTAAACTAGCAACAAGCCTCACCTAAGGCAGGGAATATGTGACCTTGAGTGTAGCCTTAGTCTCTTCCTGCTATAAACCTGTAACTTCCTGGGAATCTCAAAAACAAGATTACAAAAGTTATTTACAGTCAACACATCCTACCCCCCTACCCCTCCTTGACCTAGTACAGTAAGGATTTTTTTTAACCCCTTTCTTTAACCCCTTCGCCCTATGCTCTTTTCTTATCCTGTAATCTGATCCAGTGCACTTCAGAAACCACTCAGTAGACCCATTTACTAAATGGAAAAACAAACCAAGAAAAGTTAGAAGCCCTTTGATTGATGTAATATCAGAAACCACCAATATCCTACACGTGGCTATTGCTTAGAAATTCAGTTGCCCTGGGTGTGTATTATCCTTCTCCTATGATTCTGTCTGTCTCACTCTTGCATATGCTCCTGTTTAAATCTGAATTAAACTTTCGTGTGTGTGTGTGTGTGTGTGTGTGTGTGTTAAATACACAGGTGTGTACTTGTGCACGCACATGGAGGTTAGAGAACTTCAAATGTCTTCCATTTCTACCTTTATAAAAAATTTAACCATTTGTTGGACTGAAAGGGAGAGCTGTTGGGAGAAAAAAGAAATACCTTAAACTAAAAAAAAAAAAAAAGGGAAGAGAATGGGGGGTTGAGGGGGAGGAGGGTGGAAGGGTGGGACTGGAGGGGGGAGTAGGGAGGGGATTGTGATTGAGATGTAACTTGAAGAAATAAAAAATAAAAAATAAATTATTATTTAAAAAATTTACTTTAGATTTTTTTTTCCCGTGGTGGTGCACGCTTTTTTTTTTTTTTTTTTTTGATGTGTTAGGAGTATTTTCCCTGTATGTGTGTGCACTGTATGCATGCAATGTCTGAGGAGGTCAGAAAAGGGCGTCAGATTCTCCGGAACTGGAGTTACACATGGTGTAAATCACTGTGTGGGTAATGGGATCGAACTTTGTTGAGAACAGCATCCAACAAATGCTTTTTATTACTGAGCCAGCACTCCAGTCCTTCCATTTTCTTTCTTTCTTATTTATTTATTTGTTTGTTTGTTTGTTTGTTTATTGAGAAAGGGTTTCTCTGTGTAGCCCTGGCTATCCTGGACTCACTCTGTAGACCAGGTTAGCCTTGAACTCACAGAGATCCACCTGCCTCTGCCTCCCGTGTGCTGGGATTAAAGGCGTGCGCCACCACGCCGGACCCACCTTATTTTTTGAGATGAGGTCTCTCACTGAACCTGGAGTCTGCCATTTTGACTAGGCTGGTGGGCCAGTGAGGTCCCTGGGGTCTGTCTATCTCTGCCCAGCAACCCGGAGACTTCAGGCACAGACAGCCTTACCCTCCTTTTATATGGGTGCTGGGGACTTGAACCCAGATTCTCTTGCCTTTACAGCAAATGCGCTTACTCAGTCATCTGCCCGGCCCTCCAAGCTTCTCAGTAAACTCCAGCTGTGCTCCATACTTGCCCTTCCTAAATTCTTTCCCTGAGGAAAAGTCAACTCTCCTTGATTGACCCTAGCAGAGATCTGCTAAAGGACTGGTTCAGAGACTGTAACACAGCATGGACCTGCACCTCCTGCCTCCCGGACCACCACCACAAGGGACAAGGATGCACACCAAGGGGAGCAGATACGGGTTCAGCCCCAGGTGGGAGGTAGCACCACAGGAGGCTAATGGGAGTCACCAGAGTGGTTGAGGCTCTGCCCAGTCTTCAGAAGCGACCTGCCAGTGTCCAGCATTTCCTAAGCCGGGTAAACTCCCCTGGGGTTTTTACTGAGGCTTGGAACTAGGAGAAAGGCAGGGGATGGGAAAGAGGGAGAGTGTAAATTTTCTTTGTATATTTTAGGAAGCAGAGCTTTATCAGATATTCCTCCTCTTCCTCTTCCACCTCCACCGTCTCATTTTTGAGACAGTCTGTGTATGCAGCCCTGGCTGACCTGGCTGTCCATGAACTCACAGGACTCCACCTACTTTGCTTCCCAAGTGCTGGGATTAAAGGCACATGTCACCATGCCCAGCTGTACCTAATTATTTTTCTTCATTACTGGGTTCAGGAGAAATCTTGACATCTGGTATTCCATTTTGGGGGTTTTTTGAGGTTTTTCTTTAGGTCTATGGTTTTTGTTTTGGTTCTTTTTGAGACAGGGTTTCTCTTTGTAGCCCTGGCTATCCTGGAACTCACTCTCAAATCACACTGAGCCTGAAGAGTCTGCTGGCTTTTTCTTTTACTTTTTCAAGAGGATGGGCAGTAAAATGTTTAAATCAGTTTACATGAAGATGCTGGAGAGTTTTCCTATACCCTGCCTCCTCGAATATCCATGGCTCAGATGAGGCCACACTTACGTGTCCTGATCCATAGTAACACATCATTACTAAACCAAGCCCAAAGTCCACTCAGATCTCCCCCACTTTTGTCCAGACCCTACCTGGGCCACCACATCACAGTTGCTGTGATCGAGGTTTTGGTTTCTGAATGTTTCTCAGACTTTGTTTTTAATGAGTAAAGGTCAGGGATTTTATAGGCTTTCTCTCCTTCTGGAATTTGTCTGATCTTTTTCTCCTGATAAGGATGAAGCCCTGGGTTTGGAGGGGAACGACCACAGATGTTATCTGTCAACACTACGTTCTTTATGAGTTCCACATTTCTTTGTGTTCTGCTTTTGCCTTACCTAGTTTCTTGAAGTGGGAGCTCTCATAATTTGTCTTTTTGTTTTTATTACATTATTTATTTATTTATTTATTCTGGGCACGCCATCCTTGTGTGTGTGGAGGTCAGAGGGCAGCTTTTGGGAGCTGGTTCTGGTCACCCTCCATGGGGACCGAGGGATGGAACTCAGGTCCTCGGGTTTGGCGGCAGGAGCAGAGGGCAGCCTGCACCCTCTGACCAGCTGACCCTGCTATTTCATTGTGCATTTGGAGGTGTAAGTTTGTGTCTCAACATGGTGTCAGCTGCATCCACCTACTGTGACATGTTATTTCCCATTCAGTTCTATACACTTTAGTTTCTTTGAGTTTTCATTTCTAGAGACAAGGTCCATTTTGGACTACAGAATATAAACCTGTCTCAATAAATAAAAGGTAGAGGATTTGGGAATTGGACCTCTCAGCTTCCTGCTCTGGCTGCCTCCTGCCATTGTGGACTCCCCTTTTGAGTTTCTTTAAGCCAAAACAAACTCTTTCATGAGTCTTTTTTGGTCATGGTGTTTTATTACAGCAACAAAGAGAAACTAATACAGTGGTTTTGTTCTCAGTCTTGCCTCATTGTCTCTCAGTGATATTTCCTGGCCACGCATGCACCTTCCTTTCTGCCCACATTAATGCCACCTTTATTTTGTTGTTGTTTTTGTTTTTGTTTTTTTTTTTTGAGAGAGACAGGGTTTCTCTGTGTATCTTTGGTTCTCCTGGACTCGCTTTGTAGACCAGGCTGGCTTTGAACTCACAGAGATCCACCTGCCTCTGCCTCCCAAGCACTGGAATTAAAGGCTTGTGCCACCATGCCCACCAATTACAGACAGCCATGAACTTCCATGTGGGTGCTGATTTGAACCCCAGTCCTTTGGAAGAGCAACCAATGCTCTTAACCTCTGAGTCATCTCTCTGGCCCCCTTGCTTATTTTAACAAAAACAACCTGCCGAAGCCTGCTTTAGCTCTTAGTATAACTGCAGACATTTTTTTGTCTTCAGTCTCCATTTTAGTTATAAAATGAAATTACTCATATTTAGTTACTTTGTTACCTTGACACTCTAAAGAGTCCCCAACTGTAGGGACCAATCAAATTAAAGGTCAGTTAGAAATGCTTTGTCTAGCTAGTCAAAATGATGTAATGCTGCCCTCCCCTTGGCTCCTATACCTGGCTACCTGGTTGTTACCTGGATGGAGTTTGTTTCATACATGAACCTGATTGCTACCTGGATGCAGTTTGTTTCCTAGACCTGGTTACCTGGTTGTTACCTGGATGTGGTTTTTCTCATAAAAACCCTGCACTCTAATGTCACAGTTAAGCTCTGAGACCTCTTGACCCTGGTCATGGTGGCTATGACAGTCTTGGGTTGTGCACTCAAGTAAACCATCAATATCTGACTGAGATTGGTGACTGAGTGATTTATGTGGCTATTCTTGGACTCTAACATTTGGCAGTCCCAACCAGACTGGACTCTGCCATTTGGAGCTTCCACCGAGATTGGACTCTAACAAACCCACTAATTTAATTATTGATTCTTTTTTTTTTTTTTTTTTTTGAGGCAGGGTTTCTCTGTGTATCCTTGGCTGTCTTTAACTCACTTTGTAGACCAGGCTAGCCTTGAACTCACAGAGATCTGCCTGCCTCTGCCTCCCAAGTGCTGGGATTAAAGGCGTGCACCACCCCACCAAGCAATTAGATAGCTGTGAACTGCCGTGTGACTGCTGGGATTTGAACCCTGGTCCTTTTGAAGAGCAGCTCTTAACTGCTGAGCCATCTCTCCAGCCCCCTCTCTCTCTTTTCTTATCAAGACAGAGTCTTTATGTAGCCCAGCTTTCTGGAATTATTATTTTCTTGCTTTAGCTTCACGAGTGTCTTTAATTGTAGAGGGATTCCAGCAACATGGCTACTGTGGCTGGAATACAGATACAACCTTAGTATTCACCTTTAATCCCAAACAATGAAGATAAAGCTAGTTTTAGAAGAAAGCACCCATGCTTGAAAGTGATGTCTACCGGGCGGTGGTGGCGCACGCCTTTAATCCCAGCACTCGGGAGGCAGAGGCAAGCGGATCTCTGTGAGTTCGAGGCCAGCCCCGTCTACAAATCAAGTCCAGGACAGTCAGGGCTGCTACACACAAAAACCCTGTCTGGAAAAACCAAAAAACCAAAAACAAAACAAAAGTGATGTCTAATTGAGTGCCAGACAAAGTGCTGAGTCAGAGAAAGATTTGACGGACTAAGATACGCCCAACTCTCCAGAGAACAGAGAGGAAAGAGAAGCTACTTAAGGGAGCAGCACAGAGAGTGAGAGATAGAGAAGAGGCAGTTTTAACAGGAAAGTTTTAGAGACACGTTGAAGAAAGAAGAAGCTGGACACAGGTGAAGACATAATGAGCCAGAGAATGCGAAGGAGCCAGAAGATTAGAGCAGATTGATGGAGTCAGTTTGAGGACAAACAGAGCAATTTGTCAGAAGCCAAGAAAGAAGCCAGATTAAATCAGTCAGATTGGGGAGGAGTTTGAACCAGAACAACTGAGCTGAACCAGCCAGTAAGAGTTCAGTAAGAGCCGGGGGTGGTGGCACTTGCCTTTAATCCCAGCACTAGGGAGGCAGAGGCAGGCAGATCTCTGTGAGTTCAAGGCTAGCTTGGTCTACAGAATGAGTCCAAGGACAGCCAGGACTGTTACATAGAGAAACTCTGTCTCAAAAAACCTTGAAAAAAAAAAAAAAGTTCAGTAAGAGCTAGAAAGGCTGAGCTTATTCAGCAGTAAGTCTCAGAGGCTGAAAACATTCTAGGCCTAGGTTAGCAGACGGAGGCACTAAGCCTCCAAGATAACAATGAAATCAGGCAAATAAGTAACTTTTACTCTTAGTCTTTTTTTTTTTTTTGGTTTTTCGAGACAGGGTTTCTCTGTGTAACAGCCCTGGCTGTCCTGGACTTGATCTGTAGACCAGGCTGGCCTCGAACTCACAGAGATCTGCCTGCCTCTGCCTCCCAAGTGCTGGGATTAAAGGCGTGCGCCACCACGCCCGGCTACTCTTAGTCTTCTTTATTCACTATTATGACAAACTATCTGAGTATCTGAGACTGGACTCTCATAAAGAAGAGGTTTGAGACCCAGGCCTTTAACTCACAGAGATCCACCTGCCTCTGCTTCCCAAGTACTGGGATTAAAGGCGTGCACCACCATCACCCAACCCCAAGGCAATTCTTATAAAAGAAAGCATTTAATTGGGAGCTTGCATACAGTTCCAGAGACTTAGTCCATTGTCATTCATAGGGAGCATGGCAGCATGCAGGCAGACTTAGTGCTGGAGAAGTAGTTAAGAGCTACATTCTGAGCCGGGCGGTGGTGGTGCACACCTTTAATCCCAGCACTTGGGAGGCAGAGGCAGGAGGATCTCTGTGAGTTTGAGGCCATCCTGGTCTACAAAGCAAGTCCAGGACAGTCAGAGCTGTTACACAGAGAAACCCTGTCTCAAAAAAAAAGAGCTACATTCTGATTCACAGGCAGAGAGCAAGTAGGGCCTGGCATGGGCTTGTGAAACCTCAAAGCCCATCCCCCGTGACATACTTCTTCTGACAGGGCCACACCTTCTCCACTGAGGCCATACCTCCTAATCCTCCTAATCCTTTCAAATAGTACCATCCCTTGGTGATTAAGTATTCAAATATATGAGCCTATGGGGCACACTCTTATTCAAACCACCACATACTGTAAAGCATTTGTCTGATGTTCAACTTTTGTATATTATGTTTGGCCTTATTGCCTGCCCAAGTCAGAATCTATGTAAAAACTGTTTTGACTCTGTCTGCAATTGTTCTTCAGTGCCTCAGCTGAATTTGTTGAAAGCCCTTGCATACCCTCTGCTTGCTGTATTTCCAACAGTGTGTGTGTGTGTGTGTGTGTGTGTGTGTGTGTGTGTGTGTGTGTGTAATGCAGAGCTGGGATCTAGTTTCCAACAGGAATGTTTCCTGAGTGTCAGTGTCTCCCTGCACCTCCAAGCACAAGATGCTTGACTGTTTCTCTTTTGCTTTTGAGTCAGGGTCTCTCTCTCTCTCCTTCTGTGGCCCAGGCTGGCTTCAGACTTGTAGTAAACCTGCTGCCTCAGCCCCACCTCAAATGTGGGGGTTAAACCTAGTTGGTGTTTTCTGGATCTTGCATAAAGGCAGTGATCACTGTTTGGTTTGTTTCATTGATAGTCCTGGGTGTGCTCTCTTCATATATCAGCCAGAACAGTTTTCTGAGAGTTTTTCCACATCAGTCAATAGCTGTCCTGAGGTGTATGATATATAGGAGGACTGTGCCAGGATTTAACTTTTCTACCAAATATAAAGTGAGAAATGATGTGGTTTTTCAAGACAGGGTTTCTCTGTGTAGCCCTGGCTGTCCTGGACTCACTCTGGAGACCAGGCTGGCCTCAAACTTGCAGAGATCCACCTGCCTCTGCTTCCTGTGTGCTGGGATTAAAGGCGTGCGCCACCACGTCTGACCAGCCCAAAGGGATGTGGTTTTGTGCTATATTTACTGATGAGATGCCCGTGTGCTACATCCATGATCTTGACTCCTGTACATTCCCCCAACTTATATCTCCTGCTTTGAACATGTTTCACACATCCTGGACTTTAAAAAAAAATTTCTCAAGACAGGGTTTCTCTGTGTATCCCTGGCTGTCCTGGAACTCACTCTGTAGACCAGGCTGGCCTCAAATTCAGGAGTCTGCCTGCCTCTTTTTTTTTTTTTTTTTTTGGTTTTTCGAGACAGGGTTTCTCTGAATAATTCTGGCTGTCCTGAACTCGCTTTGTAGACCAGGCTGGCCTCGAACTCACAAAGATCCGCCTGCCTCTGCCTCCCAAGTGCTGGGATTAAAGGCGTGCGCCACCACCGCCCGGCTCTGCCTGCCTCTTTTTAAGTGCTGGAATTAAAGGTATGCACCACCACCACTCAACAAGACACTAACTTTTTTGTTTGGTTTTGTTGAGATAGGGTCTCTCTAGGTAGCTCAGATGGTACTAGAACTCATGTAGACCACAATAGCTTTGAACTAGAAGAGACCCACCTGCTTCTGCCTCCGAGATTAAACTTGTGAGCTACTATGCCCATCTAGACACTCGTCCCTAGTTGCAAACACATCTCTCAGTTTGTGGCATTCAGCTTATACAGCCTCTGAGAATTTCTCTCTCTTTTTTTTTTTTTTTGGTTTTTCGAGACAGGGTTTCTCTGTATAACAGCTCTGGCTGTCCTAGACTCACTTTGTAGAACTCACAGAGATCCGCCTACCTCTGCCTCCCAAGTGCTGGGATTAAAGGCGTGCGCCACCAACGCCCGGCTTTTCTCTCATTTTCTTACCAGCTTTTGTTCACTCTGGAAAGGCCACAGATACACGAGGTACTAGCAACCTGTAGTACAAACATAATGTGTCACTCACCCCTTCCTTGGATAAGCAGATTTGGGCAAACTACAGGAAGTTTGCTGAAAATTTAAACCATGGCAATAGAAGCTTCCTGGCCAATGCAGCTAGCTTTTCTCCTGGACTGCAGCCACAGGCAAAGCTGTTCTGCCTTTGAGCTAGCACAGCTCTGCTGAGGCAGCTTCCTGCTAAGCAAAGAGAGGGGAGTGAGTGTAAATGGACCTCCAGAGCCATCTGGATCTGCTCTCCCAATATCTGAGGTGTTTCATAAGGGTTTTTTTTTTTTTCAGGCTATCTAGCTGCCATTTTTCCAGAAATGGAAGTCCTCCAATGGACACCGTGAGGTCAACGGCATGCTTGCAGTTAGCTGCATGGAATACTGTTGAACAAGCCTTGTGCCTTCTTCACCACATCACCTTGTTCACAGTATTTTTACTGAAAAGATAAGGGGGAAAAAACCCCAGTGTATAGGTATTAATTCCAATCTGTCTAATGTCCTGAGCTAAACATCAAAGATCTCTACTCACTACTTCACCCTGATTTTTACAGATTTCCATCCTCCCAAGTTGGACTCATCAATGCCCATTTAAGGCACAGAGAATTTACTGCCTTCCCTCTTCCCTGCAAATATCCCAGCCAGAAGCATCCTTTAAGACAGAAATTCTTTGCCAAGCATCTGCTGAATGTTCCTGACCTTTGTGAACAATGTGATTCTCGGGTAGAAATAATTCATTTTGAGGCAGGTCCCCCCAGTGGATCCCATCTGATTTTGAGCTTGTGAATGAGAATAAACATTTCCTCTTTTTTATTTTGTTTTGTTTATTTTTTTCGAGACAGGCTTTCTTTGTATAATAGCCCTGGCTGTCCTGGACTCACTCTGTAGACCAAGCTGGCCTCGAACAGAGATCCACCTGGCTCTGCCTCCAGAGTGCTGGGATTAAAGGCTTGCGCCACCACGCCCGGCTACATTTCTTCTTTTTAAGTTGACTATCTCAACTTTAAAAGACATATTTTGTTACAGTACTGGTGAAAGAACACCCTTGACAGGGGTGATTCCATTTGTGACTAGGCCCTGAACCTGAGTTCTCAGAAAGCCCTGTGACCTCAATCTAGGCTCTTGTCCCCTAGCAACAACAAAAATAGTCCTGAGTCCTGAGAAATCATTAAACCCTGTGACCTCAATCTAGGCCCCGCCCCCCATCCGTCCCCTCCCAACAACAAAAATAGTTTTGAGAAGCTATTGCCCTACTGTTCCAGATGTTCCTGCAAATAAGCAAATTCAGCCATTTGTAATTTGGCAGCTGCATTCACACCAATGAGGCGTCGATTCTCCTGTGTTCCTATAATCATGATGTTACACAGCATAACTTGTTTATTTCACTGTGTAAAAACTCCTTGATTAGCCGGGCAGTGGTGGTGCATGCCTTTAATCCCAGCACTTGGGAGGCAGAGGCAGGCGGATCTCTGTGAGTTCGAGGCCAGCCTGGTCTACAAAGTGAGTTCAGGACAGCCAGAGATATACAGAGAAACCCTGTCTCAAAAAAAAAAAAAAACAAAAAACAAAAAAAACTCCTTGATTCTGCTGTTTGGGGCTCTCTTCTTCCTCTACTGCACTGGAGTGAAGGGAGAGACCAAACTTGAGCTTGCAATAAGGTCTTCTTGTGATTGCATCAGAATCAGTTCCTGGAGTCTTCTTGAGGGTCTTGACATTCGGGCATAACACTGGAAAACTGATTAGCAGGCTACTCTTTAATACTATCAGTGTGTTACCTGCCTGTAATTCCAGCATTCAAGAAGCTGAGAAAACTAAACAAAAGCAACAAAAACACACTCTTCAGTCTTTTTCCAGGACTCCCCTATACTTCCCAAACCACCCTGACCATTGGTTAATAAACTGCTTGCACCCCAGTTTTTATCCTAGAAATTGCAAATGAACACATGATGCTGGTGGCAATAATTTACAAGCAATGAAATTTACCTTATTTCAGGGTCTGTTATATAGAGAAACCCTGTCTCAAAAAATCAATACATACATACATACATAAATAAATAAAGTTAAGTGCCAACTACTGAGCATAAACAGATCGGTGGCATTAGAATTAGAAAACTGCTACATGTCAACTGGGATGGTAATAATCCGGGCATGAAACATGCTCAAACTGGGAAGCCAGAATAGGACAGGAAACAGAATATTTACATGACCTCAAAGGTTCTCCTACAAAGCAGTTTTTAATTTCCAAAGGGGGGAAAATGGCAGCAAACAAGTTTCTCTGTGCATATTCACTTTGTAGACCAGGCTGGCCTTGAACTCACAGAGATCTGCCTGCCTCTGCCTCCCAAGTGCTGGGATTAAAGGCGTGCGCCACCATGCTGGACAATTACAGCTATGCACTTGAACTGCCATGTGGGTGCTAGGATTTGAACCCAGGTCCTTTGGAAGGGCAACCAGTGCTGTTAACCACTGAGCCATCTCTCCAGCCCAGCAGTAAACAGTAGTAAGCATCATTATAGGGCAAATTGACAGCATGGCTTGCCATGGGGGATGTACTACGAAAAGCTGCCACTTTGGTGACAATCCTACCCCAAAATGCACAGTATCATTACAGTCTTGAGAAGAGAAACAACAGACAAGCCGAGCAGAAGGATGTTATACAAGTCACTATGAAACTATTCTGGGTTGGAGAGAAACAAACAGAAGAATCCAATGCATGTGTGACCCTGAACCAACTCCTTTTGCTTCAAGGACAAGATTAAGACCATTGCTAACCTGATATCATGGTGTCTGCTAGAAGAGCTCATGTCCTACTCTGGCAACATTGTTTTTTTTTTTTTTTTGGTTTTTCGAGACAGGGTTTCTCTGAATATCTCTGGCTGTCCTGGACTCGCTTTGTAGACCAGGCTGGCCTCGAACTCACAAAGATCCGCCTGCCTCTGCCTCCCAAGTGCTGGGATTAAAGGCGTGCGCCACCACCGCCCGGCTTTTTTTTTTTTTTTAAGACAGGGTTTCTCTGTGTAACTCTGCCTGCTTGGACTCACTTTGTAGACCAGTCTGGCCTTGAACTCACAGAGACCCGCCTGCCTCTGCCTCCAGAGTGCTATGATTAAAGTCGTGTGTACCACCATGCCTGACTGGCAACATTTTGTTAACCTTGTACCTTTTAGATTATTTCCAATGAAAAGTACAAAGTAACAAATCACAAGCGGAAGGAAGCCAGAGGCAGTGTCAGAGAACAGTGTGTAAGTTTGTAACCGGTTCGGGAATAAGACAGAGCATTTCATGGCAGACTGGTAAAAGAAAACCCTTTAAGTTAAAAGGAGAAAAATGACAAGCCAATTGGATAACGACATTAGCTCCTGTTCAAGCCTAGAATGAAAATAAATAACATTCTCATTAAATAGCCAGGTGCGGCAGTGCCTCCACCTGTAATGCTAGCATTTCAGAGGCTGAGGCAGGAGGATTACTATGAGTTCAAAGCTGGCCCACGCTATATAACAAGACTCTCTTTCTCTTTCAAAGATTTATTTTACATAGATGAAAACTCTGCATGTACCCCTTCATACCAGAAGAGGGCATGAGCCACCTTGTGGTTGCTGGAATTGAACTCAGGACCTCTGGAAGAGCAAACAGTGCTCTTAACCGCTGAGCCATCTCTTGAGACCCCCCCCCCCTTTATTCAAAGTGATTTTATTGCCTGTGTACACAAGAGAATTTATGCCACTAAAGCAGAGGCTGTGATGACTCATATTTCCAATTGGGTAGGAGGACCCACTTAGTCTTATAGTAATGAGCCAACCAGTGAATTCTGCTGTCTATCAGAATTGGGGCAGAATTTAGCTTCCTTCTCCTTTCTGTTCAGGGGCAAAGCCTTTGGATTTAAGGATTCTCAAGATTTTATTGCCAATCACAAAATGGACCTGTGAGACACCATGTGAGTCTCTTGGGATCACACCTATCTGGGAGGGAGTCAGGCCTTTCTTGGCCAGTTTGTAAATCTGTTCCTTCATGTTGTCAGACGTCACCTTCAGCCAAGTGGTTACCGGAAGGGTAATGCTGACTGGGACAGGTCCTTCCCGGGAGTCTTCATGTGACCCATGATGGCAGAAGTCTGGCAGCAAAGAAACAAGACTATCTCAAACAAAATAAAACAACAACGCCGGGCGTTGGTGGCGCACGCCTTTAATCCCAGCACTTGGGAGGCAGAGGCAGGCGGATCTTTGTGAGTTCGAGGCCAGCCTGGTCTACAAAGTGAGTCCAGGACAGCCAGAGATATTCAGAGAAACCCTGTCTCGAAAAACCAAAAAAAAAAAAAAATAAAAATAAAACAACAACAACAACAACAAACCACGATAGGTGCTAGAGAGATGGTTTGGTGGTTAAGAACACTTAGTGCTGGGAAACCTTGGTGCCTATCATTCCAAGCTCCAAAACATCCAACACCTGCTTTGCTTCTGGCCTCTGCAGTCACCCGCCCACATCTGACACATATACACATCATTATCATTGTTATATTAAGTATCCTCATCACCATCACCATCTTTTAAAAACAAACTAAATATTTTAATTAATTACACAACATATAACAGAAACAGATCGGGAGACAGGCCTAATAAAGTCCATGTAACTATGGCTACTTGTACGAAAACAATTATATATACTTCGAAAAATCAAGAGTTTTGCTGGGCGTGGTTGCCCATGCCTTTAGTCCCAACACTCAGGAGGCAGAGAACGGCAGATCTGAGTTTGAAGCCAGCATGCTCTACAGAGTGAGTTCCAGGACAGCCAGGGACACACAGAGAGACCTTGTCTCAAAAAACTAAAAAGAGAGAGTAAAGTAAAGTGACCACAATCACACACAGTTCCAAATCCAATACAAAAAAGTGGTATCAACGGCCTGGAGCCTGGGGATATTCTCAAAATGGGTTTTAGTACCTAAATCTATCCACCTGGAAGGTTTTTAAAGAATGGATCATCATACTTGACCTTTTCAAGTAAAGGGTATCCCTTTCAGTAGGAAGTCTGTTCTCCACCATTAAGAAGGCACGCCACACGCCCTTGGCTGAGCGGCTCTCCAGAGAAGCAGGCTCTAATTTAGCACTGCATGCTACCCTGAGGAGACACAGCTTATGTAAAAATGTATTTCACATGGCTGGTCATGTGCAAACATATCAATCAATCAAGGGGCCTATGAACTGGCAGCTTATGGACTCACTTAAATTTGGGCTTCTGTCGAAATAAGTACTATGGGGCAGGTATAGTGGTGCGTGCCTATAGTCCTATTTGGGAGGCTGAAGCAGGAGGATCACGTGAGCCAAGGTGGGGCAACATAAACCTGTCAATAACTATTAGGAACAGGGTACGCAGGCTCTTGGTGGTCTACACAGAAGCTCTGCACTAGTGGTCAGCGGTGTTCACTGGTGTGATGTCCACATAAGAAAAATGCATCTGCCGGGTGTGGCGTTGCATACCTTTAATCCCAGCACTTGGGAGGCAGAGGCAGGCGGATCTCTGTGAGTTCGAGGCCAGCCTGGTTTACAAAGCGAGTCCAGGACAGCCAAGACTGCACAGAGAAACCCTGTCTCAAAAAAAAAAAAGTGTTAAAAATTATATGGCTGATTAAATTATTTAACCAGTATTTATATTATATGAATTGGTTTGGCAGTTGTTAATCTTTAAGCAGCCATTACAAAAGAGTACACAGTGGGGCTGGAGAGATGGCTCAGCGGTTAAGAGCACTGACTGCTCTACCAGAGGTCCTGAGTTCAATTCCCAGCAACCACATGGTGGCTCACAACCATCCACAGTGTGATCTGATGCCCTCTTCTGGTTGCAGATGTTCATGCAGATAAAGCATCCATACATAAAATAAATAAATCTTTATTTTTTTTTTTTTGGTTTTTTTGAGACAGGGTTTCTCTGTGTAGCCCTGGCTGTCCTGGACTCACTTTGTAGACCAGGCTGGCCTCGAACTCACAAAGATCCGCCTGCCTCTGCCTCCCAAGTGCTGGGATTAAAGGCGTGCGCCACCACCGCCCGGCTTAAATAAATCTTTAAAAAAAAAAAAAAAAAAAAAGAGTACACAGACCCCACATGGATTTTAACAAGCCTTGGCCTGAATTGTGCAATCCTAGCCCATCTAAGCTAGCTCTTAATTCTATTACCCAACTATGACCCCCATATATACATATGTCCCCTTGGACTGCCATTCTCCACGCTATGCCAATGTTCCTGGCCATGTGGAATGAGGTTCCTTTTTCATCTAACCCATGGTGTGTGCCTCCTTCTTCCTGCTTCTCCTGGCTGGAATTCCTTCTTCTTCCTACTGCTGGCTGGAATGAACTAATCCTCTGTCTAAAGCGCAGGCTTCCTGCTCTAATCCCAGGAAGTCCCACCTTTCTCTGTCTTTGCCCAGTCTCAGGCCTGGGCATTTTATTTAACCAATTAGATTCAATGTAAGTAACAGACAGTAAGCAGGACCAATTAATTAACATTTAGAATGCTTAACACAGCCGGGTGTAGTGGCGCACGCCTTTAATCCCAGCACTCAGGAGGCAGAGGCCCGCGGATCTCTGTGAGTTCGAGGCCAGCCTGGTCTACAAAGTGAGTCCAGGGCAGCCAGATATACCCAGAGGAACCCTGATTTCAAAAACAAAACAAAACAAATTTGTTTTATTTCAAAAAGTAGATTATATTTTTTAACTGACACACAGAAGTCAAAGAGACATTTATGCAGTGTCAGGTGACATTTTGATACAGCTATCATAACCACAAAGTTTTAACTTATTAAAAATAAATTATTGCCAGGCAGTGGTGGCGCACGTCTTTAGTCCCAGCACTTGAGAGGCAGAGGCAGGTGGATCTCTGAATTTGAGGACATCCTGGTCTACAAAGTGAGTACAGGACAGCCAGAGCTGTTACACAGAGAAATCCTGTCTTGAAAAGCCAAAAAATAAAATAAAATAATAAATAATTTATTTTTATGTGCCTTGGTGTTTTGTCTGCATGTATGTCAGTGAGAGGATATCAGATTCTCTGGAATTACAGTTACAGACAGTTGTGAGCTGCCACGTGGGTGCTGGGAATTGAACTCAGGCCCTCTGAAGAGCAGCCAGTATTATTAACTTTCTCTCCAAGTTTTTACTTTTTCTTCTTTTTCTTTTTTTTTTTCCTAGATAGCATTTCTCTGTATATTTCTGGCTGTCCTGGACTCACTTTGTAGACCAGGCTAGCCTTGAACTCATAGAGATCCACCTGCCTCTGCCTCCCTAGTGCCAGGCAATTACAGACAGTTGTGAACTGCCATGTAGGTGCTGAGATTTGAACCTGGGTCCTTTGGAAGAGCAGCCAATGCTCTTAATTGCTGAACTATCTCTCCAGCCCTGACCTGCCTTTGTTTTCATACATTTGAGAATTTCTACTAAGGCTCCATTACATGCATATTCTATCTCTCTCTCTTTCTCTCTCTCTCTTTCTCTTTCTCTCTCTCACACACACTTTGCTATAAACAGTATTTATTGTTTTATAGATCTAATTATTGTTTTGCTTGTTTGTTTTGGTTTTTCAAGACAGGGTTTCTCTGTGTATCTTTGGCTGGCCTGGACTCGCTTTGTAGACCAGGCTGGCCTTTAACTCACAGAAATCCACTTGCCTCTGTCACCTAAGTACTGGGATTAGAGGCATGTGCTACCGGGGGCCCAGCCATAGATGTAATTCTTTTTATTTTTTAGGTTTTTTGAGACAGGGTTTCTCTGTGGATCCCTGCATAGATGTAATTATTTTTTTTCTTTTTTTGATTTTTCGAGACAGGGTTTCTTTGTATAACCACTCTGGCTGTCCTGGACTCACTTTGTAGACTAGGCTGGCCTCGAACTCACAGAGATTCGCCTCTGCCTCCCGAGTGCTGGGATTAAAGGCATGCGCCACCACCACCTGGCTAGATGTAATTTTTATGTCAGGATTAGAAGCCTGAAAATGCCCAGTGATTTCTGATTTCCAGGGCCTTCCTTACATTAGCTCCATTTCCTAGTGCTACATAAATAGCCACCCCAAAGCCTAGTGGCTTAAAACAATAGGTCATCTGTAGGAATCTGAGAGCCTTGTCTCTATGTCACGGTGTATCACCTGGGTGGTGTCTCCAAGATGGCAGACTGACAAGGTGGCCCATCAACTGGAAGCTGAGATGGAACCCTGAGGAAAGTGTTGGGTTTTAATTTGCTGCATGTAACCCTGTCCAGGTGACCGCCTGGGCTTTCCATTATGGAGAGGCTCAGTTCCAGGAGGAAGAATTTTAGAAAACCTAGCCTCACACTTCCCAGAATGCCCCTTTCTCTACATTCGATTGGGCAAGGTATTTACAGCTCAGCCTCAAGGAGAAAATATGTTCTCCTTGTTCCATTTCTCTTAAAAAAAAAAAAAAAGATTTATGGGGCTGGAGAGATGGCTCAGTGTTTAAGAGCACTGACTGTTCTTCCAAAGGACCCGGGTTCAAAGCCCAGCACCCACATGGCAGTTCACAGCTGTAATTCCTGGGCATTGTGGCACATGCCTTTAATCCCAACACTCAGGAGGCAGAAGCAGGTGGATCTCTGTGAGTTCAAGGCCAGCCTGGTCTACAAAGTGAATCCAGGACAGTCAAGGATACACAGAGAAACCTTGTCTCAAAAAACCAAAACAAACCTCAAAGATTTATTATTTTATATTATTATTATTATTATTTGTTGGAGAATGGTCTAATACATTGGTTCTGAAAGGCTGATTTCAATACTGAGATCTGGTTACCGCCACTTCTGAGGTATTCTCTGATTGGTTAATAAAAGTCGCTGATAGCCAGTTAGCTGGGCAGACAGAATATAGGTAGGTGGGACTTCCTGAGACAGAAACAGGAACCCTGAATTTTACTCAGAGGAGTCTCTCTTTCTGCCAGGAGACATGGAAGCAGATAGATGTGTTTGAGAGCTCTAGAAGGTAAAAACAGGCTACATGGCTATTTGCGATTAGGTGGTCCTGGTTAACTTAAATTAACTAGCTGGGAGTCTGCCCATCTAAGGGCTAAGTGTTGAAACATTAAAAGGTCTTGGTGTAATTAATTATTGGGAGAAAGGCCGCTGCAGGTTTCAGATTGGAAGGCCTACAGGCTTCCAGCCACAGGCCTCACAGCAGGCCCCGACAGCTACCCCGTTGGCTGTTCCACTGTCCTATTATAACATTTTAAAGTTATTGATAAATATCTGGCAGCTTCCCCACCAGGCCTATAGGCTTCTAAGGCAAGGCAGGCCTGCCAATCTTCTGCCAGCTAAATACAACAACTTATAGGGGGCTGGAGAGATGGCTCAGTGGTTAAAAACTAATATATATATATATATAAAAACAGGGCTGAAGTGTAATTGGTTAGAATTGGTGGAGACTCTTCAAGGGCATGCAGATAAGCCTGGCACCTGGCAGCATGTGGACTTTTCTTTTTTTTTTTTTTTTTCTTGGTTTTGTTGAGACAGGGTTTCTCTGTGTAACAGCCCTGGCTGTCCTGGACTCACTCTGTAGACCAGGTTGGCCTCGAACTCACAGAGATCCACCTGCCTCTGCCTCCCAAGTGCTGGATTAAAGGTGTGCACCACCACACCCGGCTAGCATGTGGACTTTTTCAAAGATCTGGAAACTGAACGTGGGCTTCTCAGTGCAGCCACACTTTGAAGGACCTAAGGCAGGTCCAAGCACAATCATGGTTACTTGATGTGGCCCCTTGACTCTGTGAACTATGCCCTAAGATTTCTGTTTGCAGATGCAGGAGCTTAGGGAGCCTCCTATTATCAGATTGCTTGACCGCAAGGGGGACCAGGAACTAGAAAGACAAAATACCTGGTCTCTATTCACTCAACATCAAAAAATACATTAAGGATGGAAAACACTTACTAGAGAGACTTTAATGAAAGAAGAGTTAGGCATGTGATGTATGATATTAATGATGCATGTAGGCATGCCAGTTTGCAGTCTCAGCACTTGGGAACCTGAAGTAGCAGGACTGTGAGTCTGACTGTGTGCAGCCTCAAATACACAGCAAGATTCTTGGCAGTGCCAAACATGGTGACACACGTCTGTAATCCCAGCACTCATGAGGCAGAGGCAGGCGGATCTCTGTGAGTTCAAGGCCAGCCTGGTCTACAAAGTGAGTCCAGGGCAGCCAGGGCTACACAGAGAAACCCTGTCTCAGAAAACAAAACAAAACAAAAACCAATAAAATGAAAACAATGCATGTGTTGGTATTACATGCCTTTTGGGAGGCAAAGGCAGAACTCTGTGAGTTTGAGGCCAACCTGGTCTAAAGAGCTAGCCTCAGGACAGCCAGGGCTACATAAAGAAACCATGTCTCAAAGGAAAAAAACAAAAGAACAAACCAAATCAAAAATGAAATAGAAAACAATATTCCTATTGGTACAATGCTCTGAGTTACTGACCAACAGGTAGTAACCCAGCCCTCTGGAGACCCTGGGACCCAGCTTTGTAATGGGTTCCATCTGTTCAGCTCTGGGGATCCCATTCAAGAGACTTCCTACAAGTGCCCATCAGAAAACTCCATCAGTGCTCCTCCCCAACACAGACTGCTTCATCCCTTAGCTATGTGTGAGAAGCAGTTCTGATGACCTGTAAATTGCCTTTGGGGTTTTTCTTCCTTTTACTTATTTACTTTTTGTTTTTTGTTTTTGCAAGACATGGTTTCTCTGTGTAACCCTGGTTGTCCTCGCACTCAAGAGTCCACCTGTCTCCGTTGGGATTAAAGATGTGCGAATACCATCGGCCCTTTTACTTATTTTTACTTTATATATAATTTTTGTTTGTTTGAGACAGGGTTTCACTGTGAGCCCTGGCTGGCCTGAACTCCCCATGCAAACAAATTTGGCTTTTCACGTGCCTCTACTGCCTATGATTAAAGGTGTGTATCACCATGCCCAGTCTGTGAAGTTTTTGTTGTTGTTTGGTTATGGAGACAGGGTTAAACTAAACTCTGCTAGCCTGGAGCTCACCAGTTGCTGAAATCTGCAGGTCAGCAGGTTCTAACAATCTGCCAGTCCCTGTCCTTCCCAGTCTGGTAGTGCTGTGGTTACAGATGGGTGTGGGTGTGTTCACACCTAGCCCCACCCCTTGTGGACTCGAACTCAAGCCCTGGAGTTTACCCACAGCATTATCTTGCCAGCTTCACGAAGTACTCTTTCTTCAACACTTTGTTTAGAAATCTCTGAAGCTAAATACCCAATTTCATTCTTGAAAGTCCTCCCTCCTGCAACACATTTCAGCACATAGTTCAGTCAAGTTCTTTTTTTTTTTTTTTTTCTAGACAGGGTTTCTCTGTATAGCCCTGGCTGTCCTGGACTCACTTTGTAGACCAGGATGGCCTCGAACTCACAGAGATCGCCTGCCTCTGCCTCCCGAGTGCTGGGAATAAAGGCGTGAGCCACCACACCCAGCGCCAGTCAAGTTCTTAAAGACTGAGTTTGCACATTTTCCAAAACTGGCTTCTTCTCCTTCTGAGACTTTATTAGGGTGACTTTTACTGGATGTTTATCTCAACGTTCTGTTAATGTTTTCTTATATTTTCTCTAAGATGACTGACCGAAGCTTTAATAGTGCTCTCCTCTTCTTTCTCAGACACCATCAGAATCACTTTTGGTAACTCACAGAAATCTTCACTTTTTGTTGCATGTACATCAAAACCCTTCTATCCACCCACTCCTTAGTCCTGAGCCATTTCTACACTTTTTGCTATTAATTATGAGGTCAACCCATTTTTCTATCAATTACTGACTTACTGCCGGTTGTCAGAAGAAAGTACCTGTTGGGTTGGTCTGGAGGGGCTATGTATTCAAATGCTAAAGACTGGCTCCCAATATCTGGTTGCAGTTCAGACTAGCAGATTATCACATATGCAAAATAATGTTGTGTAAACCTTGCCACCCAGTTATCGCTGGTTGGTTGATAAAAGTTGCTGACAGCCTATAGCTGGGCAGAAGAAAGTTAGGCAGAGCTGAGGTTCTGGGGCTTGGGGCCTCAGAGGGATCATAAGAGACAAAAAGAGGGAGAGAGACTGATAGAAAGGAAGAAGGAAGTTGGCTGTGGGGTAGCATGGACTATGAACACATGGAGAAGAAGCTGACCAGGACTCACCAGATTGGAAGTGATGGACATTTATGTGGGGTTTTGTTTTTGTTTTTTGATTTTCCCAGACAGGGTTCTCTATGTAGAAATGGCTCTCCTGAACTCACTTTGTAGACCAGGCTGGCCTCAAACTCACAGAGATCCACCTGCCTCTGCCTACCGAGTGCTGGGATTCAAGGCATGCGCCACCACACCTGGCCATTTATGTGGGATTTAAAGGTGGTAGGATGATTATAGCTCAGAACCTTCCCAGCTTAAGACTACAGGTTATTAGTAAAATACAGTGTTTCTGTGTCATTTACTTGGGAACTAAACAGTTTAAAGGGGCGTAGCAAAGTACCCGAATAATAATTCCAACAAGTACCACAAACTGAGCGTCTGAAACAGTCATTTCTCACACCCCTGATGGATGGCAATTCCAAAATGAAGGTGTGAGGTAATTTTCTTCCTGGTAAGGGCCTTCTTCTTAGCCAGAAATGATCCCATTTTACCTCTATGAGACAGAGGAAGAGAGAGAGAGAGAGAGAATAGATAGATGATAGATAGATTGATTGATAGATAGAATGAACACAGACAGACATAACACACTTAGACAACTTTTTCTCTTCTTATAAGTGTAAGGACAGGGGCTGGAGAGAAGGCTATTAACCACTGGGTTAATAGCACTGATGCTCTTCCAAAGGACCCAGGTTCAAATATGAGCACCCACATGGCAGCTCACAGCTGTCTGTAATTGCCGGGTGTGGTGGCGCACGCCTTTAATCCCAGCACTCGGGAGGCAGAGGCAGGTGGATCTCTGTGAGCTCAAGGCTAGCCTGGTCTACAAAGTGAGTCCAGGACAGTCAGCGATACACAGAGAAGAAACCCTGTCTCGAAAAAAAAAAACAACAACAACAAAAACCCAAATAAGTGTAAGATTACAGAGCAGACTCCATCTAAATCTACTTTCTTTTTTTTTGTTTGTTTTTCGAAACAGGGTTTCTCTGTGTAACCCTGGCTGTTCTGGACTCACTCTGTAGACCAGGCTGGCCTTGAACTCACAGAGATCCACCTGCCTCTGCCTCCCGAGTGCTGTGATTAAAGGCATGCCCAACCATGCCTGGCAATTACAGACAGCTGTGAACTGCCATTTGAATCTTGGTCCATTGGAAGAGCAGTCAGTGCTCTTAACCGCTGACCCATCTCTGTAGTCCCCCAGGCAAATGTTTTATTTTAACCCCCACAACTTCTGATTTATGTTTTTTCTAAATTCAGATGGAATAATGGAGCAGTTCCTCTTTAAGATTCTTAAGATTCTCTCTCTCTCTCTCTCTCTCTCTCTCAACTTCTTTTTTTTTTTTTTTTTTTTGGTTTTTTGAGACAAGTTTTCTCTGGGTATACCTGACTGTCCTGGGCTCACTTTGTAGACCAGGCTGACCTCGAACTCACAGAGATCAGCCTGCCTCTGTCTCTCAAGCGCTGGGATTAAATGTGTGCGACACCACGCCTGGCTCTTTCTTTCTCTTCATATGAAAAAAACATATATTTGGTCCATAGTTTCAAAAGTCCATGACCAGTTGATGCCATTGATTTTGAACCTGAGGACAATCAGTATATCACGGTGGAGATATGGGGCAGTATAAGCTACTCTTCTCACAATTATGAAGGAAGAGAAAGAAAATGGTGTCCTGCAAGTCACTTTGAGAGTGTGTGTCCCTAATAAATTGAAATCCCCACTAGACCTCACATTTTGGTCCCAGAATCCTGATTGGATATGGTAAGAGATGAGAAAAAGAACAGAATCTAAAGAAATGATAGACACAGATATAAACACAGAAAAGCAGGGTTCAGGTGGGCAGCACGCTCTGATGGAGCACACATACTATTTATGCAACCTGGAACCTTGGCATGTTTATTATGTGTAGCACAGTGGGTGGGGTTACCTAGTATCTGTAGGAGGTCTCTGTAAGCCAGCAGTCTCAGGCTGTAATCTCAGGGGAGGAAGCCACAGTTGCTAGTTTTCATATACACTCATCAATTGTCCCAAAATACTCATACTTGGCCCAGAGGAAGAAGGCTTTGCCAATTTCAAGCCTGACCCATATGGATGGGAAAGGCTTTGTCAATTTCCCATGGACCTGAGGCCTCTGTCCTTGGGATGGTTGTGCCCATGTTAACAATACACATACACGCGGGGTTTCTTTTGCTAGCTATGGACTGGAGTCCCAAACTGCCCTTTGAGAATATGTCCCTAGTAAATCAAAGTTTCCATTAGACTCCATGCCCTAAAGACTCCACAATCCCTACTCTGATCATGGTTTGAGAATTGAGATTTAAACATGTGGCTCTCATTCCCTCATTCCACCCCTGGCCTTCAAAGGCTCGCTGGTCCATCTCAATGTTCAAAAGCTTTAAGAGTTTCCAAGGTCTCAACTGTTTCAGGGTTGCTCTAAAGTCCAAAATCCCTTCCAAGACTCCTCGCAAACTCAGCTATGAACACAGCTCCAGAGGAGAGTCCCGCACTGTGAGGCCAGTCACAGCAGCAGGCAGGGGTGGCCTGGTGGCAGGGCCAGCTGGAGAATGACCACCTTTCATCTACGCAGAAAGCAGAGAGAGTTCTGCATCCTCGGGGCCATATAGGGCGATCACTACATAAGGGGGATCTCAGGGAAAAGGTGAGTGCGCTGCCCACCTGACTCTCACAGGGGTGATGTCTAGGCATTTCCCATTTTTTAATGTTTCGTCCCCTAGCTTATATACAGAACCAAATGGGTGTTTCCACATGAGGCAATGTGGGCCCATCACATTAAAGGTCATCCTATTACATCACATAGCACAAGCCTGGTAACATGGTGATCATGCACTGGTCATGAGTAGTAGGGAAGTCTTGCTTACCCAATCAGCTATACCCACGATTGAGCTTCAACTCCTCCCCAGCATCTTCTGGCCGGCGCCATCTTAGATATATCCCACAAGTCACTTTGATTTTCCCAGCCACGAAGCATTTCTCATAAGCCTCCATTTCCTGGGTCCCCACAAGTTCATTATGTTTCTCTTGGGGGGATAGTATAAGGATCTCAAAGAAGCCATTCATGAAAACTTTAAACCACTCAAGAAAGACACTGAAGAAGGCACTGGAAGATAGAAAAATATCGTATGTTCATGGATTGGCAGGATTAATATTGTGAAAACTGCTGTATTACCAAAATTGATCTACAGACTCAATGTAATCCCCAATACAATGGTATTCTTCACAGAAGTAGGAAAAAATATCCTAAAATTCATATGTAAGAATTAGATTGGTTTCAAATTATACTATAAAGTCATAGTAACTAAAACAGAATGGTACTGGAACAGAACAGTGGAATAGAACAGAGGATCCAGAAATAAGCTTACGAACCTATAGACTTTCTGATTTTTAACAAAGCTGCCAAAACTCCTCATTGGAGAAAAGACCACTTCTTTATCAAATCATGGTGGCAAAATGCTAGCCACATATAGAAAAATAAAGTCAGATCTCCATTTTTTAAAAAGATGTATTTATTTTATGGAAGAGTGCTCTACCTGCATGTACACCTGCCGCCAGAAGAGGGCATCAGATCACAACGTGGATGGTTGTTGAGCCACCATGTGGTTGCTGGGAATTGAACTCAGGACCTTTGGAAGAGCATTAGCCATCCATAGCATGAGCCGTCTCTCCAGCCCCAGATCTCCATTTCTTTTTTTTTTTTTTTTTTTTTGGTTTTTCTAGACAGGGTTTCTCTGAATATCTCTGGCTGTCCTGGACTCGCTTTGTGGACCAGGCTGGCCTCGAACTCACAAAGATCCACCTGCCTCTACCTCCCAAGTGCTGGGATTAAAGGCGTGCGCCACCACCGCCCAGCCAGATCTCCATTTCTTACCATGTACAAAAATTAATTCAAAACAGATCAAAGATCTCAATGTGAGGCCTGAAACTTTGAAAGAGCTAAAGGAATATATGGGAAAGATACTGAAAGAGAAAAGCATAGGCCAGGGCTTTCTGGTAGGACTCTAATGGAACAGAGAAGCACAGGAGGGTTGACAAGTGAGGTGTCATGAATTAGAAAGTGTCTGAGCAGCAAGTGAAACAACTGGGACACAATGGCAGCCCACAGAATGGGAGAAAAGCCACCAGCTAGCATCAGGCAGGTCATGCACTTCCAGAATCTATAAAGAACACCAAAAATTAAACTAGGAAAAAGAAGCAAAGCATCCATCAAATGGGCAGACATCTTCAACAGTTAGATTTCAAAGATGTGCAAACAATAAGCGTATGAAATGATGCCCCACACCCTTAGCCAGTAGGGAAACAAATGAAAGGGACACTGTAATGTGTTCACCAGACAGAAAACTGAGGGGGTAGGGCATAGCGGCACACACCTTTAGCCCCAGCACTCCACACTCCAGAGGCAGAGACAGGTGGATCTGTGAGCTTGAGTCCAGCCTCGACTACATAGTGAGTTCCAGGACAAACAGGGCTATGTGGAGAGACACTGTCTCAACAACAACAACAAAAAAAACAAACAAACAAAAAACATGAGAAGGGGAGAAACAATCTTCCCCAGGGAAGATTACATGTACTATGGTTATCCAATACCAAAAGGTCATCCCTGAAAGCATACACATAGTCTACAACACAGTATGTATATTATATTGACCATTACACACACACACACACACACACACACACACACACACACATACACACACTTTTTAACACAATTAATGAGAAAAAAAAAGTCATGGGTGCCAGGTGTGGTGGCAAATGCCTTTAATCCCAGCACTTGGGAGGCAGAGGCAGGTGGATCTCTGTGAGTTCAAGGCCAGCCTGGTCTACAGAGTGATTCAAGTTCAGCCAAGGATACACAGAGAAACCCTGTCTCAAAAAAACCTAAAAAAAACAGAAGTCGCTGGGCAGTGGTGGCGCACGCCTTTAATCCCAGCACTTGGGAGGCAGAGGTAGGCGGATCTCTGTGAGTTCGAGGCCAGCCTGGTCTATAAAGCGAGTCCAGGACAGCCAGAGCTGTTATACAGAGAAACCCTGTCTCAAAAAACCAAAAAAAAAAAAAAAAAAAAAAACAGAAGTCATGGATTTGAAACAGAGCAAGGAGGGCTAAAAGGGAGGGTATGGAGGGAGTACAGGGGAGGAGGAAATAATGTTGTTGTGTCATATTTTAAAAAGTAAAAGATAATTTCTTTAATTTTTTTTAAATTTAAAGAGGGACAGGAGAGATGACTCAGCGGTTAAGAGCACTGGTTGGTCTTCCAAAGGACCCGGGTTCAAATCCCAGCACCCACATGGCAGTTCACAGCTGTCTGCAATTGCCAGGGCATGGTGGTACATGCCTTTAATCCCAGCACTAGGGAGGCAGACGCAGGCGGATCTCTGTGAGTTCAAGACCAGCCTGGTCTACAAAAGTGAGTCCAGGTCAGCCAGGTATACACAGAGAAACCTTGTCTCAACCCCCTCCCCCCCAAAAAAAAAACCGGAAAAGAAACAAATGCTGGTGGGGATGGGTGGGGTGGGGACCATACACTGTTGGAGGAACTATAAACTAGTACAGTCTCTATGGAAATCAGTACAGAGGAGCCTCAAAACTCATGTGCCCCAGCTATCACCCTCCTGGGTGATTATCTAGTGGAACCTGAATCAGCATACTATCACTATGCAGCATTGTTCCCAATAATCAGCTCATGGAATCCACTGAAGTGGCCATTCATAGGTAAAAAGATAAAGGAAATGTGACATATACAAAAAAGGTTTATTATTATTACTAATTATTATTATTTTGGTATTCAAGACAAGGTTTCTCTGTGTAACCCTAGCTGTCGTGAAACTTACTCTGTAGACCAGACTTGGCCTCAAACTTAGAGATCTGCCTGCTTCTGCCTCCTGAGGTCTGGAATTAAAGGTATGTGACACCATGCCTGGCTCAACAAGCTTTTTTTTTTTTTAGGTTAATTTTTTATTTTTTTATTTCTTCAAGTTACATCTCAATCGCAATCCCCTCCCAACTCCCCCTCCAGTCCCACCCTCCAACCCTCTTCCCTCAACAAGCTTTTACTTAGACATAAATATAAATAAAATTATGACATTTTCAGGAAAATTGATAGAACTGGAGATCACTATATAAAGTAAATTAAAACAAATATTGTAATAGATAAAAGTTGCATTTTTTTGCTCTTATATGAAATCTATTTTTTATTTTTTTGAAAGAAGACATGAAAATAGAAGGGGAATTCTTGGGAAGAGGAAAGAGATCATCTTTTTTTAATTTTTAGTTTTGGGGGGGTAGCTGGGCATGGGGAGACAGGTTAATGGGGAGGGGAGAGTAATCAACATCCATAAGATATATGCATGAAAGTGTTATAGCATAATTCCATTATTTCATGAAATGAATATACACTAAAAATGTAGAAGAAGAAAAAGAAAAAAATGTAGAAAATACTCAGGAGTATTTTCAGAGGCAGGGAGATCTTTGTGAGCTTGAGGCCAGTCTGCTCTATACAATGAATTCCACGCCCATCAGATCTACATTTTGTCTCAAAACAAAACAAAAATGTAGAAAACAAATAAATGGAAACTTTCATGTACTGAGTAGAGCTGAGCAGCAGAAATTCTGTCTTGTGTGTGTATGAGCTACATTTCTCTAGCACTGATAAATAAGTAGACAAGTAAACAAAACCACTCAGTCCTTTCCATAGTCTATCTAGAATTGTCCACAGTCTGATCCAGATGCTCACTAGGTACTTTTTCTTGTGATTGAAAGTTAATTTTCTGTTGTTTTTCTTTTCTCTCTCTCTCTCTTTTTTTTTTGTTTTTGTTTTTTTTGAGACAAGGTCTCTCTGTGTAACAGCCCTGGCTGTCCTGGACTCACTTTGTAGATCAGGCTGGCCTTGAACTCACAGAGATCTGCTTGCGTCTGCCCCAGAGTGTTAAGGCGTGTGCCACCATGCCCGGCCCAAGCTAATTTAAGTAATTGTTTTTTTTTTTTTTTTTTTTTTTTCCAGTATCTGAGTCAGGTGCAGCCTACAGAGTAATATCCTGTCCTTGAATAGTGGTGTTTGTTTGTTTTGTTAACAGACTCCTCAAGATGGTCTTTTTCCAAGCTGGGCGTGGTGGACCACGCCTTTGATCCCAGCACTTGGGAGGCAGAGCCAGGTGGATCTCTGTGAGTTCGAGGCCAAACTGGTCTCAAAAAAAAAAAAAAAAAAAAGAGAGAAAAGAAAATTAACTCTTTCCTCTTCCCAAGAATTCACCTTCTATTTTCATGTCTTCTTTCAAAAAAATAAAAAATAGATTTCATATAAGAGCAAAAGAATGCAACTTTTGTCTATTACAATATTTGGTTTAATTTACTTTATATAGTGATCTCCAGTTCTATCAATTTTCCTGAAAATGTCATAATTTTATTTATATTTATGTCATCTTTTTTTTCCATATGGCATCAATTGGGACAGCTCACCTGGGGCTGGAGGATTCATTTCCAAGACATGTTCGGCAAGGTTGGCTGATTGGTACTAGCCATCTCTGCTGAGAATTGGACAGAAGGTGCAGGCTGGGGACCTGATTTTCTCCTTTGTCTGTCCAGCTTGTGGCTGCTTATGTTACTTGAAATGAGTAAGAGGATTTTAGAATTACTGGTAAAAATTAGGGGAAGAAAGACAGGCATGGGGCGCACACCTTTAATCCCAGCACTCGGGAGGCAGAGGCAGGCGGATCTCTGAGAGTTCAAGGCCAGCCTGGTCACACAAAGTGAGTCCAGGAAAGTCAAGGATGTACAGAGAAACCCTGTCTCGAAAAACCTAAAAAAAAAAAAAAAAAAAAAAAAAAATCAGGGGATGCCATATTGAGTGTAAATATGTTTAGCACTCCCGGACTGTCCATTTCAATGGCTAAGATGGTAAACTTCACCTGTCTTTTGCCACTGTTAAAAAGAAAAGAAAAAAATAAACTGTCAGCAAAGTGGATGAGAGTTGAGTTGTCAAGGTTGAAGAAAGCCGAAAAAACAGCCATTGGTTTGTTGGTTTGGTTTGTGTCAACAAAGTTAACAATCACAACATACATACATGGTAGCCTCTGCAGCCTCCTGCTGCAGCATTAGCTCAGATACGTAACTCCGTGCAGTGCAAACAGCCCCCAAATAGACCTTCAATGCCTGCAATTCCCAGAGACAAACGTTTAAGATGTAATTATGGGTTTGGATTTCTCAAAAGGAACGCTGCCTGGGAAACACTGACCAGTAATGAAAACTACAGGTGCACACAGTATTTCCCTTTCAGCCTGGTATGCAACCTTGCAGGCCGGGCAGAAATATGGTAACGCTGTGGGCAGGTGAGAGGGCAAATGTCTCCCGGTCAATAGCTCAATTTTTCCAGGATATAAACTCCCTTTGTTGTCTTATAATTCTTAGTATGCCTGGCAACTATCAGCTACCATGGAGCTCTCTCTCTCTCTTGAAACTTCATCTCTGAAATAGTAAGTAAGTCATAAAGATCACCTATAGCCTGGCTGAATATATAACTCGTGTCTTTTCTCCCTGCTTCCTTCACTCTCCTTTTCTCTTCCTCTACAGTCATGACCGTTTTATAAATTGTGGAAGTCTGTCTATGGATTTTCCTTGGGTTTTGCTGTTAATGCATTACTTGGTTTTTCTTCCAAATAAGTTCATACCATTCCTTTACTGAAAGGATAGAAAATAAAACCCCTACCTTCCAGGCATATTATCTCAGCCTCATATCTTGGCTGAGACAGTATGTCTGCTGTCTCTGACAACTTTATTGCCTGCTGTCAATACAATGGGGTGATTTTTACCTTTCATTTCTTTTCTCTCTCTTTCTTCTTTTTTGTTCAAGATAGGGTTTTTCTGTGTAGCCCTGGCTGTCCAGGACTCACCCTGTAGACCAGGCAGGTCTCCAACTCAGAGATCCACCTGCCTCTGCCTCCTGAGTGCTGGGATTAAAGACACGTACCACCATGTTTATTCATTAAAAATAACTGAGTGCCTGTTACGTGTTGGGCCCTGTCTAGAACACACAATGAAGATCCCAGGCAAGGTTCCTCTCACAGGACTTCTCTTTCTTTCTTTCTTTTCTTTTCTTCTTTTTTTGGTTTTTCGTGACAGGGTTTCTCTGTGTAGCCCTGACTGTCCTGGAATTTACAGCAATCTGACTGCCTCTGCCTCCCGAGTGCTGGGATTAAAGGTTTGTGCCACCACACTCGGCTTACTTTTCTTTTCCACATCAGCGATTGCTAACTTTGTAACAAAAGACAAAGTTCTGGGTTGACTTCAAGGCAGGAAAAAAAAAAATCAGGACCTACATCTGGAATTAAGCCACTTTTTCCGGGTGAGGGAAGGGAGATTCTCCCAGCGTACTGAAACCACACAACCTAATCCGCCTTCTAAATGGGTTCCGACTGGAACCATTAAGGACCAGCTTGCCATTTTTTCTTGGGTCCTGGCCAGGCTTCAGCAAAACAATGTCTCTGAGGAATGTATTCAGAGTAGCCACGGAGGGTAAAGGGCTAGTTTTACTGGCCGTCCGGCCACTCAAGACCACCACTCACTCTTTGTTCAGGAAGACATTGCCCCCTCGTGGTTCCTCTTATAACTGAACGAAAAGCAAGGCTGTGCAAAGAGCTGCCAATCAACATAATAAATCAAAACACGGACCAAGTTTCCGATTAACTGTAGCTTTGCCTCTGAGCTCTTTCTGCCGCTGTTCCAAAGTCCATTTCCTCCCAGGAGGCATCTTTCTTCCTACAGGGAGCAATGACATTATGAGAGCAATTTAAAACAGTATTTTCCTTTAGAAACTTTCCCACGTCTCCAGATCCCCTTAAAGAAAAACTCATTCCCTAAAACTAGGTTTCACTATGGCTTTTCACTTCATAACGCCTTTAAAAGCAAAAAGAAAGCTGTTGTGTGTATCTTGCTTTTTATAATTTGAGCCAGGATTCAGCGATTATGTTGCCTTGGAGTTGTTTGGGGGTATCTTGTCTCCACAACACCGCTTTCAACTGCCTGAAGGCAAGGCTCTTATCTTCAGCTCCCACCGGACCCGCCTCCACCCCACCCCCAACCACACTCAAAGCAGTGAAGAGTAAAGAATGTCAAGTGGGGAGATAGAGATAAACAGTTAAACCAAGGCATAAATGAGAAACTGTGATTGGTGCGGCATACCAGACAAACTTCCTTGGAGAGACAGGCACAATCCACTGATAAGTGGGGGGTTTTAAATGTCTGTCTATACTAGAAGTCTAGAAGCTTACAGGATCTACGGTTGGAAAAGTTCTGTAGGACCAGGAAAATGGAAACTTCCTTAGTAATAATGCCGGCTTCCGCCTATTGTAAGCCACAATTGTGCAAGATTGAGTGCTAAGAGCATGAGGCTCGCCTCATCTATAATCTCAAAACAACCCTGGGAGATACATATCTCCCCTCATCAGTGAAATGGGAGACCATATATATTTGTTTCACAGATGAGGAAATGGAAGCTATGCGGTCAACCCGGTGTTGGGTAATTGCTTTGATTCTCCAGAGGAAAAAATTCCTGACCTTTGAGGGGCAGCGACAGATACTCAGGCAACAAGTATACATAGAGCGCCTTCCACGCTCCAGGTAGCCCACTTTAGTGGCGGGGTGACAAAGATAAACAGGGCACGGTATTCCAGGAAGGGGCTCCCCGCCGAGTGAAGTAAACAAAACGATTCCAGAACAGCCTGGTGCCGGCTGTGCGAGTCTGAACAGGGGCCGCCGGAAGCCTAGGGAGCGATAGCGGGCTGGGGAGGTTTCGCTGGACCCCGGCACCGCAGTGGGGTTGCAAGCCGTGTCCTGCAAACGCTGGGCTCGGTGGTGGGCTGTCCCCGCGTGTCGGTCACCTTCCAGCGCGGGAAGAAGCGAGTCTCGGGGGGTTGGGGTGTACTGCCAAGGAGGGTGCGTTTGGGTGCACACCCATCGAGAGAAGCAAGCAAACAAAAGTAGCACGATTTCCCTCGCCAACCCCCCCAAAAACCTGGGCGCCCACCCCGAGGTCCCTCTCCAAGCCCACGCGCGCCTGCCCGCTTGGACGCCGAGGCCCCCGGGGGCTGGAGAGAGAGAGGGCGGTCCCGACCTTTCTCCCGCCGTCCCCGCGGCCTCGCGACCCCAGTGACCCTCCGCCCCGGGTCCAACCGGGGCCTGGGGGGTCGACCGCTCCGCCCCGCGCCCCTCCTCCCGAGGGGGGGCTCCGCCGTCCCGAGCCGCGTCCCTCTGGGCCGCGGCCGGTTGCGCACGTCCAGGGAGGGCGGGGGCGAGAAGGGGAGGGGAGGGAGCGGAGGGGAGGAAGAAGAAGGAGGGGAGGAGGGAGGACGGCGAGAGAAAGCGCGCTGCGTGCGGCCCCGCTGCCCAGAGCCTGCCAGCAGCGCGCCCTCGGCGGCTCCGCTCCCAACCGCGCCCGCCGCCTCGCCTCCACCGCCTCGGCCGCGTCCCGATTCCCGGGCTTGCCCGGCCTCCCGGAGGTCCCCGCCCGCCCGCCCCGGCACCCCGCAGCGCCGCCCGGCTCCAGCCCCGCAGCCCGCCCCGGGGGAAGGTAGCAGCGGGCGAGCGCGCCCTCGCCCCTAGCCCCGCGCCCCCAGCCCCGCGCGGCGACGAAGGACCGGGAAGATGAACGGCGGCGTCAAAGCCGAGAAGGAGAACACCCCGAGCGAGGCCAACCTTCAGGAGGAGGAGGTAGTCAGGGCGTTCGGTTTTGGGGGGCGCACGGGGAGGGGGCAGGGTGTCCCGGGACGCGGCGTCCCAAGGGCGCGCGGCTGGGTCCACGCGCGTCCGCGTGCCTCGGCGATATTGCATAACTTTTGAGGACTTTCCCAAGACTTTTGGAAGTAGAGTGCTCAGCTTTGTCTACCCGGGATGTTAAAAGCGGAATCGAGAGCTGACTGCCGGGTGACCTCAGATGATTGGGACCAGAGAGGGTCGGGACCTGCGTTCTGCCTCTGCTGCTGGAAATTGGAGGGAGGGAGGCTGAAGGAAGAAACTCTGGGAAAGTTTTCGGTAAAAGATAACTCCCGACCCCAGCTCCCCTCCCTCTTCCTCCCTCTTGGTGTTAAAAGTTCTGGGTGAAGTATCTTCTTAGCTGAGACATTTTGGATTAATAGATAACTCATCAGCCGCATTCTTCTCTGATGAGTCGAAGACTCCCGCCGAACCTGGGAGATGCCGAATTTGGTGGTGGTGGTGGTGGTGGGGGGTGTAGAATAGCAAGGGCTAAAAGCTTTGGGTTCATCAAAGCAAAGGCACACGGAAGGTATTTTTTATAAGGGGAAAAAAAAAACCCCGCAATTTTTATGTGGCACACACGGAATGATGATTAAAAACAATTTGCGGCTGTGGTGCGTTTCTTAACTGTAAACACTGGAGTACCGTGTGTGGAGTGTGGATAGGATGTAGATGAGACTCTTGAATTTTGCCCGTTTTGTGATACCCTGTCTTGACTTCACTCCTGCAAGTGGGTTATCTGGAGTCCAAGAAGTTGTATTTATCTTTTTAAGGTCTCCCAGAATTGAGTGTGCAGAAGCAGAAACTGCTTATCCCACTATAATGTAGAAAGTGTTCTTACAGGTAAATCACATCCTAATTAAAAAAGGGTGCTCACAATCCAAACTAACTCTAAAGCAGCAGACAGGATGGGGAGAATATTGAGGCACTGTGTGCAAACTAAAATACTGAGAGTGAAACCAAACACTAAGAAGTTCATCACATCCACCCATCTCTTTAACCAAATGGGAACTGTTTAAATGGGAAGACAGAAGAGACCTAAACTTATGCAAAACAATGCAAAGTAAGATTTTACTCCACCCAGTAGTGGTAGGGTCGTGCGCCCTAAGTGAATTGAAGAAAGCTGAAAATTGCCTCCCCGCTTGAAAGAAATCACCTATTTTATCAGCAAGTATTGCTTTGGAAAGTTTTGTTTATGCTGTTTTGTAACAAGAACCAAGAGCCAGCTGCAAGTTCCGGCTGTTTTTTCAGTTTATTTCCTGACCAGTTAAAGCTTATAAAAAAAAAATCATGCCTGTTTGCTCTTTAAGAAATTGCTGGAGTTTAGCATGTTTTAATTAACACAACAAGGTAACTTTTCTGATCAGCAGTGGTACCCTTAGCCCTACTACAAGATGGATCCTGTGAAACTTCATTCAGTTCAGAAAAGTTGTGACTGGGACAATGCTCATAACAAAAACAAAACCCAGAAAGTTTTTGTCCTTTCAAAGAAAATGATCTTGGAAGATAACAGAACCCCGTAGATCTTTTGTTGTTGTTGTTGGCTTTTTTAAGGTTTTGGTAGATAACAATAGATTTGTCTCCAAGACCCATATAATGGCAAGTCAGATTTTTCTCTTGATCCATCTTAGCTGAAGATGCTTCCAGCACTAAGGTGCCTGCCTCCTGGGCTCTAGTAAGTGCCCTTGTACCTCGCTGGTACAATCATCAGCCTTATTTGTCCTGTTACACTGTCTTTCTTAGGTAAGAACAGCATGGGATTCTAGGAGGTGTTAAATCTTTCTTTGTGAAACATTTATTTGAGAAATAAGACTAGTAGGAAGGTTTCAGAGCTCAGGTTGTGTGCACTGGTTGGAGTGCATAAAATCTATACACCGTGAGAAGTGAAGTTTAGTTACTTGAAGCTTTTTTTTTTTTCAGTGCTAGGAAATGAACCGAGGACCATAGGCATGCCAGGCAAGCACTCTGTCGCCAGCTATTTTATACATTTTGTTTAGAAGTAGGGTTCCCAAGGTTGCACAGTGAGGCTTTGAACTGGTCTTCTGCCCTAAGAGTACTGGGATTAAAGGCATTTGTCATTATACCTGGCTAATTTTACCATAATTCTCTACTCTCTATGTATACTTGGAAAAACCCCTAGGCTTTTTCTTTTTTTAATAACCCTGAAAGCCACAAGTAAAATAAATCGAGAGTCCTATTAATGGGCTTGTCATTATACAAAACCACAACACTGGACTCATTCCCTGCCCACCCAGTGGATCAGCAATTTGTTCAGTTGAAGAGGCTTGGAGTGGTCTCTAGTAAACAACATGCACACGCACATATACCATGTGTACATACTTGAAGACAGAAAGAAAAATGGGCTTGTTGTAACTTCTGGTGGCTACTTGGGAAAGTGAGTCCAACCATCACTAACAGAAAATAGTTTATCTCATAGGTCACCAATGGGGGTTTAGACTTTCTCCTACATTGGAGAATTCAAGGCTTTTCTTTTCTATGTTTGAGTCCAGCTCCTCTTACCATCCGGTGTTTTAACCCTAAGTTTCTAGTGACTTGTTTTGCAATAATGATATTGGTGTGCTCACATGGATACAGCTGTGTAGAATGAAGAGTCCAGGATTTAGGAACATTTTTACATATTTCTGTGGTTGAAAAAGGTTTTGAGAATCAGTGCAACTTTGGGTAGCTCTTAAAACTGAGGATAGTGATTTTAGGATGTTGCAGCTGTGTAAGAGATAATACATCTGGCTTTCTAGTGTGTTGTATGTATGTTCTTGGCAAGTTTTCTGCAAAGACAACTGCAAGGGTTTTGTGTGTATGTGTAGAGAGTTGGATTATTTCTTACATCATTTTTATAATTAAGTAATAAAGTGGGCTGGAGAGATGGCTCAGCGGTTAAGAGCACTGTCTGCTCTTCTAGAGGTTCAATTCCCAGCAACCACATGGTGGCTCACAACCATCTATACTGGAATCTGATGCTCTCTTCTGGCATGTGGGTACATGCAGATATAGTTCTCATATATGTAAGATAAATAAATACATCTAAAAAAGAATAAAAAGAAAGAAGTAATAAAGTAATTCTGGGAGGCAGATTGGAAGTTCAGAATCCATCCTTAGCTACATTGTAAGGCTCTGCTTTAAAACAATTTCTTAGTTGAGCTTGTTGATGATTCCTTCATTTTGTAAGGCAGAGCCAGCTTGGTCTACATAGCAAGTTCTATCCCAGTCAGGGCTACATAGTGAAACACTATCTCAAAAGTTTTCTTTTTTTTTTTTTTTAAGTTCTTATAATGTGCCTCCAATTTTATGATGAGATTTTTTTTTTTTTTTGGTTTTTTCGAGACAGGGTCTCTCTGTGTGTCCTTGGCTGTCCTGGACTCACTTTGTAGACCAGGCTGGCCTCGAACTCACAGTGATCCGCCTGCCTCTGCCTCCCAAGTGCTGGGATTAAAGGCGTGGGCCACCACCGCCCGGCTTTTATGATGAGAGTTTATTAAAGTTAATAAATATGCAACTAGTACACTCATAATTTGTCATAACTATTAACTATTATTTGTATTTTTTTTGTTGTTTTTCGAGACAGGGTTTCTTTCTCTGTGTCGCCCTGGCTGTCCTGGACTCACTTTGTAGACCAGGCTGGCCTCGAACTCACAGAGATCCGCCTGCCTCTGCCTCCCGAGTGCTGGGATTAAAGGCGTGTGCCACCACGTCCGGCTCTATATTAGTGTGTTTTAATGTATTCAAAGACACTGAGATTTTCTTACTGAACCTACTGATGAGATAAACATGTCATTTGGCTGTATTTTTAGTTTCATTCATGTCCTTGGGTACTTTTTAGGTGGATCACCGTATGTTGAAACAGTTTAAAATCCATCTCAGTTCTGGGAAAGCAGTATAAGGACTAATTAAATCAGAAAAGCAAGAGTTGGCAGTATTGCAGCATTGATTGAAATGTGGCAAAAGTCCAGTAAAGTCATATTAAGAGGGTCATGCGGTTTGTGCCTCAGGTCTTTTAGAGTGCTTAGTATTTTTACAAAGCATCAGGTTGTAAGTTGTCTTTTTTTTTTTAAAGCAATTGGCATAGAGAAAAGGCAGCGTCAATGGTATAATAACCTCAGGCTCTTGTTGAACATTAAGATTACTTGCATGGCTTCTGGAAGGATCAGTTTGATTTTGTACAATTTAACCTATTGTTGAAACCCACATCTGATAGAGTAAACATGTTTCTTTTTGTCATGGACTTGGTGACAGTGATTTGGATGGAAATGTGACCTCGTGGCAGAATGGTGTCCCAAGAGCACCTGTATGGCATGCATTTTAGGTTACTTCGCTGAAAAGTGGTTTTCTAGTTTCTCTGATCAGCTGGAAAGACCTTGTACCATTGTCTGTATGCAGAGCTCTGACTGCATCCTTTGGTTGACATAGAGTCTTCTTTGAAGACAGTTTCTCATACTGTTGTAGAGGATTCTGGGGCGATAAGCTGGGAACACAGCAAGAATGGTAGACATTAGGGCTGTGGTTCTGAGGGGTTTTGGCAGGAGGCATCAAAACATGTCTGGGCCCTTTGATTTATTTTAGTATCTGCATTGTTAAGAATTTACTCTAAGGAAGTAGTGTGTACTAAAGATTTCTTTCTAGGAATGACTATTGCAGAGTTAAGATAGTGAAAATCACAGAAATTGTTCAACAAAGGGAAATTTGTAAGTAAATCATTCTATAACTCCATAGGGAATGTTATACAGCCCTTAAAGTGTATGATGTTGCTGGGTGTGGTAGTGCATGCCTTTAATCTCAGCACTTGAGAAGCAGAGACAGGTGGGTTCAAGGCCAGCCTGGTTTGCAGCATGAGTTCCAGGATAGCCCTGGCTATTCTCTGTGTAACAGCCCTGGCTGTCCTGGAACTCTCTTTGTAGACCAGGCTGGCCTCAAACTCACAAACTCTGCCCTGCCTCTGCCTCCTGAGTGCCTGGATTAAAGGCGTGCGCCACCTCTCCCGGCTTCGTCTCACTCTTTTATTTATCACAAACCATTTTAGTGATCTCTAGCTGCTCTCAGTCCGGCATGATGCCATACAGAGCCAGGTCTTGTGATATCCCACATCCATCAGCACAGCTCTGATCTCCACAGGACAAAAGCCCACGCATGACACTCGGGATTATTGTAATCTGTCCCTGTACTCTGCGAATGTTTCCACCGAGATTCTTCCTCTGTTCTGGCCCAGGCTGAGCAGGATTCAAGTTGTGACGTCTGTTTTTGTGCCTGCCACCCAAATCCATGGAGGCGTCATTTTCCCAGGAGGTTCTTTGTCATCTCTGCTTGTCCCCTAGGTCATCATTGCCTTTGTCACACGGTTCTGCAAAAGAGAGGTATGCCATCTGACAGTCTTCCGGAAGATGGTCATATGTCCCTATGGCAACCTCGTTGCCACACACACTGCACATATATCATCCTTATCCTGTTCAATACTGAGAGCCCTCTGCCTGCTAGAGACCTCAAGACATCGTGAACCCATGTTTTGGGAAATGATCTTTCTCACCTGTGGCACTTGAAGGTACTGGTGAGTCCATCAGTGGGTCTTGTTCATCCCACAGAATTACTAGGTTCTCCCCATTGGAATTTAGATTCTCCTGTGGAACTCCTTGACCTTATGGTCATGGGCTTCCGGAAGCCTAAGCCAGGTGGTAGAGCAGGGAGCTCCCCCTGTTCCGCAAACAATCCCGCTCTGTGTGACAGCCACTTTGGAATGTTTGTGTTCAGTTTCATTTGGCACCTTAGTGTCTGCCTGGGGGCAGTGGAAAGGGAATGCAAATGTTCCTCTTGAACAGTGCTTGCTTTGGTCAAAGAAAAAACTTAGGAAGGAATGAGGAGAATGAGCCTTAATAGAGGGAGCAAAAGTGGATGCATAGTTTATGGAGTGGAAGCCAGGGGAGGACCAGGACACTGTTGATGCTGTTGATAAGACCTCCCCCGAGCCAGACCCTGATGGAGATGAGCTTCTATGAGGATAAAGTGGTATAACTTTGCCCAGTCATAGCTCTATCCTTTATGTACACCAGGGAATTATTGTAAACAACTTTAATGCAGTGTGTGTGTGTGTGTGTGTGTGTGTGTATGTGTGTGTGTGTGTATTGGAGGAGGGGAGGGATGATGCCTCATGTAACCTGGAACTTGAAGCTGACTGAAGGATATGTGCTTGAATTTATGAGAATCAAGTTGCCCAGTTTGCAGAATGGACAACTACCAGACTCATTTAGCCTATGAAAATTTCAGAAATATTTTTATCCATTCACTAAAGCGATTATAAAAGTAATTGCTAATATTTACTTATTTATGTAGTGAAACTGTCTCATTGTGGTAGCCTTGCTGGACTTGACTGTCAGGTGTTGAGCCTGGAGGGATCTAGGAGAGGCATTTCCTCCCCTTCCGTTGCTCCTTTTTTTTTTTTTTGGTTTTTCGAGACAGGGTTTCTCTGAATATCTCTGGCTGGCTGTCCTGGACTCGCTTTGTAGACCAGGCTGGCCTCGAACTCACAAAGATCCGCCTGTCTCTGCCTCCCAAGTGCTGGGATTAAAGGCGTGCGCCACCACCGCCCGGCTCCTTTTTTTTTTTTTTTTCTTTTTGTTGCTTGTTTGTGTAGCCTTGGTTGCCCTGGCACTCACTCTGTAGACAAGGCAGGCCTCGAATTTGGAGATCTGTCTGCCTCTGCTTTCTGAGTGCTGGGATTAAAGGCATGCACTATTACGCCTGGCACAGTTTCTCCGATTAATAGAGGGATGGCCACGCACAAATTAACAGTTTAATAAGGTGTGCCATGAAAGTTGAGGTGGCTTGAAGTGGAAGCAAGCCTACCCTCATGAGGGTGGTGAAGCTGTGTCAGACCGAGAACGTGAAAAAGAGTCAGTGGTTCAGCCAGATCTGAAGACTGATCCGTGAGGAGGATTTCGAGATTGTAGGGGAAAGATGACAGACAAGTCATCTGTGTGATATTCAATCAGGGCTCCTTTTGGGGAACCACAAACAAAGCCAGATAGCAAGGGGGGTGTTTAGAGGAAACTAGAGAGGAACATTGGCCAGCAGGTAGGTGATGCATGGGGCAGTTGCTTTCTGAGCTAGGAAGTGAGGACTCTGTCCCCTGGTAGAGGGCAAGGGGTGAATGTGCAGCTCAAAGCAGCATCTCGTTCCAGTGGGACAGGACACACAGCCAGCTGCAGAAGAATCAGTGAGGCCTCGGCTGCAAGAGTCCAGAGAGGAGGGATCGGCCCTCATGCCTCTTTGGGTTCTCTCTTGGATGACCAGATTAATGGTGGTTGGTTTGTAGAAGTACAAACTAGGTAGGGGCAGCTAGGAGTGATGATGCTGAGTTCGGGATGCACATGATAGGCTAGTTGTTAAATCAGGGGTTTTCGGAACAGTTCATGTGTAGCTGGTAATTGAAAATGCGGGCCATGTGGATGATTGTCCAGAAGGTGGAATTCCAGTCCCTGGGAAACCTTGTGACAAAAAGCAAGGAAAGAGAAAAGGCTTCTAGGGAAAGGAAGTTCTCAGGGAAAAGGACTAATTTTAATACATGAAGATGTATTGCTTAGAAACTGCCTGGTTATAATAGTATCTGCTGTCTTTATCAGCTGGGGACAGGGAGGAGTCAGAAATAAATATCTAGATTATAATATTTCTCTTTTGCTTTCATCAAAGTCTGAGGAATTTGAGTGTTTGTGTTTGCGGCGGGGGGGGGGGGGAGACGAGACAGGATTTCTCTGTGTAATAGACCTGGCTGGACTCACTTTGTAGACCAGGCTGGCCTCGAACTCACAGAGATCTGCCTGCCTCTGCCTCCAGTGTGCTGGGATTAAAGGCTTGTGCCACCACACCTGGCAGCAATTTTTCCCCCTCAGTATACGTCATCAGTTCCCAGACTGGCAGTTTTCTTTTGTTGAAGACCAAGCTATCATAAAATATTGAGAAACTTAAATTTAAATTTTTTTGGAGGTTGAAAAACAAAAGGTTTAAGTAAACCATTGGCTGCCTAAGGCCCTGTGTTCTGTGGGTCATATTTTCACGTACTCACTTTCCTGCAGGTTTGCTGTCTTGTTTGGTACCCGGCTAAGATCCCTGAAAAGCAGCCCTGGAAAGAAACTTAAAAAAGGAAACAGTCAACTTGTAGCTGCATTTTTTGTGAGGTCTTACTGCTGCCCTTCTGATGCATGTCAATGAATAGCAGAAAGAGATGACTGGGGTAAATGCGGGTCACACCAGGAAGAGAGGCCAGGATTTGAACCTGTATGCAGCATTGTTGCACCAATTTAAAAGGCAAAAGAAATGCTTAGGCAGCCTAGCTGAATCCTGTCAGCATTTGGGATTTTGTAAAGGTACGAGAAATCTGAGTATCTCAGAATGGAGGTCCGCCTGAGCTAGTCCCACCTTCAATTAGTCCTCACTTTTCAGGAGTAAATGTTAGTGATGGGGGCCCTGATTCCCTCGTGTCACCAGGTAGGTTAATGCTGGCCGGTGGCCGGTGCAATCCCAGGAGGAATCCTTCAGGTGATTTTCTAGTTGACTCCGCAGGATCTCCTTTTGTGAAAGTCTTCTTTGCCACCTCTAGGCTGCTGCATTCTTGAGGCCACTGGGGACAAGGGGACAAGCTCAAAGTGCTATCCTATTACTGAAGTTAGCAGAATTTCCTTTGTGCTCAGAGGGGAAGTGCCAACAGAGGTGTAATTGCCTCACCCAGCATGTGCGATCTGCAAGACAAGACTTAGGATGTGTGACTTTCTAAAAGGCATCTGTTTTTGACTGCAGTATTCTTCCAAGAGGCCTCATGTGATGAGGGAGGGCAGGAGAGGACCCTCCCTCCCTTCCATGCCCTTGGATGTTGGGTGATTTAGTCTAGGTTATCAAGGTAACCTGTAGTTATCAGCCCTCTCTCCTCTCCATTCTGAGTTCAATTTCTTCCTTCCCAAGGATCACTGAGTACTTTTCCAGTAATGAGCACTGGAATTGCTAGAGCAAGTCATGCTCATAGTGGCAGAAATTTCTTTTTCAATCTTAAGATAAAAAAGTGGAAATGGCCGGGCAGTGGTGGAGTGATCCATTAATCCAAGGCAGATGCCTGTGAGTTTGAGGACTTCCTGGTCTACAGAGCAAGTTCCAGGACAGCCAGGGCTACACATAGAAACCCTGTCTCTTTAAAAAAAAAAAAAAAAAAAGCACTGTGGTTTTCCATGCTAGTTGGTTGGACATTTATATAGCGAGTCCAAAGTGGACACTAGTCCACTGTGCCCCTCCCACCCACTCTTTTAAGATACTCTTAATGGCTGGTCTTTAACTCAATGTGTAGCTGGGGCTACCCTTGACCCATTGAGCCTCCCCCACCTGCTGAGGTTATAGCTGGGGTGTGTGTGTGTGTGTGTGTGTGTGTGTGTGTGTGTGTGTGTGTGTG